>VYXF01000385.1:252660-262692 GCA_013397295.1 Polioptila caerulea
GCGGCGGCGGGGGCGGGGAGGGCCGGGCTGGGGGAGCGTCCCCGTGCGGGGCTGGGCGGGCCGAGGGTCCCTGAGGGTCCCCTCTGCGGGTGAAACGCTGCATTTCATTGTTGCGGTGCTGCTTTTTTGTTGCTTTTAAACCCTAATTTTCATGGTTTATTGGTCGCGGCTCTTTGCCCTCGGTGCCCTTTATTTCTCTTTATTTAATTTTTGTTTATTTCATTTTTTATCCGTCTCCAGCCTGCCCTCCGCAGCAGTGCTGGTGCTGACGTGGAGCTGGAGAGGAATGATTCCCAAAAGGAATTTTTGAAATCCTGCCTGTCTCACGCCCTTCCCCGGCTATTTTCCAGCAGCCCGTGTCCAGGTGTGGGGTTGGGGTCACTTCACCCCCCAGTTTTCCAGCAGCCCCGCACATGGCCGGGTCTCCCAGGCCCCTCTCTCCAGGGCTCTCCAGAGGCTTTAGAGGCGCCTGGGACTCGTGGTGGGCTCTGGCAGAGCTGGAACAGCCCAGTTTGCCGGTGGGGAGGCGGCTGTGCCAGCCGGCTACGCCCCAGCCGCTGCTTCCAGTGGGACAGGTGAACGTGAGGGGTTATCAGCAATCCCAGAATTCCAGAATCACGGCGTGCGTTGGGCTGGGAGGGACCTTAAAGCCCATCCAGTTCCAGCCGGGCTGAGGGCAGCGATGCCAGATCAATATAGAGGCAAAGCAACTTAGACCTGAGGAATAAAAATAAACCTGGAATTGCAGGGTTGCTGTGGGGCTGCAGGAGCAGAGAGCACCGTTTGGATGTATTTTTAATTTGAGATCTCTGGCTAAACACCTCGGGAAGGTTTCCTGGCCTCGTGTCAGTCAGAGCTCAGCCTGGGGCATTACAGCTTGGGAGCACATTAGGAATTTATTACATTTAATTTCTCCACCCTCACTTCTGCAAGAGAAACGTGATTGTAATTGTTTTATATCTCCTGTTCCTGACAGCAATCCAGGGTCAAATTTCAAACCTACCTCTCTGCTTCCAGGATAATCTGATCAGGGGGTTCACAGTGGGTGTTTTTAAGGCGATTCTCTCTTGCTGGACAGATTATTTCAAAAACAACGGAAATCTTCTATAAAAAAAAGCCAGGGTAGTAACCAAAGTGGTTTTTCTCTGGACACGTGTGTAGGAAGGACTGTGTCCTGGTTTGGCCTCCCTCAGGATGCTCTTTTGAGCCTGGCATGAGGTCTGTGAGAGCTGGAAGGGGATGTGGGAGGTGCTAGCTCTCACTTTAAGGTAGCCAAACCTGATCACCCTGGAGACAAAAAATCTGGGAAGCTGCAGGGCTTGGAGCGAGGAGCTGCAGGGCTCAGGCCTGTCTGCGCCCAGGGATTCTGCCCAGTGGAGATGTGTGGTTTTCCTTCCCTGGCAAACTGGTAAATTTAAGCGACATTTTGGTGCCTGAATTTTGGAAGTGGAGGGCGAGCTTGGAGGCTCCTCCAGCTAGTGATGGAGCCCTGAGACCCCGATGCCTTCAGCTCTGCCGTGCCCTCACCTCTGCCCTCTCTCTGTGCCTCAGGTCGGCGGTGATGAGTCCATCCCTGCGCCCGGAGCGCCGCGCCCCCAAAGCCGCCGCTTCCAGCTAGATCCAAGCCCGCCCCGCTGCCATGGAAACGGGCAGCCCGGAGGAGCGGGACGGAGGGGACCAGCGGCGGCAGGAGGGTGGGGACGGCCCTCCCGACAGCGCCAACGGCTCCGTGGTGGCAGCGGAGCCGCAGCAGCCGCCCCCCGGCAAGCTGCGGAAAACGGCCTTCAAGCTGTTCGGGGGCAAGCGCAGCATCTGCACCCTGCCCAGCTTCTTCGGCGGCCGCGGCAAGAAGGGGCTCAGCAAGTGCAAGACCCATGACGGGCTGAGCAGTGCTGCCACCTGTGACAAGGCTGGTGGGACACAGCCGGACAGCCCCTCGGAGGGCAGCAGGGACGGGCCCGGCCTCCTGCCCAGCTCCCGCAGCGCCCAGCTGCCTGTGGACACCGGCGCCAGGGCGGATTTGGGCCAGCAGGACAGCTCTCCCCCCGGCAGTATCGAGGGCTGTGACAAGAAGTCCAACGGGGAGAAATCCTCTTTCCCCAGACCCAAAAAAGGGCTGAAAGGGTTTTTCAACAGCATTCGGCGCCACCGGAAGAGCAAGGCTGCCGAGAGTGAGAAGGCAGAGCTCCCCGAGTGGAGCGGGGACACGGAGGAGGCTGGGAATGCTCCTGGAGTGGGAGTGGAGAACCGAGGGGCCGTGGAAGGGGGAGCAGGGCCGGTCCCTGAGGCCACGGTCTGCCCGGGGGGCTTGGTGGGTGACTCCAGCTGTGGTGAGGCCACCAAGCCCACCGGCCCCGTGGCTGATGGAGGCACCTCTGAGGGCGACACGATGGCTGTGCTAGGGAACGGGGACATTCCAGATACAAAATCAGAGGCTGAGGCTGCTGCCTGCGCTGAGTTTGACCGTGAGAGTTTGCTGCTGGCCTTCCACCCTGACTTCATGGACAGCGAGCCTCCCTGCCTGCACTCTGGGGACCTGCTGAGCCTCATGCTGGGGGACGTCACCTCCCTGAAGAGCTTCGACTCCCTGACGGGGTGCGGGGACGACATCGCCGAGCCCGACATCGCCGAGAGCAGCATCTCGGTGGAGCGCAGCCGCGACACCGCCAAACGCAGCTCCTGCCTCGTCACCTACCAGGGCGGCGGCGAGGAGATGGCCATCCCTGAGGAGGCTGAGGAGTACCTGCAGCAGGTGTGGGACAGCAACGTGCCAGGGGACCGGACCTACGGGGCCCAGGTGTCCAGCAGCAGCCTGGAGACACACGCCTCTCACGAGGCTGATGCCCACCCCTACATTGGGGATGCCATGGACGGTGTTGACCTCCTGACGCCCCAGAGTGACCAGCAGGAGTCTGCCCCGAACAGTGACGAGGGCTATTATGACTCCACCACGCCAGGGCCGGAAGATGAGGCTGGGGAGGAGCTCAAGAAGGACCGACTGCCTCGGGACAGCTACAGTGGCGATGCACTTTATGAGTTTGACGCCCTGATGAGCCCCTCTCACGGGGAGGAATCCCTGTTCGAGGGCAAAGTCCCACGCCAGGGCATCTTCAGCTACTTCATGGACTTCTGCCTCCCTGCAGACAAGAGCCTGATCCAGCAGATGATGGATCAGAAAAGAGGGCTGATGGAAACTGAAGAAGAGGGGCTTGCAGCCATTCAGAAAGAGCTGCTGTACTGGGAGCTGCAGAGGGAGCCAGTCCTGAAACGCCTGGATGTCTCCAGCAAGGAGAAGTGTCCCCGGGAAAAGCAGTGCATTGAATGTAAAACCAGAGCAGCCAGCTCCATTGGCAAGAGTCAGAGCGGCCTTGGGAGTGAGCAGGCGGCCTCACACACCCCGAGCTGGGCTGTCAATGGTGGGGTTGCAGTGGCTAGGGCTGAAAATCCAGAGTGGAGGGATTTTCCAGAAAACTGTTACAACAGCCAAAAAGCCCCCGGAAGTCGCCTTATTCAGTTCACAAAGAACAACCCGGGGTTTGATGCAGACCTGGACTGTGGAATGTTTGGGGACTCCATCCATGGCAGTGTGGCCCCAGCCAAGGCAGGGATGTTCCCTGGGTTCAGGCTCCCGGAGCAGGAGCGCGGTGGCGGAGCAGAGCCCACCCCCGGCGAGCCCCAGGTGGGCAGCGAGCCCGAGCACGCCGTGAGCTTCTCGCAGGCCCTGGTGGAGTTTGCCAGCAGCGGGACTCTCTTCTCCAGCCTCTCCGAGAGCCTGGGGAGCTCGGCCTCCAGCTCGTCCTTCACCCAGAACCTCCCTGCCCTCCCCACCATGGTCACCTTTGATGTGGTGGATGTGGAGCAGGACGGGGAAGGGGAGTGCGAGCAGCACCCGGAGCTGACCGCGGGCGAGGACATCGCCGAGGCCTTTGATGATGGCTATGGACAGAAAGAGTCGTTGGCTGAATGTGACGAGAGAATGTCCCCAGGCTTCTCCCCGGGTTCCTTCCAGAGCTGCAACTGGGGGGTGGCCAGCCTGCCCCGCCACCTGCGCCTGCACGGGCTGAGCCCCTCCATGCCCGCACCGCTCTCCGTGGACCGGAGGAGCCGCTCGCTGGACACGGAGAGCCTGGAGTTCGAGCTGGCCGAGCAGCAGGGGGCCCGCAGCGGCCCCCAGCCCTGCCGGCTCTGGGCCAGGTGTGAAGCTGGCAGGAAGGACTCTACTGGTGCCAGGAGGAGCAGGAGCAAGGAGGAGGGTGAGCTGGTGGCTCCTGAGGGCAGCTTGAGCTGGCCGGGCCTGCGGCACCTCCAGCACGGCACCACTGACACGGCTCCCGGCGGGATGGAGCTCTGGGGCTTCGCTCCAGCCGGCGCCGTGGAGAGCGTCTGGGAGCCATCGGAGCCGCGGGACACCGTGTCCCCTTTCCTGCCTCTCTCCCGGGGTGGCATCGGGGAGGCTCCGGAGAGGCAGCCCCAAGAGCCAGAGCTGAGCAGGCACCCGCTCCGGCCCTCCAACCTCCCCCTGCAGCCTGAGGCCAGGCGGGCCCGGGAGGCAGCCGGGCCCTACCGGTACCACGGGGACGTCCCCAAGCTGTCCCGCTTGTTACCCCTGGGAGAAGCGGAGCTGCCCCCGAGCTTTGCCTTCGCCTGCTCCCCGGAGCACCGTGCCAGGGGCAAACCCGTGGGCATCGCCCAGGGCGTGCCACAGCATCCCGGGGACAGCAGCGGGGACACCGAGGGCCCCGAGCGCTGCGCCGAGCCCCTCAAGGGCAGGGCCGCCCCGGGACACGGTGCCTGCCATGGCACCGTGTGCAGTGTCACTGACACTGAGTAGCTGCAGGAATGTCACCTTGTCACCGAGCCAAGGGGCTGCAGGAATGTCGCCATCTCACCGAGGCTGAGTATCTACAAGAATGTCACCATGTCACCCAGCTGAGGGGCTGCAGGAATGTCACCATGTCACCGAGGCTGAGTATCTGCAAGAATATCACTGTGTCACCAAGCCAAGGGGCTGCAGGAATGTCACCATGTCACCATGCTGAAGCTGCTCCAGGCAGGGGTGAAAGGGGAGCAAAGGGAGGGAGAAAACTGGGAGCAGTTTGGGGGGACTTGAGTTTGAGCTGGGCTGATGCTGCTCTCCTGCAGCCATCCATGGCCTTGCCCCTTTGGATGCTCTGAAGGGGTTTGGAGCTGCCTCCAGGATTCTTTCATCACCACTGAGGCACTTTCTGGTTTTCCAGCCCTCTCCAACACCAAGTGCAGCAGCAGCCCCTGGCAGAAGCTGGGGATGGACCCGTTGCTGTTGTGGCAGGTTGGGGTTTGTGCAGGACTGGGGCTGGGGGAACAGGCCTTGGGCAGACTTTTGAGGGAAATGGGGTTGTTTTCCTCTTCTGGGTGAAAGTTTTGGTTCAGACTCATTTTGAATGTCTTCCAGCCTGGGCTCAGTGTGGGGAGCTGGGAGGAAGGGTGCCACTTGTTCCACAGCGAGGACAGGGCGAGGCAGCTGGAAAGGGGAACTTTGCAGCAACATTTTTATTTATTTGATTTGTCCTTGCCCCAGAGGAAAGCAGGAGCTTTTGTGTGCGTGCTGATAGCGATCTCCAGGTCTAGTTTCAGTTTGCTCAGAGAGATGTGCTGTCCATGGTGTCCCTTTGAAGAACAAAATGTTGGTCCCTTCTTTGTTGTGGTCTGTCTTCACGGTGCAGAATTCCTGGTGGAAACCTTTCCCGTGCTTTGTCCTGGGCTCCTGGCCTCTCCAGGGCCATGGGGACAGGGATGCGGCCTTTGAAATAAGCTAAATTTGCATCATGCCTGTAGCTGTGAAGTGGCAGATGCTGTTCCTTTCTCAAAAGGAAGCTTTGTGGCTTATTAATTTAATTGCATTATGTCACGGTTGTTTTCATTGCATAAACCCACAGGAGGAAAGTTTTGTGTTCCTTGGAATTTGGGATGGACCACAGCTACTTTGGGCTTCACTCCTCCTGACTGGAGGGAACAAAAAAGCTGGAAGCTGCTGGAGGTTTGGGATTTTTTGCCTCTTTAAAGGAATGTGGAAGAGGGACACAGGCTGAGGAGACAGAATTTGTCTGGGGCATCCTCTGAGCTCCTGTGACATCTGTTCCAGGCTCCTGGTCCCCTCTGTGATCCCAGACTCCTTCAGCTCTGATCCAAACCCCAATCCATGACACAAAGCTGCTTCCCTGTCCTCTCCAAGCTCTGTGTTCTGATTTAATTCCATTACCAGTGATTTTGTTTTCCCCCACCTTATTGCCCTTTCTATTTTTCTTTGCAGCAGAGTTTGTAGCATTCAACAAAATAATCCCCAAGTGGAAATACCGGAGTTTTACCACATTTGTGGAGTGAGGGATGGCTCTGCCTGGGCCAGACTCGATTTTCCTGCTGAGTCCTGCCCTGCTGGGTCACCCTCTTGCTGCTCTCCTGCTCCACATGGATGTGGCTCCATCAGCTGCTCCCTGCCATCCCTGGATTTCCAGGCACAAGGAGCTGGTTTGGGTTTCATGGGGTTTTTTCCCCCCAAGCAAAAGAAGGTTTTGATATTCCTTTTGAGAGGGGATTCCTCCTGGCCTGTCCTTGGATATCTGGGAAGGAGGAGGGGGAGGCAGGGCCAGGCTTGGTTCAGCCTCTGTGTGTGATGTGATGTGATTTTCCTGCCGAGGCAGAGCAGCTCAATCTGTGCATCCACGGGCTCAAACCTGAATTTTTCCATATTTTCCTGCCAGCCCTGCTGCAGGGAGTTCCACAGGAACCTGCTGTGCCATGGTTCCTTTCCCTCCTCCCTCTGGGACACACCTGGCTCTTGGTGCCACTGCCACAGCTGGAGAGGAGAACGTGGTCAGCCAGGGGAAGGTGCCCTCGCTGGGGGCTGTGTCCTCTCGTTAGCACAGCTGCTAATGAATATTGGATATCCCTCCCTGGAGCAAGGACAGGGGCAGCTCTGTGCCCATCTCACCCCGCTCCCAGCACACAAAGCACGGGCACACCCCCTTGGGGACACCACAGGGACATTGCCACCCCCTCATGCACGCCCCTGGCTGGGCTTAATCCCTGGTTTATTTCCTTTCAGCGTCTCACCAAAGGCATCTCGAGGGTTCCAGGCTCTGGAGCTTTGTTCAGCCAAAGTCCTGCTGAGGGCTGGGAATGTCTCGGTGCTAAATGAATGTTCCAAGGTGTCTGTAGGATCCTGGGGTTGGGTGTAGGTACAAGGTGGGGAGGGAGGTGCAGTGGGAGCAATACAGCCAAGGCTTGATAATCTGACTTTATACCAAAGGTTTCTCCTCTCAATTCGATGGGAATTCAATGAGGCAAATATCTCTGGAATTCAAATGAGTTTTCCTAACGCAGTTTAGTCACTAATTTGCTGGATTATTGGCAGATTCTGCCCCATTAACCCAAAGAAATCGGAATTTCCAGTGCAGTAAATCAGCCTGTAAATGATCACTGCAGTAGGGATTGGATTTCACTGCCTGCTGAGCCACTCTTCCCCAAAAAACCCTTGGGATCCATGGGAACAAACCTGGGCTGGAGCTGGGTCAGTCCAACACTGCCTTACCCAAGGAGCTCACATTTGGGGGTGGTCACTGAGGCTTCTCATGCAAAAGGGCTTCCCAACCAGAAACCAGTCGGAAAAGTCAGGAATAGCAGAATGTCCTGCTGAGATATTTAGGGAAAACTCCAGGAATTCTCCTGTCCGTGGCAGGCAAGGCCTTGCCTGAAGTGAGGGACTGGGGCTGTGAAGCTGTGATGGAACCACTGCCGTTGGGATCAGCCTCCCAAGAGGTTCTGTGTTGCTTTCTGGGGACTTTGGGGTTTTCTTTTGTTTATTTGTTTTTATACACATAAGAAAACGTTGGTTTTCTCTATTTTTGTATAGTTTCGCATTTTATAATCATGGGGAAACTTTACAGACTGTTCTTTTACTCGTGTGTCTTGTCTTTCCCAGTGGTGTGGTTTGCTTTTCCCATGGAGAAAAGGCCATTCCTGCTGCTGCCGTGCCCAGATCCCACCCTGCTCCCTGGGAATGCTGGGGCCTCTTCCCAGTCCCCCCAGCCCCTCACCAACACACTTTGCACACACCTGAGACGTCCTTGACCCTCCTCTGTCACACTCAGCTGTCCCTTCTTTGCTTTTCAGTGTTGTTTTTAATCTGAATTTGTGGATTTTGGTGATTTCTCCCTCCAAGTGTTGTCAAAAGCCCACAGGTTTCTGCTGAGGCTTTCCCTGCTGTCTGCTGATGTTATTTTATCTAAAATTGGGGCTTTTCTTCAATCCCTGTGCAGGAGGTGCTGGTGGCTGGTGCATGGAAATGTTCTTGGACGGGTTTCCTCTCCCCTTGGTGCTCCCTGGCCAGGCTGGGAGCTGGGATTTCGCTCTGGTGCCTGAGGATTGCTCCTTAAATAATCCTGGGATTAGCAGAGCTCCCCACCATCTCCTCCTCCTCCCTCCTCCAGGGAGCTCCAGCCCTGTCTTCTAATTAATAACTTGTCACCTAATGGTGCTTTAAAAGTTTTTCTGGATTGGGTTTGCCCCATTCCCCATAGGGATGGACAGGAAGGTTTCTCATCGAACATTCCTGGGGCACTCAGACCCACCTTCCACATTCCTTCTGCCCTGGAATTCTGGGCTCCTTCCTCTCCAGCTTGGGCCTTCTGCTCTTCTCACCGACATTGAGTCGCCCCCAAGCTCCATTTGGGTGAAGTGAGAAATTCAAATCCCAAAAAGCCTCTCAGTTGTAAGGAAATAAGGAATTAGCCCTTGTCCTTGGCTGCCCAATCCCGCTGCCAGGCTGGCAGCTCATCCCAGGGACCAACCTGGCTGAATTTGGGGTTTTTTTGTTTCCTTCCTGGTCTCATTGCTACTAGTCCTTTCAAGTTTTTAATGTATTGATTGTGTTTTAAAATGAATGTTCCTTTCACTGAACTCTAATGAATAAACTGCAGATTTTTAGAGAACATTGGATTTCACTGGTGGTTTGGTGTTTTCATGCTTACTGTATCCTTGATTTAATGTTTTTCTTTCCCTTCCTCTCCTGTCGGTTGGTTATTTGCCAGTGAGGTGGAATTTTCCATGGGAGAAGGCAACAGAGACCCTTTGGAACAGGGTAAGGCTCCTCAAACCCTCATTAAATGAACACTGGAAAATTCCCATCCTTGAAGGCTCCAGAGGCAGATTTTCCCTCTTCCCTGGGCTCCAGCAGTGACAGGAGGCAGAGATTCCCTGGCTCTGAGGTGACCCCACCTGGCTGGGACATCCCTGGGATGGCAGAGAAGGGTTGGGAGGGATGGTTTGATCTTGGATCCCGCTGGATGTGTTCCCCAAGTGCCTCCCAGGATTTCCAAACGCATTGGAAGACCCAGGAGAAGAGTCCTGCCCTCCCCTCCTGCCCTCTCCGGGCAGAAATTGGATTTGTAAGAAGCTGTAATTATCTGAGCTGTGCCCTTAATGAGCCGGGGATGCCCTGGGGGGGTTCTGTGCTTTCTCTCTCCATCCATTGGAGATCCCCGGCATCTGTCAGGCTGGAGGGGAGGGCAAAGCTCTGCCCTGGAACAGAGGCTGGGCAGTGTTAAAGGAATAAAGCAGGGATTTATTAAAGGCCTTCACAGGGTACAATTTTCCTGCCCTATCTGGCACTTGCAGCAATGGTCTTGGCTTTCTAACTCGGTCCCCTTGCATAATGGCAGGGGCTTTGAGAGTCATTTCATCTCTTTGGCCCTAAAAAAGGAAAAGATGTGTTTTGGCCTTGAGATCTCCTTATCCAAGACTCCAAGCCTTGGGCAGCACAAGAGCCCGGCCGAGGTTACACCAATCTGAAGCCCTGGGCAGGAGTTCTCACACTTTGATAAGTTTGGCTCCATTTCCATCCTGGGTTCATTGCCCAATTCCAGCCCCAGGTGATGCAGTCCCACCCTCCCAGGTCGCTCTCCTCCCTTCGCTGCTGTTTGCACTTTTTGGGCTGAGGCTGCAGCGTGTCCTTGGCTCTGGGGCTGCCAAAGGATTGTTCTGTGGGGCTGAGCTGGG
>VYXF01000386.1:0-304896 GCA_013397295.1 Polioptila caerulea
GCAGAGCTGTGTATGCTGCATGAGAAGGCTGTGATGAGTAAACCTGTGGTGTCGGGCAAAGAGATTAAAGAAGAAAATGGGACAGAAAAGGAATTGGGAGAGGTTGGTTCAGAAAGTAATTCCCTTCAAGAGAATTTGGAGGGAAAAGTCATCACTTTTCAACGATCAGAGACTAATTACTCTAGGAAAACTAAATTGAGAGAAGCCACAGAATGTGAAATCCAGAAACAAAACAGCAGAAGAGCCACTAGCAAAATCTGCAACTCTAAATGATTCCCAATCTCCAAAAGCAAAGAGCTGGAACAGAAGAGAAATCCAGAGAGCACCTCCAAAGGAAATTACAGACAGCTTTGGTATTGCATGAAGAAGCCCTGAGCAAAAATAAATGTCGAAAAGAACAGGTTGATCAGCTAATGTTAGAAAGAGAAGAAAAAGAACAGACTCAGATTAAAAAAGATCAAGTGCTTAAAGCCAAATCAGAAAAAAATCAACAATGTATCTCTGGGACTAGTAGCATAGAAGCAGAAATATTGAGAGCTAAATAATCAGTACAATGTATTTCTTTCTTAATAAAATCTATGTGTCAGATGTCTTCCTACTTAGTCCTACATGAAAAATGTGAATGTGTAATATCTATTTAGCTAAACATGTCATTATAGAAATGTTGCAATTTTATAATTTAAAAAGAAAAGGGGAGTTGTAGGATAATTCCATAGGTATAAGTATAAAAATGTTGATGATATGTGAGATAAGGTTAGAGAATGAATCGAGGTCAGTACATGGATGCATTCCAGAGCTAGTGCAATGTACATAAAATAATACTAGTACCATGTTTACTATTTCTTCTGCAAGGGCCCTGTGGAAGGATAGTAGACATGGCATTTATTTAAAAAGAATAAAAAAAGGACAATTGTAGGGAAACAGTTTGTGGTGGTTGGGAATGGGGCTGGGGGTGACCTTCATCCCTAATACATTATAACTGTGTGAGACAGGTGAGCAGTGTTGAAGGTAAAGAGACCTAGAATGCTGAGGGGTAGGAACCAATCACAGAAGGGTGAAGGAGTCACACAGGTATAATGCATGTGAGATGGATGGTATAAAGAGTGCACAGAAGAACAAGAAGTCAGTGGTGCTTGGGACCATTCATGAGGTCAGTCGTATGTTTTTCCTTGAGATATGCTACATAAAACATTGATAATAATATGATAATAATGTCTACACTTGGGATCTCTGCTTGTCATCCCATATCATAATTTAAATCTGATCATTCTTTGTGTCTTGGCTATTGAGGCTGTGTATCCCTTGGGACAGGAAGAGTGTGCAAGGCTCACCTAGAATTTACTCCATAAAACCATCCAGTGATTCTTGCTTCAGCTACTTTCACTCACTTCCACTTTTGAGCAGACAGGAAATCCTTGAACATTGTTCAAAGAATAACTGGAACTTCGTAGGTATCATGAAGACTATGGACTTGACATCTCTGCTAATATGGCAGATGGGGTTTTCTGGGAAGAGTTGAGAAAGCTGAAGTTGAAAGAGGTGCTCTGTGCTAACAAAACCATACAATACAAGTGGTAAACAAAGGGATAAAGAAATTTCCATATATGTGTTCTCTGACTAATAATGAAACTCAGGAAAAGCAGAGACAAAGATAAGTTTCCTAAGTGGAGATTAAGCCTACACATAGAATTTACAATAGCATGAAAGGAATTTTTCAAGTTTTAATGCTTGATTACCCACTTCTTCAGGGCAAACTTCGCATTGTCTGTACAAAATTCTAGTGTTTCCCAATCTTTTTTCTACCCCTATTCCCAACACTGCAGTCTACCACCTGATAATACATTCTCCTTTATATCCTTGCTTACCACCTGATAATACATTCTCTTTTATATCCTTGCTTGCAATAATAAGAAGATACATGTTCAGGTCAGAAGACCACAGGAGTGGAACAGGTATTAACTGGCATCTTCTTGCTGACTTTAGGAACTCTCAAAACTTGGTCAAAGACTCACCTTCAGAAAAGTTCCCTGGTTAGGTGCTCTGACCAGGCTGCAGTGGTTTGAACTGGTGAAGCTATGGGTACATTACTGTTTTGGCTCAGTACAGGAGATTTTTCTCTAAGAAAAGTAGCCAGTAGTCACCTTGTATTACCTTGTATTGGTTCTGTTCACAGTGTAGTTTTCATAGACCCAGGGCAATCTAAAATTGGAAGAACCTCTCCAAGTGTTTTACCAGGAAATCCCCATTTCCTAAACTGGGATGAAGATGCAAGAACAGTGTGTTGATCACACTGAGCTGAACTACTCCAAAGCATACAAACCATTTAACTATTAAAAACTTATGCACCATTCACGCAATGAATTTCAGCCAATGTTCACGTGCCTTCATTTTTACTGAGGAATTACAGCCTTCAGTTATTTACTGATTCTTTGCTCCTTTCTCACTCATCTATCCATCTTCTGTTTCAAAATACTTTCTCACTTTTACCTAAAATACCTTCTTTTGCCATGCCCTACCAAATCTTTCATCATCTTCAATTCTCAGCACTAGTAGTAGCATTAGTAGTAGCTCTAGTATCTTCCTCCATTTTCTGTTATCTGCTTCACTGGAGTATCAAAATAGGAACTAATATGAAAAAATTAATTAGGGACAGGTTGTTAATTCAGGTGGTGTTTGAATGGAGGAAAATTACTGCAAGAACTGTGAGAAAGTACATCTAACTCAGAAAAAAAGGAATACAGGGGATAAAATCATCCAAAGGCAAACTTAAGGCAACTCTCTGAGAGTCGCAATCTGGATGCCTACAAATGATAGTGATACTGACCAGTAAATAACACCTCTGAAACCCTGTGTGTTTGAGCTGGGCACTTTTGTGGACACCCTTGTTCCCAGAATCACCAACTCCTTCACTCCAAGTAAACAGGAAAAGATTAGATAGGTATCTGTACAAATTACTTAGCTACACTTCATCTGCTAAAGTCTAGAGAGTAGATTATGATACATTTTGAGAGTCCCTCTATATTTCTGTACCTGAGTCAGTAATTCTGATACTGGAGTCATATTATAATTCTCAAATATGATTGCTTTGCAAAACAAATTACAGTTTAAATCTGAAATTTGGTAGGTAAACTAACAGAAAAATAAGAAAGAGTAACCAAATGCATTGCTGTTGATAGCTAAAGCGGTATCTTTCTCAGTTTCTGTTCAGCAGACTTCCTTTTCACGTGTCTTTAAAATAAATGAATGTGTTGATATAATAGATCAGACAAATAATGCTTTTCTTTATAAATGTGGTTTAGATTCTGAAATTCTTAACCCTACCTATTCAATTCAAAACCCATACATAAAAGTGGCAAAATACCCCTCTCTTCCTATTAGGCTGACATAAATATGCAGAAATCCATGAAAACTTCCAGACAGAAACTTTCAACACGTATTCATTTACCTTTCACTTCTTAAAAAAAATAGAGAAGAGCAATAAATACGGGATGATTTTATTTTGCTCACCTTTGTGCCCCTTCAGACTCCTGCCATAATCTGGATAGTCTCCATTGCCAATACAGATGTATTGTGTGACAGCAAAAATTCAAGTTTGAAAGACATTCAAGAACTCAGTGAACAGAACAACATATGAGCAGTGAAGATGAGCACATCCATAAGACTACTTACTTTATTAAATTAAATTCTCTACATACATGCAATATTTGTTCTGAGTTGGTATGGAATAAATAAAACCAGACCTGACTCTTTGATACAGATTACTGAGCTCATTCCATTTTATGAAAAAATAATGCTTTGGTGACAACTCTCCTTGTTTTCCCATCAGAACAGTGTTACAGTAGACTGTGAAGTCAAAAGCATATTTTCTTCTCACATCACTACTTTTTCCAAATGCTTTTTCTCTGAGTGAGTATACACTGCCTTCAACACAAACGGTCAAGCACATTTAGTGTAGGAAAAGTGGCATATTTTGCCAGCAATTATCTATTTGTAGCTAGCAGTTGAGAGAGCTTTTTTCCTGAACCACTATCTGTGTCTAAGTGACTTGGTTAGTAGAAGGTTTCTGAAAAATGTTGTTTTTAGTAATTTGACATTTGCAAAGAAGCTATTATTTAGTTCCCCAAATGATTTCTTGCAATTTGACATTTTAGGAGTTGAAATTCTATTTGCACGCAACCTTTTGCATAATTAATATACTAAAAATGACTATTTGAAAGAGGAGTAAACCTGCCTTCCCATACCATGACTGTGTAACTGAGGTCACAATTATCATTCAGCTATTATTTATCCTCTATTCAATTTCACATCTCCTTACACAATGAGTCCCAGTTCCAAAAAAGACCTTTTGTTGTTTCTCTTTCTTTATCTGGTCTAAACTCTGATGTGCTTCCAGTGTCAGTTTTGCTAAATGAGTTGTTTCAATAGCTGCAGTCATACAAATTGAAGACATGAGCAGAATGCTCTTACTGTAGATCAATCACTATAGATTTCAGGTTTAATACCTGTTGTAGGCACTGTATATCTGTTTCTGAGGGAGAATCATAATTTAACTCTACTTTGGCACTTGGATCCTAATTTCAGTAATGGCAATGAGTGCTGTACTTGATACCCAAGGCCACTATGGAGAAATGGGCATAACACATGAAAACATAGCATTGATAGAGATATTATCATTTGCCAAAAGGGTTAATATATCTATATATGTAACTATTATATATTATTTATAACAATGGGGAAAAGACCGATGCAGGGAAAAAAAAAATATTAAAATTGGAAGTACTAATCGGAATCTTGTGGTGTAAATTGTATTTAGGCTTCTGGAAAATGCTGGGTACATGTTGAAGGGCTGTTTAATCAGCACTGTGTAGCCACACCTCAATCTGTGATAAGCAGTTTAGCAAATATTAGCTAGAGCCTTCACTATGGAACATTTATCTAGGCAGAACAAAGTATAAGCATCTCTCATTCAGAGCTGGGTCTCACATGAAGAATATGACTCAGGGACAGAGCAAGGGATAAATCAGTAGATTGTTTTAAAGGATTTGTAGTGCCACTGATATTCTGATCTTTACTTGTAGGTGACCAGGTTGTACTGTAAGACTCCCTTCTAAACCCACAAACAAACAAAACATTTTTTAAAAAAATCACTATTCATAATATTGAAGTATGTAACACCCTATGAGTAATAATTATTCATTGATTACATTTTTGTCTGGGTAAAGGAAAGGATTTTGATGATTCAGAACTGGGAAAGTCATGGAATAAATGGAATCCAAAGAGACAACAAGCAATTCTCTTAAACTGAAAGACACAGAAACAGTTTGAACTTTCAGTTTAAAAATAAATAGGTAAAAGGGAGATTCAGAAAGACAAGGAAGAAAATATCCTGCATTTCTGAATTCCATGATGCTTTCCTAAAATAAAGAGTTCTTTTAAAAACAAAAACTTTTCCTTGAAACTCACATCTGATTTTTCCTTACATTTATTTCCAAAGTGTTAAAAAGATTGCTTTCAGAAAAGCCCTGGGCTTGCACTGAAACTGTGGTCTTCTGTGAGATGCTTGAATGCCCAAGGAATGGGAATGTTGCAAAAGATATTTCACAAGACCAATGCCATTTCATTTCAATTTCTTGCACCCTTGGCTTGCTGTTGGCAATCAGCCATCACTGTCAGAAGTGAAGCTTAGAGCCCCAGAAAACAAAATATAAAAGAATATAGGGAAGCAGGAATCCTACTGAAAGCACAAAATGAATCAGATATTTAAAGATGAGAAGAAAGAATAGGTACAAGAGGTTATTAACAGAGTTAGAAAAATTAAGGCAGAGCTAGAGAAAAGGGTAAAGCAAAAGTGAAAAACTAACCTAGGAAAACATTAAGAAGGCAAATGTGTGAAAGATCTTTTCTGTCTGTTAGTCTGTAGCCAAAAGATTACCTTGGATTTATGTAACTAACAACAGCTTGGACAAGAATGGAAAGAAAACAAGGTTGGAAAGTTCCAGTATTTGGTGATTTGAAATAGGCATAAACAAATGAAATTCAGCTTCTG
Organism: Polioptila caerulea; assembly: GCA_013397295.1. Classification (NCBI taxonomy): domain Eukaryota; kingdom Metazoa; phylum Chordata; class Aves; order Passeriformes; family Certhiidae; genus Polioptila; species Polioptila caerulea. The sequence continues at coordinate 6,047 of VYXF01000386.1, forward strand.
ATACATTGAGGATTTGGTCTAGGAAACAGTCAGTAAACTCTGAGAGCTGTTGAATGGACGAAGGACATTATGGAAGACAAGATTTAGTGAAAGGTTTTTTGTTCAGTTTCTCTTTGGGTGGTGTACACCATTAACTGTCACCATATGATTAAGTGAATCTGAGTCTGATTCCCAAAAGGCTGTTAAAACTGATAAGAGTTTTTGAATCAACTAGGAATTAAAACACTGAAAAATATCAACACAGCCTTGTCAATAATGAGTTATTTCAGAACAAGCTAGCTCTTCTCGTATACGAAAACCTATCTTACAATTTTATTAAAAACCTTCCCTGGTGATGTTAAAATGAAGTTAAGGAAAAAAATACAACACAAATGTGAAGAACTGAACTACAGATACAGCTTACTGGAAAGCTATATTCATGGTTTAACACCAAATTGGAAGAGATGTGTTGTGCAAGGTGTCACTACAGCTTTTCTTCAGGTAGGAATCCAGTCAGTGTATTCATAAATGTTTTGGCTGAATAAATGCAGTATTTGGAAAGTTGCCACATTAGAAAGCACTTTGAATTAGTTCAGAGGAAAGATTTTTAATTGAAGATGGCAGTAGTGGGTCAGGAAAGCAGCCTGAAATCAGGTGAAAACCAAGAACTATGCATTCAGAGTACATTCTATCAGGGTGATGCAAGTGAGACTTCCACCTTCCACAAACAAACCCTCCCACTTGTCCAGGTGCAGCAAAGGTCAACCGTTCCTTCAGGGATGTGAAAATATGGTCAGCAGAGCAGAGGTCACTCCAGCCACTGCCCAGTCCCACAGCACCCAACAACATGATTAAAGAAATTACAGCTGCCACATTCAGGTAAAAGCCCAGATCCTCAGGCAAGTGTCTGGTAGTGAGACAGGACCAAAGTCAAGCCAAAATGTGAATTGGCAGATCAGTGGCAGTAACCATGGCCAGGTACCAGCACCAGCAAGGCACCACCTCTTATTGGCCTGGGACCTTGATACAGACTTATTTAATTGCTGTAGGGTTTTAATGGCTGAATCAGGGCATATGGAGCTGAGATAGGGAATGGAGAAAGCGATTGGAGCAATGCGGCACAGCATGGCATGAGAAATTTGGAGCTGGATGGGGTTTTCAGGCTCATTGTGAGAGCTCCAGCACCAGCAGTGGACTTGAGGCCCCAGGTGCTCTCCATGGGCCTGTTCTGCTTCTGAGGAAAAGGAGTTTTGGCAGGGAAAGAGAACATTACTTTTTCAGTTACTGTGTGTAGTATTTCTTCACATTTACCTGATGTTGCAAAGCAAAGTGCAAGAGACTCATCCATTCTGTAATAAAGTACTCTTGAGCTCCTGCAATAAAACAGCTCAGATCCAAGTCTTTTTAAGATTTTCTATAATACATGTATTTGTGATAGCATCACTTATGATTTCAATAACCTACTGACTCTGAGAAGGCTTGATTTAGAGAGGATCAGGAATTAGATGAAGTTCTGCCTGTGCCATGGTTTTGGTAGTTACTTGAAAGCCAAGATCTAAAAAATGTGGATGTCTAATTAAAAATATGAGTGTTTCTACTCTTCTTGTGAAGAACAGCTCATGGCAGTGACACACCTGAGCCTATCTAGTGGCTGAGGGCAGTTGCTAAAAATTAGACTCCATTTCAACGTACACAGCCCATCAGTCTCTTCTTCTCGAACTTCTGAGGAGCCACAAGGCAGGATGGGATAGGAAAAGGAATATGGACTTGGATCTTCCCTTTCAGACACCTGGCCACTCTCTGCGTCTGTGGCTTGTTTTTTGTGTTAGCCTCTAACTCAGGTNCTTCTCCCTTTTTTTTTTTTTTTTTTTTTTTTTTTTGTGCCAAATATTTTAGGACAACAAATAAGACCATTAAGCTCCATTTTGAATGTAGTTGTGCAAAAGTAAAGATTCTGTAACCATATTGGTTCAGGCTAAGGAGCATTTTAGTTATATAAGAAATGTACAATGCAGTCTGCCAAAAAATAGCATACAGTCATGTGGAGCTTCCCTTCGCCTATTGATAATTTAAAAGACTGACACTAATGAGGTCCCTTGGTAAGCAAAGGCAGAACTAAAAGCATCCTAACTTCAAAAAGATTTTGTTCCTCAAATATTAAAGTGATGCAGAGGAGAGAAAGGACTCATAGTTCTGGAATCCCATGAGTTAAGCCAAACTGCTTGAAGATTAAAAGCCATATCTGACCTTGTATATCAGATATATCAATGATGGAAAATCTGTTCAGAGAAGAGTATTGTCCCGGTTTCTGTACAATTTCTAAGGGAACTTCCCACAGGGCACTGTGTGGCTTTAGTTTGATAAGGCTAGAAATTCCTGAGGATCACGCGAATGATATGTATGACTTTTGTGAGCATCAGGCAGGAAGTTTTCCCACATGTAAAGCCTGGCAACCATCAATGAGGAAAAAGAATAAACATCTGTCATGCTTCAGCAAGGATTTTAGGGAACCTGCAGGGACCATGATTGACATGATACGCTGTATCTGATACTGGTCAGCCCTGGCTAGCTCCAGCCCCAGCGGTCAGGAGGGACTGCCCCTAGGAAGCAGCGCAACCCAGGGTGCAGCTAGAACACAAGTGGGCAGTCTCTGTAAGGCTGATGCGGTGTCCAGGAGTGGAGCAAGGATGAGAGAGGACCCTCCTGCATGAGTTCCAGAGAGCTTTATTCCCGGGGGGAGACAGGGACATGAGACCAAGAAGCACTGCTGTGCAGGGGTTTTTACACAGTAACCAAACACGGGGTGGATACTGTACATAAACCAGTGAGGGATCAACAGGGGAGGAGTGAGGGGGGGATCAGGCCACTTGCCTGGGGCCAATTACAGAAAGTGGGAGGGGAGGACAGATCACATGCCCCAATGGGGCGTCAAGGTTTGGGAAACACCCCAGCACGCCCAAGGGGTGGTACACCTGAAGGACTAGTCTGGGGTTGGACTGACAGGGAAGGTTCAGGAAAAAGGGGCAGGGTAACAATGATGGATATGGAAAGTACTGGAACAAAGGGCGGGGAAATACCAAAAAAGGGAACAACTGGGGCTGGTACTCTGGAGGATTGACACCAGGGGTAGGAGGAACAAGGAACATTCTCCAACAAGGGGAGGGTACAACTTAGGGACATACCAACTGGAGGAAAACATGGGGGAACATAGGGATGAACCATTAACAATTGATAATATTAATTATCAACGAAAACACACACTGCAACACATGATAATATCCTAAAAATAAAGCCATAGGAAGATTTAAGATACTAAACCATAATAAAATATATTGGATAATATAAAAAAGAAAGGCCAAGAAAAATTGAGGTATTTTCAAGGTGAGATTTTACTTCCCCAAAATGACTATGTGTTTCCCACTGTCTCTCTAAATTTTTGTTAGAGTATGGCTGCTACAAGTGTCTAATACCAAAAAGTCCTGGCTACTTATGGGTGGCTGATCCTGGGGACAAGTGCTTCTGTGCAGATACATCACTCATTCAGGTTACCTAAAACAGGTGACTTTGTTTTTAGCCATTGAATCTTTTCTGCTGTGTTTCACAGTCGCTGCATGAGCCTGGCCAGGTACCAGGAGCACCTTCCTCAACAGTTCAATGTTTAGGCATGGGACAGAAACAGGATAAGAGTGGGAGAATAAAGCTGGTGAGAAGGTGTATGTGCTAGACGTGGAGAGACTGGAAGGCTTGGCTGGCACAGGGAGAGGAACAGAGACAAGGTGCTGGTTTTCAGAAGTAGGGAATAGGTGGCAGGAGAGTAGGTGTGGCAGTGTGAGGCTGAGCTCTCAGCTGGGCTCTGTGGTCTAGTGGGAGGAGCAGGAAGAATATTATTGTAGAATAATAGGGGCTGGAAGGAGCCTTGGAAAGTCAACTTGCCCAGCCTCTACTAAAAGCAATGTTAATTTACATGTTAGGGCTAAATTCTCAGAGACTACAAGATCCTCATCCAGGCTAGGGAAAGGTGTATAGATCCCAAAAGGGAAAGGGCTGAGTTGGATCCATGCTGCAACTTGCCATGCAGTTGGACATTAACAGAAATTGAGCGTGTGGGGCACACCTCTTTCCTAAGTAGGTTTATGATCTGTCATGGAGACAGCAGGGACTAGCCTTTATGCAAGCAGAATAAGGAGGCTGGCTAAACTTAAGAAAAAACAATTTTGCTAATCAGTTTGGCAAAAAAAAAAAAATAAAAAAATTACTCCTTTATGTGGGATAAGATAATATAGAAGAAATTAAGTGTTGTGTTCTGCAGGAAGATCCCAATCCAAAGGTGTAATTTTGGAAAGTTTGTCTCTGGAGATCACCTGTTGAAAAATCATAAGCAATTTGGAGAAAAAAAAATTCCAATTCTAGGGAAAATGCAGCTCTATTCTTAAATCTTGACTTAGTCTCTTGACTTCTCTTGAGGCTTCTGAAATTCACTTCAGTATCCAAATCTTTGTTGACTTGCATTGTGCAGTCATTTTATGAAGCTTACTTGAGTCTTGCTCAAATTAGAAGGAAATTTCTCCTTCCCTGAAGGGGAATCAGAACACAGTTTGGTTAAGTATATACAGCCAATTTAAAAGACCCCCAAAATACAAAATATTAACTATTTTCCTGATAATTAAAGGGAGATCTGGGTAGCTCTGATGTCCTAGTTTTATTTACCACATCAAAGGGACTTCAGGGGTGTTAGCAATAGATCTTGAAATGTTTTTTGATACTTATTTTCTTATAAAATATGATCACTTAGCTACAATTTTCATAATAGTCCTTCTGCCATTACAATAATTCTCAAATAACTTTGTCCTTAGAACTTTTACTTTCTTGCTCACATAAAACTCTCATGCTTGAGAGTCCTGCAGGTGATGGCAAATGAACAAAAACAAAGGGTTTACATACATACTTCTTCCATGTCTTTTCTTGGGAGGCCAGACTGCAGAGGAAGTGGCTGTAGTCAGATGTGGGTTGGCCTCTTCTCCCAGGAAACTAGTGACAGGATAAGAGGACACAGTCCTAATCTGCCCCATGGGAGGTTTAGGTTGGACATCAGGAGGAATTTCTTCACATAAAACGTGATTAGATGTTGGAATGGGGTGCCCAGGGAGGTGTTGGAGTCTCTCTCCCTGGACGTGTTTAAGGAAAGACTGGATGTGGCACTCAGCACCGTGGTCTAGTTGCTGTGGGGATGTTGGGTCATAGGGTTTGACTCAATGATCTCAGATGCCCTTTCCAACCCAACTGATTCTGCCATTCTATGCCTAAGATGTCTCTAAATATGCTACTCTTTTTTATGAGAACTGAGTGATTGTATGCTGCAGGACTGGTCATAATATTTAAAGGCATTAAAAACTGAAAACCTCGTGTTACAGAGAGATGATGAGAGATAATGCTCTGAAAGGAAGCTATTTTTCTTGCTTTGTAATTAGTTGTCCAAAATCTGTGCATTTATCATTTTATGATTTAGATTTGAGGAATTATTGTCTGTCATATTTTAGGTTCTCATTTTTACAATTACCTATTTTTGATTTGGAAGGGAAACAAATCCAGAGTCTTAAAGTTTAGCATAAATGGGTAGGATTTTCACTACTTGGAAAGTGTTAAATGCCCTTTTCAGGATCAGAGTTTTCTTGCAGTTTAGCAAATTTCAATATCAAACAAAGAATTTAATTTCCAAGAATGTATGTGAAAAACAATATGAACAAAGAAAATCTGTATCTAACTGATCAAAGAACTTGTTTATAGTGGTAGATTTAGCTTTCATATTGATAACAAATTTTGTTGGGGAGAAATATAAACATGGGATGAAAAAGATGGGGCATAAACTCAATTAGGATTAGAAATGGTATGAATAATTGAAAATTCTTATTACAATTTATTATATCTCTCAGTCACAAGGAAATCCACTCCTCCTAACCTCTGCTTCCTCTCTTCTTTCTGTATAAACAGAGGATTAAGATTCCAGATAAAGAGACAGACATGAACTTTCTCACAGGAGTAGCAAAAAACTCATATAGTATTCAACAAATTGCGACAACCCCTGTTCAGCACAGTAAGAGCTTTTATTATGTAGTCAATAAAATGCCTGCTCTTCCAAAGAGCACACCTCTATGGGCTTCATCAGACCGTCCAATGGGCTTTAGAGAGGTCTTCCTCTGCAAGCCTCACATCTGCATCTGTGTGCTTTCCTTCTAACAAGAAGAGAAGGGAAACAGAACTCCATGTGAGTAAAGGAACCCTTTTTCTTTGACTTGGTATTCATCTCTTGCAAAAGTCCATGTAAATTGCTGGAACGTTTCTGCTTCCAGAGTAGGCAAGCAGGACTTTTTGATTTTCACACTGAATTGTGATCATACCATGGCCTTTTTAAGATATCACATGATGCAGCTACAGAATCTTCCTCTCTGATCTGAAATACCTGTTGAATAAGCACTTTATTACTCCACAAACCAGAATACTACTTTCTTTAATCACTGATATTGTAATTAAAAATAAATTAAACCATAACTGTATCTATCCTAAAAAAACTGAAGAGGTGCACAGTATTTTTTTTAAAGCCTGTTTTCATTAAACTAAAGGAGAAATAAGCAGCTGTTTACTATCCTCTTTGCATTTTGAAGCCAAACATTTTGTTTTATAACAATTTCCTTTACTTACACATTTATTAAAATTATTTCCTTTGCTAAAAGCCTTAGTGAATTTCTGTTAAAATTTTTGTATTTCTTTTTAATTATGCAATGAGAATAAAACCTAACTTTCCAGGAAAAAATATCATTTAGTCTTAGTGTTGAACATTGTGTATATGCCAGAAGAGAATTGCAATACCTTGATTTTCTGAAATGTATTTTTTGCTTAAGGGAGGATAGCAATCTCTTGGAAAAATGAGCTCATTATTAATGCAATGATAGGATAAATATAATATAAAAAGAATCAAAAATATTAATTACCTTAACTATTTCTGTATTTTTAAAAAATATAGGCATTAAACCTGACTTTCACTCCCTCTACATCTCTCCCAGTTTCTTAAGGATCAGGCTTAGATTGTAGGAATTGAAAAAAAAAAAAAGAGACATTGAAAAATAGATTTGTTACACCTGGGATAGTGGAGGGGAACTAATTTGTGAAATCACTGTCTGAATTGAATTATGGCCTTCTTCTCTGCTACTTGCATTAGGCTCTCTAGTTTATAAGTCATCACTGCTAAAAGTTACAATCTAATAATAATGATAATAACACTAGTACTAGCACTACAAGCTTCAAATGATGTTCCCTTTGTGTTAGGTATTACAGAAACACAATTGAAAAGTAGATGCTATTATTTTTCCCATTTCACATCAATGAGTCACAATACATTTAAGCAAATATCCAATGCTCTCCTGAGACAGGGTTTGCTACTGGAGTGAGGCTTAGAGCACCCTGACTACACCCGAATTACTCTTTACTTGCACCCTGCACTTCCCCCTGTCTCCTGCTGCACTGATTGTCCATGTCAGACATTTTCTGTAGGACGTGCAGAACACCTAGCCAGACTTTCTTTGAGAAAGGGGGTGCAGGAAAGGGAAGAGGAGGTTGTAGTCTTTGTGGTTTCACTTAAAATGGAAGAGGATCAACAGGAAAGCTGTCAAGGATTGAGTGCGGCTGTGTTTGTTCAAAGGTCCATCCACAGAATCTCATCTTCAACCTGTGATCAGAGGAAGGTGCTTATGGTGGAGTGAGTATAAGAGCAGAGAAGCACACTCCAAACTTTGTTCTTTTAACACAATTAACATCTTCTGTACTTCATAGACACTGGTGGTGTTTTTCTGGTTTTCCCCACACCAGAAAGCATTCAATATCTTTCAAACCTCCAGGGTCTCTAAAATATTATCAGATATTGTGATCTTAAGGCTACCCTTTGTGGTGGTTTCTTGGTTATAATTTTAAAAATTTTGTTCTGAAAGCATTGCACTCAATTTCCTTTGCTGCTCACTGTTGTTACTGAAAGAGACACAGAACAGCTTCCTAACCTCTGCAGGGCATGATTGATTGCATAGGTCTCTAACATATTTTCTCCAGTCACTTATGCAACTAAAAAAAAAAAAAAATTAAAAAAAAAACCATTTTATTAGCTGTTCATGGGCAAAATCAAAACGAAATTCTGAAAATCCTTTTCTTTCTATTACTTTTTATCTTTATACTCTTCCTTGAGCAATTTGAACTTCACAAATTTCCTGTTGGCTCACTTTTCTGGTTGTCATGGTCTCTCTGAGTGGGAGCCCTGTTTCTTGGAAATACAATATTGCTTGCTCTTCCCAGCCCCTGCTGGCTCAGCATCATCTGCAAGCTTGTTAAGCGTGCATGCTGTCCTATCGTGGAGACTGTTTATAGAGAAGATCAAAGCTGTTCAGTCACTTTTCCTGCTCTCCTAATTATTTTCATGATTCAGGTGTTTTCTTTTATCTTCCTCAAATACATAGGCATTTAAAGTTGTTTCAGATGATTCTCTCTGTAGTCTGCAGTGGAATATTTAAATGCTTCCATATGTTGGAGGATTCTCCTATTTTATCTATCACCCACTTGCAATTTTCATTGTAACACAGGTGTAGGTGATGGAGGATAGTCTTTCTGTTGACCAAAGGTTTGGGTGTGGCTTGTCTTTCTGAGCTAGACTACCTGAGAAGTTCAGTAGAATGTAAAAGCATATTTCAGATCCTACATTAGGAAGTGGGCTCACACTCTATACCAGTATTGCACTCTCAGTTTTAAAGTGTGTTTTCTTTATTATATGTGTTTTATAGGAAGGAAAAGAATAATTTGCTGCATTAGATTGGAAAAATAAAAAGTATCTTGAACTACAACACCTCAAACAATTGAATTAAAATTATTGATGCATATTAAAAAAGAAAAATACAGAAGAAAAATATTATAAAAATATAAATTAATATTAATAAAATATTATAAGAAAAATATGATAAATTGAGATGTGTTTCCTTAAAACGTTCTTTGAATATCCTCTAGTCTTATGCTTATCCATCTGTTTTATATTATAAAACGATTTTCTAACTATTGGACTAAACTCACTGATTGCTGCTTAAATGTTCAAGTGATATTCCATCAGTGGAATCAAGTCCTAGCACAAAGAGCTTCTCCCTTTTGTTTACTGCCTTTATATTTTATTTTTCTGACAGCCTTTATCTTGTTAGGCTGAAACCAATTTCTCAAGAAATAGAATAGAAAGGAGATCTGTTATATTGCTAAATTCATATAATAAAAATAGATGAATTGAAATGGATGGCCAGAATTGCAGCAATATTCTAGATGAACTTGTACATAATAGCATTTGAAGTAGAAAACTGGAAATAGTTTGCCTGATACATCTTAACATTTTACTTGCCTCTTCTATAACTTCTTCAAGCTGGTGGTCCACAGTTTGATTAACCACAGGCATTTCTTTGTGCTCCAGTCTTACAGCTAGTTTATGAGGTTTTTGCTGTTGGTTCACCAATAAGTGATGGGAAACTGCTGTACTTTGACATTCAACATAGTCACATTTCTATTCATCTATTGTCAAACCCTTGCTGTTTGTTTTGTTCCATTTCTCTGCTTTGACAAAGTCTTCCTGGTGACTCTAAAGACTTTCTCCTAGCCCCTGGTGTCCTGGCAGATCAGAGCAAAAAATTGCTCTTTCTCCTGAGGACCAAGTAGGCAGCTCTGAATGCTCCACTCTACTCTGAAAATCTAGGTCAATCACACTCATTCCTCTTGGTTTTGACCTCTTCTTTTTCTTTTCTCCTTTAATTTCTTCCCAAATCCAAAGTTCTATCCTATGGCTTCCCCAGAACAAGGTGAAAACAAAGCAAATATTCCAAAAAATATCAGGTTTTCTGTGGGCTGAACTCTGCCTAGAATTGGCAGGAAGATGATTTCTAGGAGCTCAGGAAGTTTAGCCAACATTCATTGTCTCCAGAAGCGTAGGTAGGTTTGTGGTTCTGAGATAGCATCAAGAAACAGCCAGAGCAGGGAGAGTGAGCAATAGAATAGCAGAGGGTGGTGGGAGTGCAGGTGGGGTTCTGTTCTCCCAGTGAGGTTACAGTCCCCCCCATATCTGAGCAGGATGGGTCATAGCAGGGTGCCACCAAAGCAGAGGGATTCCTGATGTCCACTGTCTCATCAGGGATTGCAGTCAGGAGGAGGTGCAACTCCTAAGAAAGGTGCACCTCCAGAGAAAAGGAGGCAAGGCAGAGGACAAGTTAATAGGTCTGAAGTCAATCCAGAGACAGAGCCAGAAAAAAGAGAATAAGATTTCTACAGCGACAGGCATCACAGACAAAGTAGAGTAAACAACAGCCATAGCTGATCCAGGGGTTATTTAAGGAAGAGAAAAAAACCCTGAAAGATAAGAGAATAGATCTCTTACTCTATTTGATGAGTACATATTTGGTGGCTTCCCTTGCAGAGCCGCGTTCACCAAAATCTATGCAGTCATCAAAACCTATGCAGTCCACCAAAACCACAGGTGGTTTTGTCTTGTGTTCATTCATTAATAAACAGATTCCGAATTTTCTGCTTTGGTTTGCTTCAATTTTTACCAAAATTTACAACAATCCTGTTTTGGTTTTTGCTAGCAGGTTCCCGACAGAAAATTCAACAGTTCAATTTCAGCTAGTCATCCACAACAAAGTATCTGCAGCCTGTAAAGCATTAGTAATTTAAGTTATATTTTTCACCTACAAAAGCACCACAGCTCAGTCTAGAACTGAGGGCCTAAGCCTGAGCTTAAATGGAATTCTGAGACTGATCTGCAGAGCTTATGTGGGTGGGGATCCCAAGTGACGCTGGTCAAAGCAATTTAGGCCTATTAGTGCACTCATGACCCTGTATTTATGTATCACATAAAAAGTCTTCTCAAATTCTTCAAACAACCAACTCAAAATATTATTGGCAAGCTAAAATTTACTGCTCCCTTTTATCATTGCTTTTAATATTCTCTTCTTATGAGAATTTCTTCTTGAATTTTCAGCTCTATCCATCGATCTAAAATGAAGAATTATTCTGCATATATTCTAGAGCAAACACTGGCTGAAGTCACCACCTGCTTCTTGGTTCTAAATGTGATGTAAAAGCATGTTGTAGTCCAAAGTATGCAAGGGATTCCAAACCACAGTCAAATGGGGTAGCCAAAAGAGTTTTAGTAGACCTTGCAGCTCAGTCAGCTGCAAATGCACATGGCCTTGAAGGATCTTCCTCTGAGTTAATTTTGGTCTGGTCAGATGCAAGATACTTCCCAATCAGAAACTATGTAGATGCAATGCACTGGGAGTAATGGCAAAGCAATCTGTCTGTGCGTGATAAACTAGTGTGGAAGTAATTTTTTTTCTGAAATTATTCCCTCATCTAGAAGATGCTGATACTAGATTTTCCAATCTAGTAAATAAAAGAAGACAGGGTGCTCACTAAAAGCAGCGTTCCTTTCACCTTGGCCATATGCTGTTTATAAGCAACTGTAGTGTATTATTATGCCAGTGACAGCAGTAAATCCTTGGAGAAATGTACCTGTGAAAATACAGTCCACATATGTCTGCAAGACTGACAATCACTGCAGTGATTAACATAGAAATACCCTTATGCTAATCCCTCAGTACAATTTTTATTGCATCAATCTGGCTCCAACTCTGGATAAACTTTGCTTATCTATTTGTCTGAAAGAAAATAAATAAACCCAATAATATCTAAAAAAAATAAGTGTTCCATTTCTAAAAAGAAGGAAGTCAGGAGAATGCTGTGATTTCAGCTTTATCAGACAGCTGATGGAATAATTTCTGCAGGATGTAGGATCCACGTGCAGAGTACAGCTCAGTAAGCAATACCTTAGTGTGACAGAAAATTTATGTTGTTTGGCTCAGCATCAGCTGAGACTTGTGATTCTTAGCTGGCTGGCCAGTTAGAGTAAGCATATTTCTGAGTGGCTAGCTCACACCTTCCAGACCATCTGCATGCCAGGACACTTATCTGTTTTCCATTTCTGGCTGCTCCAGGAAGCGCATGTGTACGATCTTGTCTCCGTGTGGGTCTGTTGTGGTTTCGCAGGAAAGTGAGCCTGCCAGTCCATACAATAATATGTTAAAAAGCCTTCTTTTGGTTATATGGATAGGGAAAAGGGACAGCAGATTTTAGAGGGAAGGGAAGAAGGAAAACACAGTCTAGTAAAAAAGACCATGCTGCTCACTGTGGGTGAATTAAATCTGTTTAAATTCGCCCACTTGTTCTATTTGACATGTGTGGGCTAAATTCATGCAGTTGTGCCTTCATTAGGTATAGCTGGGTGACAAACAGGCAATTATTTCAGAGTAAAATAATTTCAATTTTTAGATAAAATGAGGAAATCGAATATATCTTTTCCTGCCTTTCTGAACAATTTCAGCCATTCCACTTCTAATATTAGAAGGTCATTTCCCTTTATGATTGCAAATCATATCTTTCATATTGATTAAATTCCTTCTTCTTGTAGAGAAAGCAGTTTTTTCATATTGAAATGGTAGAGAAATCATAATTTTGCCACTCTTTAGATGTTAAAATGCATGCATTGCTATAAATATGGCTGCTACAGACCTGGTCTAATGCGGTGATTTTTGCAATTCAGCTCAGCTGTTCTTAATACATTCAGTGATACTTTAAGCAATCAGCTTTACATGGCCTACAATGTTCTTGTGCATGGAGAAGAAAGATTACTATTTTGGAACTTGCAAAAGCCATAGCTGCTGAGAAGACGTCACAGTATTATAGAATCATAGGATGGTTTGGGTTAGAAGGTACCTTTAAGTTCGCAGGGACAGCTTCTACTAGACTAGGTTACTCAGAGTCCCATCCATCCTGGCCCTGAACACTTCAAGGGAGGGGCACTCACAGCTTCTCTGTGCCTCATCACCCCCACAGTTAAGAATTTCTTCCTGGTTACTAGTCTAAACCTACCCTCGTTTACTTTGAAGCCGTTGTCCATTTTCTAACACTGCGTGCCTCTGTAAAAAATCTCTCTCCAGCTTTCTTGTTGGCCACATTTAGGTACTGGAAGGTGCTTTAGGGTCTCCCCTGCACCTTCTCTTCTCTGGGCTGAACAGCCCCAACTCTCTCTGTGCTGACAGGAGAGGGTCTCTAACTCTCTGATATATTCACAGTCCTCCTTTGGGCTTTCTCCACCAGTTCCGTGTCCTTCTTATACTGGAGACCTGAGAGCTGGACACAACACTCCAGGTGGGGTCTTAAGGCGCCTAAGATATTCTCTAGCTGGCCTCTCCCACAGTTTTCATTTCCTCAGCACTTGAATATACACCTTGCCCCATCTGTATTTGGCATAGTGGATGGCAAGAACCCCCTGTCAGGACAGAGAAGATGGGAATGTGCATATAGGTGTAGACAAAAGATATAGTATAGAAATGAAAAAGAAGGGAGAAAAAAGTCAAGATGAATGTGGTTAAGCACTGGAACAGATTGACCAGAGAGATAATGGAATCTCTGCTTTTGGAGGTTTTCAAGAATGAGCAGGTCAAGGCCCCAGACAAGTTGATTTAACTTAGGAAATCAGCCTGCTTGGTAACAGGGCCAGACTGGATGGCCTCTGGAGGTCACTTCCTAAGGCGCCTAAGTCGCCTGTGATTTCTCTGAATCAGCATTACCCACCAGTAACCTTCTACAGAAGTAAACTATCTTCTTCAGCAGACTATCTAGCTGCTTATTTTATCTCACTAACTTCTACTGTCGTTCCTCAGTTATGTCAAATTAGCAAAATTAGCATTCCTTTGCACACAAAATTAGCCTTGTTCATATGCCATAATTATTTTCACTTCCCACTTTGAAATCTAGGCAGACATCTCAATGATTAGATGTTATCATTTGTTTTTAGTGTCTGACTGTGCTTTTGAACATCTTTGTTTCAAGGACAAGATACTGACTTGTTTGTGGAACATTGCACAAGCTTAGCTTAGTCTAGGGGCATTTCCAGTGAGTCAGGTTAATGGGAAACAGGAAAGAAAGCAATTTCCTCTTGCTCCTGGGCTCTTCTCTTTCTTTATCTCCTTCCCCTCCACATTTTGTGTCATCTGCAGGCTGAAAATCAACTCCTAACCCCTTTGTTCTCTCTTTTCCTAGAAATTCTTAACCCTTGTTTCATTTCTGGGGCTTGCTGTTTTGCTCTTCAAGCTACACTTCCCTGAGGCAGCAAGAAAAAAATGAAAAAAGATTTGCAAGGATGATGCAATTAGGTAAAAAGGAATAGATCCTACTTAATTCATCCGGAAATTTCCTTGGGAAGAAGTAATGTCAGCTATCATATGCAGTAATCTCTCAACATCTTGCATTTTAATTTTTTTGGTGTTTGTTTTTTATTGAAAGGCTCTGGATGGGTTTTTTCCCATAATACATTTCTGTATGCTTACTCTCAGTCTACTGCAATCTGTGCAATTTTTGAAACTACCCGCATTCTATAGACAATTGGGCTAATCAGAGATTTCAGATGAAAGGACTAAATCTTGACAGTATGAATAAGGTTTCCTTCAACTACTAGATGCAAGTGATAATTCATGGGAGTCAGAAGCTCAAAGTCAGAATGTTTTTCTAACTGAGGATATGTTTTTTACCATACTGATAAGTTCCACCAAGTATTTTTGTAGGGTACCATTATATCTGACAACTGCATCATTGACATAAATGATGTCTTTAGACTATACAGGTTGCACATCCTGGTGACCTGCTCCTGAAATCCCTCCTTTGGGAACCAATGCAAATGTTCTCTTGTAGTGACTGTTGAATGGAATAATTCTTACAATGCTTAACAACTCACATTTATAGGAAGACAATTTACAGTCTTGAAAATTCTATTTTATTGAATAGAATATGCTTCTATTGAAAATGGAGAGGATGAATGGGATTGTTAGTCCTATATTTTCAGGTTCAGTTCACAACTGGTAGAGCCTGTAGTTAGTGAAAATTCAGTCACTTGATATGAATGCTGCTCTTTAGCTTCCCAATACAAAGTCTTACACTTTCTTTGACATTGGTGTGCTGTATAAATTGGGGCATCCTTCATATCTGCCTATAAAGATGTCTCAATTTCCAGTAAAGTGGCAGGGCCCTGACAGGCTTCCCTTGTTCTGGGAGTTCAGCTGACTGCACTCACGTCCAGCTCACCAATGGGAGTCAGACTGAAGAAAGCAACAGCAAGACTCTACATAGGTGCCCACTCCTTGCTTTGGGAGCTGCCTTCATGCTAAAACTCTCTCCCTTTTTCTCCACCAGTCCCAGAATTTTTAAGATTGATTTGTGCTTAACTTGAGAGCAAAGGAAGGCTACTCCTGGCTACCTGGACCATGAAATGAAACAGGTAATTGTGACTTCAGTGTGTGCTCTAGGGCTCACCCCTTTCAGAGCACTTTTAAAAGTCATTCAGATAAAAACGACACTGACATAGTCTTTAAACAAAACAAAAGCATTTTATGTTATGTAATTTGCATTGCATGATAATCAGCTCTTTACACTAGTCACAATTTGTGTGTTTGCCCTTATGTCCCAGCAGTGCCATTGGGTTTATTTTTCCTAGTTGCTGTGAGGGGTAATTCTTGTGCAGCCACCAGAAAAATCCAGCAGTTATATAAGACATTTTAAAAGTTTCTGTTTGAACTCTTCCTATCTGTCTTATTTTATCTACTTCTAACTGGTAATTATGAGTTCACGCTGATCTACAATTTCAGTTTCCACAGCAGTGCTTTTTAAATGTTATTTGGTTTTAGTCTGCCTTATTCTTCCCCAGTAATGTATTTTCAAGGTTTGGGTGTAACACTGAAATATTCATAAAGTTCTTAACCAGTTGCAAATTTTTGGACTGTATTATAGTAATGGAAGCTATCTGAATGACAAATGAGGCACAACAGAGCAGAAAGAGAAGTGAAGGGAGAACAAGAGAAAAGAAGGAAAAAAAAATATACAAATCTGAACACAAAGGAACAAGAGAAGCGCAGATTCTGACCAAAGAAAGCCAGAATAAGGAAAGGTAAAAAAAGACAATGAGAAGAGAGAGGCAGAAAAACATTAAAAATTTAGTATAATTCTTTGGTCATTGCCTAACAAATAGGTTAGCAAAATGTCAATTTTTATTCTATCTTGTACCCATATGTTTGACACACTACAGTAGGTGAAAGACTAACGTGCTAAGTGTGATACTTAAATTTCTGAGGAAAACAAAAAACTTGAGGTCAAATATCAGATGATAAAATGAAAAAGACTTGTTGCGAAACTGCCATCAAAACAATTAGAGGAGTTATCTGAATGCAAATTCTTAGAGACTAGTGTTCACATAGTTGAATTTTAAGAAGTGGTGGAGTACTTTCTTTAGGATCTGTTTCTTTGGATAACCACCCCAAACTGAATGGGCTGCTCTGTTTGAAAATCAACTTTTTATTGATTAACAGTTGCACTTGTGTTAAAGAATAAATCAGATGTGTTTAGTAAGACTTGCCTTCCTTTGCAGCCTGTTTATCAGCATTAATGCTATTGCTATTCTTCAGTTTCTCTGGTGTTGTATTTGATGATTTTAGGGGCTTCATTTGTATGTTTGTTTTCCCTCTGGGATTATTTTCGCCTTCTGGATTTCATCAGCATAAATTCTCATGGAATATCCCTCTCTAAGATAGGTTTACTGAAATGATCCTAAGGATTTTTTACCCATTTAAAACAATAATAATGGAACTATTTAAGCTAAGGAAAAAGAGCTAGTTGCTGTTATTCCTTTAACTGCCCCTCAGGAGTCAGAATGTCACATCTTGGTATGTTTTCCTCTTATGGTAAGTATTCCTGCTTTAAAATGCTGGGAACTGGATGAAGGATTTCTATCTTTGACATGTTACAAAGCATTTGGAAATAGGCTGCTTGTTGCAAATTGCATCTGCCTCTAAAACCTAAATCCAAGTGGCACATTTAGGAGGTTCGACCCTGACACAACTTGATGGCATGGAAGAGTGCTTGTAACTACAGGGCTGTTTTACTATATGTCCCTACTTAACAGCCTTTTGGCCAACTATTAGTGCTGAACTTCTGTGGAAACATAGCATTTTACACTCCAAAAATGTGATGTAGAACTTTGCCACATGAATTTGAACTTAGTGTCGTATCAGAATTTTGTTAACCAGTGATCATAAGACAGGAGGCAGATCCTAGATGATGGACATGCATTCACAGAAACACAACTGTGTAAATTATAACTTGAGAATCTTCCTGCATATTTAGATTAATATCACTGTAATCCATGTTTGCTCCCAATAGCACAAAACTTTGTGCACCTCCAGAGAACATGCTTATACCAACAGTAACCCAGAGGTTTAGCTTATCTGTTATAGTTCTGAAACAATTGCTGATTGAAATTTCTGACCCATTTGAAAGCTCTGTGTGTGAATTTGTTTTTAAATCAAGTCAAGGAACAGGAATGAAGGAATAGCAGAAAAATTCCAGTTTGCTTTTTTTTTTTCCACATTCATTGATGTCGTATTCTTCTTCAGGAGAATATGGATATCAGTGAACAGAACTTCTTTCCTGGTTCAGATTTAAAGACTGCAATCAAAGGACATCATTGAAACTGGCTGGCAGTGGAACAATCAGTACTCACAGTCATGTGTTGCTTAAGCAGAGCATGGGAGAAAGGATCATCCCAGGGTGGGCTCCAGTCTCAGAGACTCCATCCCAGTAGCAGTCAACGGGAAAATACTAAAAAATAATGTCATTACTTGAATTCTACTCCATGTCCTTGATGAATAACTCAGGGTCATAGAAAAGTCTTGACCACTATAGCATGTCCCCTTAAAATAGGCCATACAAGCTTGAAATACACAGGGATCACACTTTTATTTTGAAATAGCTAATTGGAAGATGACAAGCTATTATTGTCCTGACCACTCTCCCCTGCCCTCTTTCATTTCAGTCATGCATATATGGGAGAGGCAATATGGTTTCCTTCCTCCTTGCAATCTCACACCCATATTTCTGTGTATCTGTGTATCTGTGTATCTGTGCTTTGTAAAGAAAAAGGGCAGGGTTGGTCAGGAGAGTATTCCCTTTCTGTTGTCACTAGTTCACCATGAACCTGTACACACTGAACTCTTACTGATCCAGAGACAACAGGAGCATCTTGTACGGTGCATTTAGGAAACTCACTGGGAAAAGAAAGTAGTCAGTTGCAGTCCTTTTCATAGAGGCAATTTATGACCTTTCACAGAATAAAATACTGCCAATGAAACAGACTAGAGACCAGGTCCTCTTCTCCCATGAGTACTGAATGCTAGAGATTTCATTATTTTGGCCAAGAGATTTGGAATGTTTCTGCAAAATGAGATAGTTTCAGCAAGGGTTGTTTTCCAGTCTGCTCTGGTTAATGCTTCAGGCATCTTTTAGGGGGCGTGCAATGAGCACTAGAATCCCCTCAACACCATGCTATGTACAGGAATAAAATGAACTTAGGTCTCCCACACTTGCTCTGAAAACTATAAAAAGTAAAATATGTATAAAAAGGATGAAGGGAGAGGTTTTTTGTCTCCTCCTGTACCTACGAGTTAAAAAAATCCACTGCAAGAAACCCTCTCTTACATATTAATAAATCTCAGACTGCATATACTTTAGCAAGTCCTAAGACTTTTAGAGCAACATTAGTCTTTGTGTTAGCTACATTCTGAACTATTCAGATGTGTTAATGCTGAGACAAGTCTAGACATGCCAAGAAGCAAAAATGTAGAGAACTGAGAAATACAAAAGGAAAAATAAACATGACTAAATACTAAAAGAAAAATATACTGTTACAGACTTTTTGCAGTTCCAATAGCAGAAAGCAAAAAACCCAAAGATTTTATTATTTCAATTTTGGCCATAAATAGCTGCTACTTATGCCTTATTTCACAGATTCAGAGAATAAGCTGAGTTGGAAGGGATCCTGAGGGATCATTGAGTTCAGCTCCTGGCAATGCACAACACCATCCCCAGAGTCACTCTGTGTGCCTGAGAGCATTGTCCAAATGCTTCTTGAACTCTGTCAGGCTTGGTGCTGTGACCACTTCCCTGGGGAGCCTGTTCCAGTGCCCAAACACCCTCTGGGTGAAGAACTTTTTTCTAATATCCAACCTAAACTTTCCCTGACNTCTGGGCACTGCTGGCTCACGGACAACTTGCCATCCACCAGACCCCCTGGGTTCCTTTCACAGTGCTGCTTTCCAGCATCTCATTTCCCAGTCTGTACCTACAACCAGGGCTGTCCCATCCCAGGCACAGAATCTGGTACTTTCCATTGCTGAACTTCACATGGTTGGTGTTTGACCAGCTCTCTAATTTTTCAAGGTCTCTCTGCAGGGCCTCCCTGCCTTTGAGGGAGTCAACAGCTCCTCTCAGATTTGTATCATCTGTGAATTTGCTCAGTATCCCTTCCAGTCCTGCATCCAAGTAATTTATGGACATGTTGAAGAGCACAAGGCCAATGGAGGAGCTCTATGGAACCCCACCAGTGACAGGTCACCAGTCTGACATCACCCCATTCACTGTAGCCCTTTCTGCCTGACCCATGAGCCAGTTGGTCACTCATCACATGATGTGTTTATCCAGCTGAATGCTGGGAATTTTGTCCAGAAGAATCTTGTGAGAGACAGTATTGAAAGCTTTATTGAGATCCCAAAAGATTACATCAACTGGCTTTCCTTGATCAACTAGACTGGTTACCTTGTCCTAAAATAAAAATCAGATTTGATGAGTAGGACTTTCCTCTCATGAAGCTGTGCTGGCTGTGCCCAATGACTGCATTGTCTCTCAGGTATTTTTCAATACCTTCCAGAATAATCTTCTGCATAACTTGAGCAGGCACTGATGTGAGACTGACAGGCCTGTAGTTTCTGGGGTCCTCCTTCCTGCCCTTCTTGAAAACTGGGACAATGTTCACCAGCTTCCAGTCAGATGAGACCTCTCTGGATTGCCAAGACTGATTAAAAATAATTGAGAGAGGTTTTGTTATGCCATGCTTCCTGGAGTTTTATACTTTATATTTGTAAGATTTGGTCATATGTGTGATGACTCTTCTTAAAAATGTTTCTATAATAGATTTTTAGAAATAATTTAATACATCTACTCTAAAGTCTTTGGCCTACAGCTTCTGAGGTTTAGATGAAACTTTCAATATGCTCAGCATGTTTTTTAGTCTATTCTGAGAGGTGAATAATTCTACATTATTTTCCCATGGAACAAAGAGACACTGTTTGTTTCCATAGCAAAATCATAGGTTTTTTTCCAGTAATCAGTTTGCATATTTGTACTCACGACAATCTGTTTAAAAGCATGAGAAATAAAGTGTGCTAGCCAAAATAAAAGTGAAGGGCAGTCAAACTACAAATAGATTTCAGAAGATGCAGAGGAGAAGGTACAAAGTAGGCTTTAAGTTGTAAAAATATTGTGAGATTATTTGTTGGGTTTTTTAAACTGATCAGATATTTTCAGAGAGAGACCAAGAATTGTCTGAAATAAAAATAGAATTGTCGATCTTATCCTCTCTGTGAGTGCATTCTTTGCATTAATGTCACACTTTAGAACATTTAGCAAACCAACACAGGCATTTTACTTCCAAAGTGAATATTCCTCTGAGCATCGCTTCTTCTGCCATAGCTGTTGAATCTCTATTTCAAGATATGTAAATTTTGAACATGGGTATGAGCAAATAATGAGAGTTAAGGTCACTTAACCCTTCAAAACCTTAGAGCACTTGCTGTCAAGTACAACCATCGGGTACCCATCACCAGCTTCTGAGAAGGAGCAACTGACAGCTCCAAAACGAGATTTGAGGTTACAGATAGCCCGTGACACATTATAACATGATTCACTCCAGTCACACAAAAGACAATTTTTGAATAGGATGTCAGCTGAAATTTGCTGTTTTAGAAAGTGAAAAGCCAAACAGAAAAATCCCCAGCGTGAAAGCATCAGACGGCACTAGCAGAGAACAGGCTGTGTGCTTACAGCTTAGGGTAATACAGGCAATCTGTTAAAGCTTTTGCAGCCAGCAGGCTTGCTTCAGGCTTGGCTTAAATTTACTGCAGGGCTGATTTAGTTCTTGTTTTGGGAGACCACCTGCCCTTTAGTTAGGAGATGAAGAACATATTTAAACTGTCTGCTTAATCCTTTCTTTTGAATTGTATTGTAACACATCAAGGAGGGGACTGAGGTGAATCTCCTGGTTTAGAGCATGAGCGTAATGGATTTTTATAAAATGCATTACAGTACATCAAAATAAAAGCTTTAGAGGGCAGGAGAATGGGCTGGAGTCAGCCAGTTTGCTAACCTCCACTCACACAAGCTCCAATCAATCTTCCCTTGAGGCTATTACAAGTACAATTACTCTTATAATTGCTACAGGGATGTATGTGACCTGCCCATGTGTGAACAAACAACTGTGGAAGGACATCTCCAAGGTCAAGTAACCAATAGTAATGATTTTATTAATTACTAAATTCTAAGAAAGGAGGGATTAGAGGATCACAGGACTGGAAGGAATCTCAAGAAATCTTCTAGTCTATCCTGTTCCTCATAACAGCTCAACAGCTAAATCTAGGTCACTACTAAAGGCTATCTCCCTAACCTCTTCTCAAGGAAGATCTATCTGTCCTCCAGCTTCAAATGATAGAGATGTTCTTGTGTAATCTATCCCAGCTGCTTCCATATTGCAGTCATCACAAGATGTTTTTTCATCCTAAATATTCCTTGTTACAGTTTACTTCGGTGGCTCTTTCCCATGCTATATTTATGCAATATGCTATTCCTCCCTCAAAAGCTGAATCCATATTAATTTTTATTTTGTAGCCCTGAGAATTAAGTAACTGATGGATTTGAGCAAACAATATAAGAAATGTATCCACTTTCCTCAATGCTGAGAATGTGTATTATTGCACTGCTACCATTTATGCAGAAGTGACTGACTACAAGTAACATATGCCTCCTCCACCTTTCCATAGATGCATTGGAAAAGACTCTCTTTGGTACTTGCAGCTGCAGAAGCAAGCAAACAAACAAGACTCAGATGCATGAGTGAGGAAGTGGATCAGAGGAAATAATCTCAGGCTGATTAGACAGCAGCAGCACATTGAATAGAGAAGAGGAAAAAAATTTTGGTTTTTTTTCTCCAAAAGATCCAAAGATGATAGCATTAAAATTTCAAAACATGACAGAAAAATATGATATATTTGAATTCACACAAACAAACATCCCGTCATAATGCAGGGATTGCCTGTATATTTAATCACATGACAACACAAATGATACTATGATTCAGTGATAATGTCAGTCCTTTCCTATAAATTGACATAAGCCTTTGCATGATTAATGTTTAGTTTCTTGTCAATGGGCAGGCAGGACAGGGACTGGTGGAAGTCAGTTCCTGTATCCGTGGTGCTTCCTGGTAACATGGGTAGGAGGAGTAGAGCATGACCATTACCAGCCTTCTCGGAGAAGTCTGTTGGCAAACAGTTGTCACTTGTTGCCTTGCACAACCAAAATTTTACTAAGTCAGTAGGATTTTCTGGAGTAGCAGCCTTGCAGAATGGGTTGCACTGATTTAATGGGTTTTGCCAACTCTTGATCTCCAGGTACTTGCAAAATTTATTTAATGTGGCACTCGAGATTTCTCTAACTCTTCATATTTTATTGAGTCAATAGAGACATAACGGCAAAACACACATTCTGGGGAGACCTTTTTTCCCTCTTTTCAATACTCATAGGGAGCTTACAAGAAAGATGGGGCCAGGTGCCTGTAGCAATCAAAGAAGGTTTAAACTGGAAGAGGGGTGATTCAGAGTACACATAACAAGGAAATTATTTACAATGAAGGTGATGAAACACTGTAAGTGGTGTCCCAGAGAAATGGTAGATGCTTCATCCCTGAAACAATCAAGGTCATATTGGACAGGGGTCTGAGCAGCCTGAAATAGTTTAAAGATGTTGCTGATCATTGCAGGATACCGGACATTTAAAAGTCCCTTCAACCCCAAACCACTTTATGACTCTATGAAGTTCCACAGTGGAAACAGACTTTATATTAAACTAAATCATATTATCATAATATTCCCCCAACTGATAGAAACCAATCAGCTGAGAGACAGAACTTTCGTGGTTCCTAGATTTGTAAATGAAACAAGCCCTGTGCTAATAAACCTTCTGTCTTCCAAAACAGGGTCCCCATACTCTGGTTACTCATTTGCTTTTACACAGATGCTTTATCACACGTTAGTTCCCAAAAGCCCTGCCCTCTATGCATGTATGTTATCAGGTTTTGGTGCAACTTTGTGCCACAGGATGTTGCCTGTGACTGCTGGCTCATCTCCGGACCTTCTCATCCTGTTCTTGTTCTCTGTGATCATGCCAGAAAGGATGTGATGGCTTCTCAGGTTCATGAGCACCCTGCTTATTCAGGCCGACACCTGGATTTCTGATTCAGTTTTCATTTGCTGTAATAAGATGTTAATCTGAGCTCATTTCAGGGGATTCTAAGTGAGAGGTATGATCACCTTCCTTGCTAGATAGAATAACAGAAGAACCCAACTTTTTGAATCCCTAGAAAATGACATACATTGATGATAAATTACATTAAGTGCTCTCTTAACAAGAAACATTTAAATTCTGGTTTCTGTGTGTGTGTGATTTTGCAGCTCTTATTATGCTATTGTTTATGTATATTCTAGCAGTAAGACTGTGTTGCAAGTGCTCTCTGACTGTTATCAGGGCTACTTTCCAGGTGCTTCATACCAACCAAACTGCAAGGTTATTTAATTTCTGCAAAGTTGTTGGTGGACTAGCCCTATTTTTGAACCTGAGGCAGCAGGGATATAATTACTCAAATAAATACATTCCTATGCCCTAGAAGGTGTTTTGTGTATTGTTGCCAATCAGCACAGTGTATAAGTAATCAAGCAGTCAGAGTATCATAAATACTGAACTCCACAAATCTGATGATGTACAGTTAATACAGGACTGTTTAACATCTCTTCTCTGCTGACTTGTTTCTTATTGTCTGTCAGAAGTCTTTGGTTCAAAACATTGTAAACTCAATATATGTTTATTTTTCCAGACAATAATGCTGAAGCAGGAACACTCAGAGGCCATGTTCAGCTTTCTGGTAGCGGAATGTATTCTGTGGAATAGCTGTGAACATATTCTACTGCTGTAGCAATTGTTTGACAGGATCCTTTCAGAACAAAGGGGCTCTACAAGTATCCTAGTCCTCAAGGATGTATGTTACCTCTCTCAGTCCAATTCTTGGCAAGAAATTGATAAAAGGAAGAAGATACATGTAATATAATTTCTTCATTCAGGAAAATTGAAGTCTTCTTGGATTCCATTATTAAAGTAAATTGAGAAGAGCAGAGATTAAATTTTCTGTTAGTTTTGAATAACTGTAGAGTAAAGCTATTCATAGCCTACATTTACTATTTAACACCTTAAAAAATGCAATATGTTGTTTCAAAGCTAGCGACCCTTTTTTTCTAGCACTGACCTGTTACAGATCCCTCACATATCTATCAGAAAATAATTTTTTCCCATACTTTCTTTGTATACAACTGCTGATCAGCAGCATGATTAATACCCCTCTATCAACTATACCAGATTTCTGCTCTGAAACAGCTACCAGCTCCATTAAAAATCGTTAGTTATTGCTTATATCTAGGCTGTCATTTCCTTAAGGAAGTATTATTTCTGAGCTCAAACACAGCCAATGTTAGCACTAAATCCTTCAGGCATGACTTTCTCTGTGGAGGTTCATCAATGAGAAACTTACTCACAGCAGGTAGTTCAGTTTCCATTAAATAATCTCTACATGAAATGACATCTTTTACTTCCAGGTATTTTACATGCCTTGAGAGACTGACTTAGCTGATTTGGCTATCTGTCAGCCAGATTATTGGTTCGCAAAAATATATCATAGAAGTATCATGGTGTAAAAAAACCCCCAAAACAAACAAGAAAACCCTCACCAGAGAAAAACCTCCACAAGAAAAAATTGAAGAGAATAAGTGCTCAGATAAACCAGATTCTTGATCATTCCCTACTGACATGGCATTTGAGGCAGGACAGTGCTGTAACAACGTAAGTTTTGATGTCTTTGAGCCACCCTGGGATTACATCTTGCTAAATTTAATTAAGTGGATTAGTGACATATACCACAAAAATTAATTTCATTTGCCAGGGAAATCATTTATGAAATGAGAGATTTTGCACTGGGACTATGTGAACAAGTTCCTAAATAAGTAGGAAAAGGAAAGAACTCAATAGCATCATTGCAGAAGTACACAAAAAAAAAAAAGATGGTGGTGATGTAGAACTTGACAGATGGCTCTGTACAGACCAGTGAATCAGACCTAGTCTGTCTGTCTTTGCCGAACACTTTTTTGGGACCTCCAGTGAAAATATGAGATCAGATTGCTTTTGTGGGGACACAAGAGACTGAAGGTGTAACTCAGAACTCCAAGACCCCAAGAAGACAATTCCTACTGTATATTTAACAGTTATCATACAATATAAGTCACTGCCCTGATGTGTATGATCTTACAAGAATATTTGTTGAGCATGAAGCTGATGAGTCTCCATATCAGTTTCATTGTTGGATATTAACATTTCTCTTTCAGTAACTGTGCCCAAAGCAGTTACCAATGATTAACAGGTCTAACAGAAAACAGATCCCCTTGCAGGGACCCACAAGGTGACAGGTGCTAATAACTGTATCCAAGGGATCTTATTTCATGCTTCTTGTTGTAAGCAATATCATGAATTCTATTCTGTGCCACCTACTCTTTCCCTTCCTTACAGGGGCAAATTTCAAAATAGAATATCTCTTTGTATTGCACACCAGTATTCCCAAGACTTCCATCTGCCTACAGTGTGAAAATTCTGGCTTGCAAAGCCAAACACATGCAGACTTTGTTAACTGATGATTTAGATCCTATGTCCCAGAGCTAGAAAGTGGGGAAAAAAGGAATAAAATAAAGATAATGAAAGTCCAGGTGCTGAAATGTGTTTATATTATCAGCTTTGCCTAATTAGTTCAATTTTAAAAGTGTCTATGCATGAGAGAGAATAAGGGAATCGAAGAAGTGTTTTATTAATTCTTTTTATAATTTACTCTCAGATTAAGTCTTTGAAGCAGGGCTAAGTATCTAATTTTATTTAACAGTACACTGGAAATTAAACCTTAAGGAAATTGCATGTAAAATGCAATTATTACTAGGCGTTAATAGGTCTCAGTAACCTTCAAAGAGGATAGCCATAGATTTTATTAGTTGAGTATTGTAAATAATATTGACAGATGGGAATGCATTACAGATTGCATAAAGCACAACATTGGAATCTGAATACTATGAATAATTTTTAAACAAGCTCTTAGAAAACCCAACATTCTTTAGCGGAAATCTGTATGGTACATTGTTCAATAATAGGTTTCAAGATAACATTTACATTTTATCTTAGAATGTAACAATTTATATTCTTTAAAACTCAGCAAAATACAGTGCCTATTTTGCTTTATTTTCCTTCTTGTTGTTAACAAGCTCCATATGTTTATGTATGATCACATTTTCAATGGCAAAAAATCCAAGTGTTTTGCAGGCCCAAGAATACTGGAATTGATGAATTATGCTATTGTATTTTGGGACATGGCTGTCCCACAGGGAAAATAAAATATCTGAGAAACTTCCTGGCTTCTTCCCAGCCTCCTGAGGGAAGTGGGAGAAGAATCATGTCTGGACACTCCCACTGAGCATGCAGAGATCTAAGTCAGAAATGCAGAACGAGATGGGTCAATCTCAGGACTCAGAACAGTTTTACAGCCACAGTGCATATATATATCTTTGTGCATCTTGCTCCTGCTGAAGGCTTACAAGGGTCCAGAAGACAGGCAGAGAGCAAGTGCTGCTTAACCAAAGTTCCCAGTTCAGGAAGATGTTTATGTTTCTCTCAGAACAAATTCAAGTCTCACAGTTGAAACTCCATCAGCAGTAAACAAAACTAACACCTTGAGAAGATGCCACACGCCCTCTTTATAAGAGATCCCAGTTCTAGCACTTCCCTGGGTCCTATAACCTTATTCCTGTGCATCATGAATAGGTGGCACATCTCTGGAGCCAACTGTCCTATGGAAAGATCTAGGAACAAAGAATTCGGTCTTGGAGTGTGTGTATCTCTACTGGCAAGGCAGGCTGGAGAAGTTTTCAATGATGCCAGCTTGTCTCATTAGCCATTTGGGCCACTAGTTGGGTCTCTTTAATTGAGCATCATGCCTTCTGTTGAATAACAGGGAACCATTACAATCTGTATGTGTTTCTCACTGGCTCTCTGTAATTTATATAAAACTTTTACCTTGCAACTGGGATTGATTACATCAGACTCCTCTAGTTTGTAAGCTTCAGGGTTGATAGAGACCTCATGAACTAATTTATGCTATACTAATGATTTCCATACCCTTGATTCCTCATTAATTAGTTTACAAGGTTGATGGCCTTTCTGTGCACACATACAAACACAAAAGTATATTACATACACAAAAGCACATCACTCCTTCTGAATTTCTTTTCCACCATCAAGTCTCATACTTATTGACCTACACTTATATACATATCTGTTAAATACCCAAGAAATGAAAACAGACTCTTCCTTTCTCAAAATTCCCTACTTATTCACAATTTTCTTTTGTTCCTTCCAGTGCTTTTCTCTTGCCCCTGCTAAAGAAGTGTAGATAAACATATTTGGAATATTTAATCTACTTCAAAAATTTTGCTTTGCACCAAGAACACTGCTGTAATCAAGTTTGATCTTGTCACTTTAATTGCATGCTCCAGGGATGATGACTAACTTTCTGACACTGTATGTATATGGAGCTATCAACATGTAGTATTCAAAAAGCTTTTGCTTAGTCACTGTTTTTACCATTTACATACAGAGGCCCAGAGATAGCTTCATGCTCAACAATCTTCTAAAGTCCATTTCAAGCACAGATTTGGATATGAACATTTTAAAATGTTTTTTTTTTGTTCTTCTTCAAGTGTTCATAGGCCAGTTTTGCATCATTTTTACTCAAGAGCATTTTTAACTTACCACTACTTTACAAGATTTTGGGACAATACTTCAAGACTGAATCTCTGAAATAAAAATGAGGCCACAATTTTAAAAAAATATACTTTTATATGCTAAGGTTAGAATTTTTTTGAATGGCAGTTTTGACTCTAGTACCTTCTTGGATGTTCCTTTCATCTTTGTTCAAATGTATGTCCTCACAATACATATATCCATTGTTATTTGAGAGCTCTCATAAGAGCACCTTCCTGGCCTTTTTGCTGAACATGGAAAGAAGAAAAGTCACCAGAGTATGAGTATAATTTATTCCTTTCCTGTCAGTGGATCTGATTCAGCATTTGTCTAAGAGGCTCAGATATACCTAGTATTTAAGAAAGATATGTGGGCTCGGCCTGCCCATTTCAAATTCTCACTCTTCTTACTCTTTTCAATCATTGACTAAAATGGACAAGAGGAGTTTAAAAGCACTGCAAAAGACTCTCTTTTCATAATTTACAACAAATATTTGCTTTTTAACACAAAGTTTTTCTTTTATTTCATTGGTTTTTCAATCTCCTGCCCTTGAATTTGTTTTAACTAGGAAAGATCACAGATCTCCTTCCCACTAAGTGCCATAATCTCAGCTGGATGTAGAAAAATGTCAAGTTCAGCATAGTATTGTTTGAGAAGTAACATTTGAGTAGTTCACACTTTAGAGCAGCTTGCTCCTCTTTAAGAATAGAGGTGACTTACAGAAAGACAAAATCTGTAAGAATGCAAACCTTCATCTTCACTTCTGTTCTTCACATACCTCCATGACGGTGCTATACCTATGCAGCCCCATAAATACTGTTTTACCTTTCAGCTGGAAAGCATCACAGGCTCTGACTGACTTCTCAGTACAGTCTGTATTTATCTGGTTAGGCCTTTTTTGATTTCAGCTCGTGTAAGCAGTTGCCTGATGGCCACATGGACTGGCTGCTGCCTTCCTGGACTGGCTTCAGCCTGAGAGTGCTGAGGGCTGGGGGCTGGCCCCCCTGCAAAGTCACTGCAGGACTAAGTGGTCCTGCTGGGGTGAGGAGGCTGGGGGAGGACTGCATTTAATTTTCAGTGTTTAGTTTGGAAGAAGTAACAAGATTATGCCCCATGATAAGGAAACATACAAACATAGCCAATTAAACACTAATTGGCCCGAAAATGCATTCCTAGCTCTGCCCTAGTTTGTGTGCCTTTCTGCTCTGGACAATATTTTGAGTGTAAACATCTAGCACACTGTGGGTATGAGAGCATTTCATGTGTACAGATATTCTAGAGATAAAAGCAGCAGCTCAGAACTATTAGAAGTTGTCCAGCTCACCTGAGAAAAGACATCACTGAGAACTACCCATATTGTACTCAAAGACAGCTACAACTTATCTTTAACCAGCAAATAATCTAACAATGTTGAATATTCCCAGTCACACATTGATTCCTGGGAATGGAACCAGAGAAAAACCTGAACAGAAGCAGAGGACCTGACTGGCTAGAACAAACACAACTTAGATCTGAAGTATTACAAACTTATTACTTACCCCTTAGGCCCCAGAATTAAGGGACCTCAAAAAGAAAACTTACATTCAGGTTGTAACAGTGTGAATTTCTTCCCCTCATGACTTTGAGGAAAATCTGACAATTTTACCAAAGTATTAACTATGCAGAAATGTCTGGTTTCCTCCAAAGAACCTATGCCACACTCCCCAAAATGGATTTGGTACTCATCCATCATTGTTTTGGATGCACTACATGGGTATGTAATGCCTACCTGTTTTCTGTATAGATACGAGGTTTTTGATAGCTCTGTTTTAATCTCCAAGGTAAGCAATACCACAGTTCCATTTTTTTTGTGATTGGAAGCAGCTGTAGCAGAATAAACTCTGCCATTATTACCTGTGCCTTTGAAAGGGATGAAAACTTGCTGTCTCACAATAGGTAATAGAGAATCAATAAATACAACAGAAATTAACCGGAAATCCATTTTCTATTCTTTATAAAGTTTCTTTTTGGTCTGTCAGGGAAGACAAGTATCATGGATTCAATAAAGTGAGAAAGACAGAAATGGTTGGCAAGAGTAAAAATATTATGAAATAGAGTAATATATTATTAAGTAATCCATGTTTAGTGAAATATTGGCCATATTTTAATCTCGAGTCACCCAAAATGGGATTTTGGGCTATCACAAGAAGAACAGTCTAAAGTCAGGGAATTTTAACTGAAGAAATCAATGACCAAAGACAATTGTTAACCACCACTCTGCAATGTTCTTCTCAACAGGACAAGCAGGTGTAAGGCACACACATTTTGGACACAACCTGATATTTTCTGAGATAATTGACTGATTTTGAAGTTTCACTGCCAGACCCTCAATTGGTTTAATACTGCTTTGTTAAACTACTTATTTGTATACTTGGTCTCTCAGTGATGGTCACTGTGTCTTCCTGAGCATATGCAGGCAGAAGATGTATCATCTATTCCAAAGATCCAAACCAGTATTTTCTGGCATTTTGATTGCTTTGGCATCACAATTTGTGTGTGTGTGTGTGTGTGTGTGTGTGTGTGTGTGTGTGTATGGAATACATGTATACTACATTATGTGCCAGTGCAATATAATGCAAAAAGAGAACTTTGAATAGAATACAGAATTGCAGTATGTGGAAAAGCTAGAAAAGACAATTTTTCAAAGATTTCACTAAAAAACCCCCCAACACTCACATAACAAAAGGGAGATTTTTCAGTGGCATCTGTGTATTTTTCCTCGTTTGTGCAATGGACTCCTTTGCACTCTCTGTATTTTTGACATATTTTAGTTTTATTTTGATTGTCTCAGATTTCAAGGGATTGTATCTGAGATACTCTTTCTTTGCATCACTTATAGGGAACAAGAAGGAGAATGTCTTACCCTGCAAGTCTCTTTACAATGGTCGAGTTTAAATCCCAATGACAGCAGGGGCACCAGGGCAGTATGTGCAGGGGCACCAATGTCATCAAAAGTTTCCTCCACTAGAGTCAGACACTCCTCTCCCCAGCACCTGCCTGCCACAGGCCACAGCCCTGAGAGGGGTAGATACCTCTATTTTGCACAGAGAGTTGTTCCCCCCACTACCAAAGAGTGTGTATCCAGCCTCCAGAAGATTTCAGTTTCTTTAGGAACTGTGGGCAGGGACACCGTGTGCCTCTGATTGGACGAAGTTTGAGTGTGTGATGAATAAAGATTTTATATGATTTTTGTTTTCCACCATTGTTTTCGTGCACCTCAGGGTTGGCTGAATTGTCTCCCAGCCTGTAATGTGGGCTCATGCCATAGGCTCAGTTCCTCATGTCCCATGTTCCATCTTTAAAAGAATGAGATTTAACTCTTCTATTCAGGCTAAACATAGACATACATATATATATATACATTTATATAACATATGCAGTACAATTTACTGAATTTCACATCTGTCTTGACCATTTAGGAAAATACATCATATTCCAAAATTCAACAAAATGACTTCTTCTATGCTGATATGTTTGTCTTCTCTTACAACCATCAATCAGTGCTCAGTTTTATGGAACACATTGGAACTGATTTTCTCTAATGTTTGCTTGGGCAAGAGAAGGATTTTTCACCAGTTTAAGTGTGACTCAGTGTTTGGTAAAGATTTTTATAGCTGCGATTTCTGGCAGTATTAATTAGAGACAATTATAATGTGAAAGACAGGTTTTGCCAGTTTAAAATTCTTAACAGAACTCCCTCTGTCTCTTAAAAACTAAATGGAGATTTTGATTGCATTTGCATGCCTGAATTGTTAAACTCCTTGAATGTTAGACTCCATGAATATAATAGGATATATGAAAATTAAATAATCAGAACTTTGCTTCAGCAAATAACCAGATGCCCATGTGTGTGTATATAACATCAGGAATGAAACAATATAAACATAATAAATATCTGAGTCTGTTTTCCGTGTCATTGCTGCTAACAATGATTTTCAATCAAAGCTTAAAATTTTCTGGTCAGACTTTCTATTATTGATACTTAAGTGATTTTTCAATTATCACAGTTGGTAATTTCACGTTTCTATTTGATTGGAGTTGGTTCTAAACTATTAATTGGAAAAATAAGTATATTTTTAATGAAGTATTTTCTGTCATTATCTGCTCCAGTGGCTTCCTAGATCCAAACAAAGGCACTTAATTAGTGTTTCATTTTCTCTCTGGTCCAATAAATATTTTAATCAAATACAAGGAATAAGAGCCAGCAAGAAAAATTCAAAAATCAGCCAGCATACATTCTTAAAGTACCTCATTACTTTGGTTACTTTCTCCACACACAGCTCCTTCATGAAAACCTAGTGTTGCAGGGTCTTTTGAAACAGATGTCAAGTGCTATTTTTTGTGTAAAATTGTTTTCTGGCCAACCCTACTACTAAATTACAGCTTCCAGAATTCACTTTCTTAAGATGAAGTAATCTTTAGCACTGTCTAATCCCAATGTCAGCAAGAAGAAGTGTGAGTTAGTTATCCAGTGAATCTTGATACTCTTTTCTAGAAAATGTATTTTTTCATATGCAAAGACATGTTCTTTACCCATGTATGGTGTCTACCAGGGCCACACAGTGACTGACATGCAGAATGCTATGTATGCTTTCTTCATCTTCTAAATGAAATGGCTACAACAAAACTCTTGTTAGAAAGCATATGTGGACAAAACAGGAATTATTCTAAACCAGTTTTCTGTGCAAAACCAGAGGGACTCAGATGACCAAAATACACTTATGCAGTCTCCTTAATTAAGCATTCAATTATAATTATTATTTTTAGTTATGTCATCTATTGTTGATTATTACATGTTTCTAAACATGGCTCATCTGCTAATTTGACCTTCAATTTTTTGTATATTGATCTTTTTTTGCAGTTTCTAGGGTTTCCAAATCATCGTGTTGAGCGTAGACATTGACTATTGTTCCTGCTTCACCATATACAATGTAGTACATTTCATCATAGTCCATGAATGCCATGGTCTAAAGCCTCAGTATGCATAGACCAAAAGTGAAATAATTAGCCCTGTGCTTCTCCCATTCTTTTCAATCTCCCAGGGCAGATCTATTTCTCTACCTCTCCTGATAACTACAAATGCAGGGAATAGGTAAGCTTTTGTCTGACAGTTCTTTGTTAGTGAAAGTCACTTATTTCGTCCACTCTGCTATTGGTTTTAAACATATGAACCATTAACTCATCTATAGAAACTGGTATCTCTGATACTGATTTTTCACAGTCTCAAACAAAAAAAATACTGTTTTTCATAGAGTTTATTCTTTGTGGCACTAAGAAACAGGGGAATTTGCTCTTAGATCTTAAATAGCAGACCTGACCAAAACATTTGATCTATTTCTAATTCTGTTCTTGGCTTATGTTTCCGAGACTTTTTTAAAAACTCCTTTCTTCAGTGACACTCGTCAAGTGAATGTATTCAGGAATATCAGATCCTTGGTTTCATGTTTTCCAAAGCTTATTGAGACCCTGAATTCTTCCAGTGAATACCTTAAAGAGTGCAACCTGTCCCCTGCTGGTCCGCTTGTCGCTATATGCTTGATGCACGTCATGGTGAAAATCACAACTGCAAGCCCAAGGTACTTCAGTGTAGAAAGAGGGAGCTGGTGTTCCCCTGGTAGCAGAGAATTTTCTTTAAAAGATTTGCTAGAGCTCATACACAGTATTATCTCTTCCAGCCTCATAACCTGCTCATCATCACAGTCCAGTAATGTCCATGATCTCCTTCATTTGGATTGCTCACTGAAACATCTCTCAGAAACATGACAACACAGTGGGGAGCCAAGGCAGGAACATGTGCAGTTTGGTTGGGATACTGGAGGTAGTACAGATAGAGTGACAATTACTGCCTGAGTGAAGTTGCTGGAATGCCCCAAATGGCACAATAATAATTCTGCCCCTCTAGAGTTAGGACCTACTTAATCACTGGTGTTTCTCCCACCCCTCAGACTGCCTTTGTTGCTTGTACTTTCATGCCATATTTGACTCTAAATCCTTGACTCGAGCCCTTTGCTGAGCTTTGCAGTACAGTTCAGTATCTTGGGTTTGGTGTGAATTGCAGAGACTTTCTATCCAGACCCATGCCCTAGATTTGGGCCTAGTCAGGCTTCTAATTTTTGAAAGCCGAACCTGCTCTATCCTTTTTAGCAAAATACATCTCAGTGGGAAGCCCACGTACAGAAACCTCCTCTTACTCTCTGTTATACACAGCAGGAGAACACATTGTAACTGGACAATTGGCATTCACCACAGGCATACTTATATTCAGAGTTCTGCAGGACTCACTGATTCTGTGCACTCTGTAATCCAGGTGTAGATTTTACTTTGCATTTATACTCCTCTCAAACATCTGCATGAATTATTCCAGCCCCACATTCCCCATGAACTTGAACAAAGAAGGGTGAAATGCAGTTCTGCAGCTGAACTCCTTGTTACCAATCTGCAGTCAAGGATGGAAAACACTGACTGAAAAAGCCCATGCAGACCTGAGGGGCAGACTGCACCCATAATGGAGTATTGTCTTGCATTTGTGGTTTTGCTCCAGAGGCTTTCCATGTTTTCCCTAAACTAAGACTGTTAATTTACTGCCTGTATTACTTCAAAGGCTAAGAATAAATCAGACTCTTCTAAATGGGCTGCAATCTGAAATTCAGTATGAAAGAGCCACAGCTGAGAATTTTTACCCTTCACAAAGATAATTTCACTGTTCCTTCATTTCTCTTCTTCATTATATCTTGCAGACAAGTGCCTTTAAATAATACAGAGGCACTGCTTGCAAACACACTCCCTTCCCCAAATCTATGGGGCTTTCATCATCTTCCCCCAGCATTTCATCAGCTTGCCCCAACATTGAGAGCAGTGCCCCCCAAGACAGCTGGCAGCTCTATGAGAAGTACCTCCTTGAGCTGCAGATGCAGCACTGGAGTGACATGGATGTCATCCCCACCGGGCCACGCTTTCTTACCTCAATGAGTCAGGAATTCACCAAGTAGTTCTGTAAATCTGTCATGCTATTTGCTACTCTTAAGTAGTCTTCTGAGGTATGTCTGGCAGGACTACAAAGAACACTGAGATCTGAAGCCTGATTCATGAATTATTGGGTGGTAAGTTGAAAGAACTCCATACTTCTGAAATTAGGTTGGCTTCTTAACAAAACCTGTCATAACTGTGCCCCAACAGCAGCAATGTCCTCTGAGAAAATAATAAACAACAACAAAACCCCAACATATTTTGAGATGCATTTATTGATGCCTCTTTCCTCTTGCACTGTGTTTTTCCTACTATTTTCCATGCAGCTCACTAAGACGTCTAGGATGTTGCTTTAGGCAAGACAGACCATTCTTCCCAGAGTTAGTTCCCCTCAGTGACTTCAGACCTTCCATGAATTTTTCTTCACCACTTTAAGGGAAAGAGCTGTACTGGTTTCTATTGAAAACACTAAGATTGTCCTGCCAACATCTAAGCTCAGGAATTGAGGCCTGATGTATGGGAATGAGCCAATGCTTTTATCTCACTATGGTTGCAACCCATGCAGTTCCACCCATCCCTCTTCTTCTCTGAGTCCTGAAGTTATTGTCTTGGTCTCAGTATTTTATGCTCCAAGGCTTGGTTGGCTTCCTGCAGCAGACATAGTCTGCTCAGAGGACATTTCAGGAAAGCAAAAAGCAGCGCTGAGGAAGCTTAAGATATCTGGCTTTTGGGTTGCTATAAAGGCTGCCATATCCAGACCATATGAAAAAAATTTCTGTAAGACTGTGAGAATTTGAGAGGAAAGAGATAAACAGGCAGAGGAACTATTTCTTAAGCCTTTTCTTTTACATATCTGCAATATTCAGCCCCTTGGAGGCTGATTTCTCTGGAAAAATTCAGAAGATGTAGCAATGTAGCAATGAAATATTAATAATAATTGAAAAATGGAGAGAAATCAAGCACAGAAGATGTAGGCACAAGGTTCCTGGTAAAAGAAACCTAGTGATTGGCTTTTGTCACTGATATCTCTCCCATGATGTTCTTAGAAAGAATTCATTTATTCCATTTACACAATGTCTATCACAAGGAACTGCTGTGCTAATAAATCCCTGCCTCTCAAAGAAGATAAGATATATCTGTCATACAAATAATACTTGAAGTGAGTTAAAGCAGCAGGAGGTTAAAAAAGAAAATTAAGCCAAGGGAAAACTAAAAGCTCAAAAAGAACAGCAAATCAGCTTTGGAAGACTCATTGTATGTCTGAGTAAAAATTGATAAAATGGAAAAAAACATATGGATTTGGGGTTTTCCTGTCAGATTTACAGCAAAGAAGCTTTTAAAAAATATATTGCTACTGGCAACAATAGCAAATGGTATTTTGTTTTGTTGTTAAAGCTGCTGTGTTGCAGTCAGTGCAATGAAAATTATTTTAAGTTTCCTTTCAGTGCACAATGTTTTTAACTCTGTGGCATATGATTACAAGGGCAGGAATTGCATATCTCTTTGTGTGTATGAAAGTAGGTGAGTCTGCTGTTGGGGTACAGTAGGCACAAATAACCTCTCTAACAAACCTGGGTTAAGTAACAAAAATACTGTGGTACTGTGCAAAAGAGAGCTACCAAATTTGCTTCTATGCTTGTCAGTGTTATACAATAGAAGTGGACAGTTATCTAGTCCATCTGTCCTCAAAACAGAAATGGGAATAGCATAATGCGATTCTCATCTTTCTCTGCCAAAGAGAAATCCTGGTTCTTAATTTTCCAGTTCCTGAGAGTCAGTTTACAGCACAAACCTTCAAGTGTTGCCGTTTCAAGTTCCCCAAATTTGAACTTCCATACTGCAATTATACTAACACTCTTCTCCTAGAGTCGCTTTCCTCCCAAGATTCAGTCACAGAAATCAGGTACCCCCAGAGTTCATCTTGTCCAGCCTCCCATCCAAGCAAGATCCCCCAGCAGGTTGTTCAGGACCATGTTCAGACAGCTTTTGAATATCACCAAATTTGCAAAGTCCACAATCTCTCTGGGCAACCTCTACCAGTGCTTGGTCATCTTCACAGTGAAAAAGTGTTTCCTGACGTTCAAATAGAAAATCCTGCATTTCAGTCTGTGCTCATTATTTCTGGTTCTGCCACTGGGCACCACTGAAAAGAATCTGGTTCCATCTTCTTTGCATCCTTCCTTCAGGTATTTATATACATAAATGAAATCCTTCCTTAGCCTTCTCTTCCTGAGCCTGAGCAACCCCTTGGTTCTCGGCCCTTCCCTATGCAGGCAATACTCCTGTCATTTAATCATCTTCATCACTAGACTCTCTCCAGTGCCTCAGTCACTCTCTCATACTGGGGAGTCCAAAACTGAATCCAGGACTTCAGGTGTGGCCTCAGCAGTGCTGAGGAGAGGAGAAAGATCAGCTTCCTCGACCTTCTGGCAGAACTCACCCTCCTAATGCAGCCCAGGATACTGTTGGTCACTTTTACCCCACGGGCACATTGCTGGCTTATATTCAACTTGTTACCCACCAGACCCTCAGGTCCTTTCTTTACAGCTGTTTACTATCTGGTCAGCCCCCAGTATGTACTGGTGCACGCCCTTCTGATCACAGGGCTGCATCCTCTTCCTCACCACAGTCCCCACCATCATCCCATTACCTTGTCTCACCCCTCAGCTTCTGCTCCTGCATAGACCACCCTCCTCCCCTTTGCTCTCAACCCCCATCCTCAGCCCATGTGTCTACTGTCTGCAGTTTCTCTGCAAACTTCTTTCTTTCTATTTTAAAATAGCTGACAATTCTTCTTTCCTCCCCCACCCCTGGACTTGAATTACTCTCCAGCATCCATTTATCATTGATTCCACCTCCATTCCTGACTCCTCACAGGAAAAACAAAAGCTTGATCCAGGCTGTAGCTATCAGAAATCTGCCTGGATGTATTCAGAGGAAAGAAAAAGAGCAGCTGTCTGGGAAAAAAAAAAAAAAAAAGGATGATGTAGCCTGTATTATACAAGCAGGCTGGGGTTTTTTTTGGTTTTTTTTATTTTGCATACTTATAATTATTGTCATCAAGGCAGAATCTGAACAAAACTGACTGGAACTCTTTCAATTAGGAATGAATGCCAACACAAAGTTTGAAACACTCAGAGATTTAATATGATTTTATTGCTTTTGTTCTGTATCTATTTCTACAAATAATTATTAATGCACTTGGACAAAAGTGGGAAATATTTCAGTATTTTTAACCAACTTTTCTATTAGCCTGAAGCAAATCACATCAGTCTCTTAGTAGGGCTAGCAGATGTACTGTGTAACCTGCCTCTTTGCCAAATCTCTCATTCTTGCAATNATTGAGCAAATCTCTCATTCTTGCAATTCACTTCTTCTCCAGTAGTCTACCCAAGAATACTGCTTTTAACATGAAAGCAAGGCATTCATGAAGGCAAGTCAAACTCTTCTAAGGTTCAGGATTCTTCAGTTTCTTTACACACTCCAAAAAATACAGATACTTTTCTTTCAGCTGGTATGTTACTTCCATTTCAGTTTAAAAACAGGATGATTTTCCAGACAAAAATAATCTCTCTTAAGCCAATTGGCTTAAGAAGTTTAAAATACAGAATTCAGAAAAAGTATGGTGCATATGGTTGTGATTAGAAAAGAGCTTTTTCATCAAATTCTATTCAAACATGCAATGGTGGGCACAAAACTCTCCAAGATAAAACAGCCAAGCAAATTCCCCATAAAACCAGCAAATTTCACAGAGCAGTGCTGTCAGATCACAAGACTGTGAGTAAATTGTATTATATAATGAAAGGGCTGTTTGAGTCTGTCTCTTTTTGTGTTTTTCTTCTGTCGTGCAGGCCTAAGGAGTGCAGAAGGCAATATGGAAAGCAAAGGAGAGAACAGGCAGGAATAGATATGATGACTTAGCAAATGTCTGCAGATTGAGTTCACAGCAAACCTTCTGAGCAGAGTGAGAGAGAGGCAGTGACAGGGAAAAGGCTGAGGGACAAGACATGGATGTAGTTGACAAATATATGTGACTTTGGCTTATGTGGTGACTGAAACCAAGCAAGTGGATAAAATCAACAGATGATATGCAGATGAGGAAAAGAGAAGAGAACTTGGGAAGACTTGTCAGGATAGAGGAAATAATACAGAGGTTGAGGTCTGGCTGTAGAGGCACAAATAAGCCCAGAATCAAGAGATCAAACAGAAATTAATATATGTCACTTTCCTCATGTAGTCACAGAAAAAAATTACTGATTTTTATAGGAGACTAAAGCTCCATCATTAGATGAAAATACATTGAGTATTTCTGCAATGTTTAATTTAATTTATGCTTTTCTGTTCTTATTTTTAGATAGTCATTAAAAATGTTTACAAGGTGTTTTTTTGTCTTCCATGTTTTAATGTCCTCTTTCTTCTTGTAAACTCCACTGAAATGAGATCTTTCAACACTGAAAATACTGTTGCTTATTTGACATGAAGAAAATAGTTATGGAAGCAAACTGGTTACAGTATTTGATTCATCCTAAATCAATAGGTAAATGAGATTATTTTAAATATCTTTTGATTTCTAGATACTCCTCATGTCTCTCACATCAATTTAACTTTATATCATGGATGCAGACTGAACTTTCCACTATGAATGCCTGTCATCAATCTGGGTGATGCTCTCTTCTTTTCTCACATTCTATTTTTAAAACGGAAAGCGTTATGTTTGGGAAGAAGTAAGCAATTCCAGTAATCATAGCCTCCTAAAATCTCACATCACAAAATCAGTACCACTGCCATCCACAAACATATATAACCAGCACAATGGCTGTACACACAACCACTTTAAAATCTGAAGTTTTGTGTGTGTCTGGTGCTTGTGAAAAGGAGTGCTGAAAGTGTAGGACAGCTTCCATTTCTCGATAGAAGGGCTGCATGGCAGCAGATGGAGCACAGGAGCCTTAACAGTGACTGACCCATTCTTGGATGCTGATTTCCTGCTGTTCCCATCTTGCATACAAGATCACCTTCAAACTGAGGCTGTAAAGACAGAGGTCTTTCATTTCCAGCAGTATTGGACATGTGAGTCTCTTCACAGACATCCCCAGAGCTGCAGGCCTGCTGTGCTGATCCAAGCCCCATGCTGTAACACAGCTGGCCAGAATCGCTCAGGAGCAATAGCAGCAGAACTCTGGAATATACAGCACCTCTTATGTATTTCCTTCACCACCACAACAGTGTGCTTTGATAGTGTGATAATGGCTGAGAATATAAACTGTGTACTTGATGCTTGGGGAGTTCCTCTAACTGGATGCGGACTTCCACACGTGTTGATTTACAGTCTCAGTATAATTCTTTGGGCAAGGAAGGGACGAACCTTCAGCTCCCTGAATATTTCTCTCCTCTGCCTTCTTGCCTTGTGAGGAGATATACTGACTCCTTGGAGGGAGAAGTTCTGTGCTTGTACAAGAGTCATCCCAGGGGCAATTGATTAGAGATCAGCACTCCTTGTGGGTGGCATACAGCCCAGAAGCTGAAATACAGGACTTAACCTAAACACACCCACAGCCTCCAATGGCTTTGAAAAGTAATCTGCTTCTTCCTCCTCAGAGAAAGGTTTACAGGAAAGGTAATAAATTACAAAAATATATAACAAATAGGGACAACATAACCTTTTTTAAGGTGATGCTTTTCTCAGCACATCTGTTTTGATACTCAGCTTCAGGAGGAACACTCAGCACATCTCTTTGCTGCCCGCTGCATTTTTTCACAATTACAGCGTTCTGCTGAACTGCTGATGTATGTTTAGTTTTTCCTATTACTTTACTTTAAGGAAGACAAGTTTGAAACATTCATTTGAACATTAGAAGGTTAAAAAAAGAATGAATTTGGTATTTATCAATAGGCAGAACTGAAGGAAGCAGTCCCATAGCTTTTCATTCATCTTCTTCGACTCTGTCAGTTGTGATTCAAGATGCCATACCTGGCAACACTTACTTTAGGGTATAAAAAGTCAGGGATTGAAAAATATGAAATAATGTGTCATGCTGTAGGGGATAAAAAATATATCTGGATATATCTGGAAACCTAATGTTTTAAACTGTTTGACAAAATACTGAACAAATATTTAAAACTGGGTCATGAAACTTGACACTTGAGTGCCAAACTCATTTAGTTTCTGTTTCTTCTGTTTCATTGTTTTGGATCCTTTCTCATTTTATAAGAGATTTTTTTAATGCCTGTTCAATGGTCTGTATTACTGTGACAGATGCTGGAACAGTCCCACTGGTTTGCTCATCAT
The DNA here is from genome assembly GCA_013397295.1 of Polioptila caerulea. Classification (NCBI taxonomy): domain Eukaryota; kingdom Metazoa; phylum Chordata; class Aves; order Passeriformes; family Certhiidae; genus Polioptila; species Polioptila caerulea. Next base: position 47,466 of record VYXF01000386.1, read on the forward strand.
TTAATTTATGTGCACTCTGTGGTATGTCCTACTATAAAAATTGTGTTTCTGTTTCAAGGCAGGAGAGTCTCTCTTTGCTTTTTAGTGGCTGCCTTGCTCCAGATTGAGCAGAGGACTCCAGAGAGGAGGAAACACAGCTTCCCTCAGAGCTACCCAGCACATAAAGCACAGGAGGGTTCCCAGCTTACTGGGAAGGGCAAGACCTTTGACTCCACAGAGGTGTTGAGAGCCTGGAGAGAATGAAGAGGGAAAGAGAGGTAAAGTCTCTTCTCTGTTGCATAAGGCAGGCTCAGGCAAAGCTCAAGAGCTGACTGCAAAGAAGAGGTGCTCTAAGAAATGCAGAAGTGGTTGTGCATAGTGTGCTCAACCCAGTAAGATACTGGAGAGGAGCTGGATGGCAAAAGACAGCAGGATGGGCTTCCCCAGCACAGAGTGCCAGAGGAGGAGCTGGGTTCTGCACCAGGCAACCAAGCAGAGTGTTGTTTAATATTTTTGTCCTCTAATGAAATCTGACTTTAAAGTTCAGAGAAATTTAACTTTTAGGTAACACCTTTATGGGAATGCTTCTGCTTCAAATTGATGCTCCATCATGGCTAATTTACTTTCTGCTCCTGGCACGCATACTCATGAAACTGCATCTACATTATTGAGAGTACAATAATAAGAACATTTACTTGTCAGCTGAACATAGTCAAAGGATTCAATGGATGTGAAAACTGAGCATGTTGTAAATGTAAATAAGGGCTGCAGAGGTCTGAGGCACTGCTGGCATTTTGTGCCTAGCCAGATGTAGCCATAAAGGGAATATTTGGGCAGAAGTACTATAGTCACAATACAAAATTAAATCTGAATGCATTTCTCCTAAAAAATTAAATAGACTCCTCTTTTATCTTTGCCAGAAAATCATGAGAGACAATTCTGCCTCTGAGAAGCTGAGCTCCCTGAATGGCAGGAAGGGAAGGCAAGCTAAATGAGTTTGGAAAGTGTAAACTATTTTATCAATGGAGAGGATGGAGGGAAGGCAGCAGTTGTAGGCAGAAGTGAAACATGGTGCTGTGAAAGAAAGGACAGATTTGATGCATGTAAACATTCACAGATAGGAAGAGGCTTGTATACATGCTCGTTGCAGAGTGTCCCTCACTGGAGCTCTTCAAGAACCATCTGGACACATTCCTGTGCCATTTGTTCTGCTTGAGCAGGGAGGTTGGAGCAGATGACCACTGTTGTCCCTTCTAACGCGACCCACTCTGTGATTCTGTGCTTTGTACCTGCTGGCATGTCAAAAGGTGTGTGAACAGTGGAGAGGTGGCAGTGACATAGTTACACTTGTGTGCTTGGGGGGCAGTGTGCAATTGCTCATTGCCATTGGTGATAGTTTCAATTAAGCTTTCCTTTGAGGTCACAATAATTTAAAGTAAACCCCCACAATTATGGAGTCCAGCACAAAGAATCCTGAAATGAGATGCTCCTAGAGACTGTCAGAAAAGCAAATCACTGCACTACTTCATCAAAACTGAAACAATATAATGAAAAATCATACCTTTGCAAGAATTTCTCTAGAAGAGTACAGCCAAATATGCATTTTTCTATGTCTTCTGACAACACTACTGTCTGTCACAGAATTATTAGGGGGCAATGAAGTTAGGAACAAGGAACTAAGATGAAAAGCTGTGTATTACAGTATCTCCTCCTTTAAGAATATGAAATAAATTGTGATCTGACAGGACATTAGAAAATCATCTACAGAATCTGCAGTAACCACTAATATTTATATTACTACCTAAAGGGACTCAGGGCTTCAATTCTTTATGCTACAATAATATTTTCTCTGCTTTAACTAATTATTTCTCTAAAAGGTCAAGAACACCTTTTTTCTGTCTGTACTATCTATAAGGAAGCCAACAAGACAGCTGCATATTCCACTTTCCTTTCTAATTTTCTTTATGAAGATAGCAAAGGACTGAAACATGTTCATTAAATATTTGACATCAGACAACCTGTTAGTGAAAATGGGGAACTTTTGACAGACAAAACTCAATCACTTCACAGGGACAATAAATTTTTTGTTCCTTGCACCGTTTTCTCATTTCTATCTTTCTCTTGTTATTCAAAAATAGAGTTGCAGAGCCACAGAAGAATTTCATCTGAAAGGGTCTCTGGAGGTGTCTAGACCCATTATACCTTTGAGCAGAACTAAATGAAAAGCTGCATGAGGTTGCTTAAAGCCTTGCTCAGGTGACTTTTGAAACATTGATGGTGACAGCAAAACCTTTCTGGATGACCTGACTCTTACAAAGACAGAGAAATTCAGAAGAAATACAGAAAAAGATTCCTTATTTACATGAACTGGAATAAATAATTGCACACTGATATCACCACCACCACCACCATTTTATTATTTTTCTGATTCTTATTACTTAGCTAAGCATAATACCATTATGATATCTGAAACAATGCAGATTAAAACTGAAGCAATGCTTTTTTCTCTTTTAAACAGAATGAGATGTATCTGTGCTTTGGCTTTTACAAGTCTTCAGCTCTGCTTGGAAGAGAATTTTCCTCATAGCAGCATAGGTCCCAGTGAGAGATGGGCACTTTTTGAACAGTCTGAGCTTTTCTAGATTTTTTAGTGAAGTAGCCAGCTCTTTTTTTTGCAGATGGTCCTGATAGGCCATCATTTGTCCTTGTATGTGCTCTTCATTTTCATTTTTTTCTGAACACGAGGCAAAGTCTTCAGTCAGTTCCTTTCACCCTAGACTACAAATGGAACACTTGTCCAGTTATCTGGAAAATTTTTACATTGTAACTCATTTTATTTCAATAACATACCTTACACTTTTCCTGTTTTTTCTGTACTGATTTTATAGGTATGATATTTGTTAACACAAACACACAGATGAGAGGATACCAAATGCCCTTGATAATGGCTTCTCTCCTGTTTATTTGTAGACATTCAAACACAACTCTTGAAGAGATCTTCTATTTCATAGATAATCTAGACAGGCTTCTCTCTTGTCAGAAAATCCTTTGCGGCTGGAGTTCTCAGATAGCTGAAAATCTCCTTCCTGATGGAAAGAGTGGTGTCTAGAATGAGAAACACTCCTTCAGAGCCTGTCTGAGATCCCAAGGGAAGATTTCCAGGTGTACGCTGACCTGGATGTGCCATGATTTGAGCAGGAAGGATTTGCATGGTGTATGACTACTCTCCCAACTTAAAAAAAACCAATCAAGCCTCAGCTGGGCATACTCTGTTGAGTTATAGATAGACAACCTGATTTTCACTGCTAGCAGAATTACCAAACAGAGTTATCTGTGATTTTTCCTTTTTTTTTTTTTTTCAGGTAGGTCATTTTGAAAGACTTAATGATCCTGACACAAAGATTGAACTGTAAATTGACACAAAATGTTACCAGACATAATTGGGTATGAGATGGCTTCTGGGACCGGAAGCCTGCAGGTCATTAGGCTGTGAATTTCAGACACTTTTTGTGACATCCATCATGTGCTAAATAACATGTTCAGCCTGGGCTGCATATGGTCTGTTGAGAGATGTTAAAAGGGCCTGAGAGCTGGCAGCTGCAGGCACCTTAGGTAACAGGGAAAATGAAGTCAATAAAGCTGACAATGTTTTATTCCTCTAAAAATTAGGCTACTAATGAAAAAACCTTTGTGAAAATTCATGTTGTTGAAGTTAATGTTTTTTGCTGCGCTAATCTGACTCCAAAATAAATTGCTAAATCATTGAAGACTGTAGGGGTTTATGATCTGCTATCTATATGCCACGTAAAAACATATTTGCTCATGAAGGTCACTGTGGTCTCTTTTCTCGGAATTAAGAACAAATTATTCTGTTTATGCTTGTTTGCTCCTCCCTTAGTAAAGAATTGCTACCGATGCATATTCTTTCTCTTCAGACAATTGATCTTCATGTGGTGTCTCTGTCTCATTTATTACTCTGTTCTCCATTCTTGTGAGAGATGAGTTTCCTTCCTCAGACCTTGTCAACATGTAGATTGAGAATATGCAGATTCTGCTAGTGCATCAGGTTAGAAAACTTTATTTTGACAGAACAATCAAGTTGTATAATTTTAGAAGAAGATATGAGTGCTGTCCCAGCCACCTACGTTTTGGCAGAAATCCTGATGTCAAACAAGCACTCTGATTTGTGTCAAGATTGTTGTTTGCTTTGTACCATATGGAGAAAATGAAAATAATTTAACTTTGTAGTCATTTGATAGTTCCTGCGTATCTTGAGATACGGATTCAGTGCTGAAAAAAATGCCTAATTAAAATTTTTAGGGGAAAAATGTATATAATTTTTTGAGTTCTATTATCTGTTATTAACTTAGTCCCATTTTTTCTTTCCTTGTTTTGAATGTTATTTAATATAGTCTGCATTTAAAAATCAGAATATTCTTTTTTTTTTCTTATCCGTAAGTTAGTAGAAAGACTGTGAAAAATCATTGATCAGACCTGTTGAGATTACATTTTCCATGACATATTTTACAGATATGCACTGTAATAATTATCATCAGTTTTCAACTAGATTAAGGGAAACAAATCAAAAAGGACTAGCTGAAATAGTTCTGCAGTACTCTATTTCACAGAATTTTAATGACAATTTTCATTTTCAATTCATGCTTTAATATAATGCTTCTAATATCCCAATCCTTCAAAAGGAAATAAAAATGCATAAGCTAGAAATACCATTAAGATAGAGTTCTTTTTAATTTGAAAAAAAATAACCATTTCACAATAAAATTAAGCAAGCTATTAATGATAAAATGAATCTTCATGCAAATGCTTAAAATCAATTTTGTTGGATGGTGCACAACCAAAAACGTATGCATGTGTTTCTATGTACAGAATTTCAGAACTCCTAGGTCCAGTGATTGGATACCTTTCTTGAGATAACTTGATATTTCAAGTTCTGATGTTTGAATTTCCCTATTTTAATCATCTATGAAAACCTTCCTTCTGTAATAGAATAATTTCAGAGAAGAGATCTGCAGAATTAGGACAAATGGTCAGTTATGAGACATATGCAGCTCGATTTTGTTCAGCCACTCTTTTGTACTTTCTTGTTGGGAGAGTCAGGCTCTGGTCTGACACAATAAATGTGTGCTCAAAGAAACCAGTCTTTGAGCTCTTCTGTTTTCCAGTGGCAGTAGTGGTTCACAGGGACTGTTCTGGCCGACAGGACCTCTGAAACACAGTGCATATCAGCTATTATTTATTCCCACCCCACCTTATCTGAAGAGATCATTGAGCAAAACGAGGTCAAAAGCAGATGATACAGAGCCAACAGCCTCCTCATATACAGCACCTGAAGGTGTTGCTTCTATAGAGGAGTCCATTGTTTACTCTTCAGGACAATTTCAATTTTTTGTATGCTGCTGAGCATGCAAGGTACAACTGAGGAAGAACAGAGTCAGCTTCATGGCTGGTTGTTAATATAAGTATTTGAAAGGCTCATGCTTTGCATTACACAATGCATCTATAAAGCAGGCCTTGAGAAAATGTATTCCATAAAAAGACTTTTAGTAGTACAAGCTGAAGGATGGTAAAAATAACAAAGCTGTTCCTCCAGTAAGTGAAAAGCCAAATACAAACCCTTCATTTCCTGGCTTTTGTATTGTCCATTCCCCCTTCTGCCTCTCTCTTTGTTTCTGCTGTAGTATCCAGTGTGGTGCTATATATGATGTCGGCCCCTTTTCTCATGGCTTTCCTTAAATGGAATTATCCCAAATCTCAGCTGTTCCAATAGATATCTAAATCATTGTTGACCTAATTTTCTAAAGTTTAGAGAGAGTTCTGTAGTTTAGATGACATAAATATTAGTGTTATTAATGTCAGACAGCTGAATGACATCACACTACCTAGAAAGTCAAACAGTTATCTTCCCTCAAGAGGAAATTATCTTCATTCCCTAATCATAGAATATCCTTAGCTGAAAGGGAACCAAAAGGAGCATCGAAGTCCAGTTCCTGGCCCTGCACAGGACAGTCTCAAGAATCACACCATGACCCTGAGAGTATTGTCCAAATGCTTCTTGAACTCTGCCAGGTGTGGTGCTGTGATCACTCCTCTGGGGAGCCTGCTCCAGTGTTCAAACTCTGGGAGAAAAACCTCTTCCTGATATCCAGCCTAAACCTCCCCTGACACAACTCCAGGCCATTCCCTGAGATTGTCACTGGGCAGCACAGAGAAGAGATCAGTGTCTGCTCCCACTCTCTTCTCAGGAGGAAGTTGTAACTGCAAGGTGTCCCCTCAGTCTCCTCTTCTCCAGGCTGAACAGACTGAGTGACCTCAGACCCTCCTCATGCAGTGTCGCCTCAAGACCCTTCACCATCTTCATAGCTCTCCTTTGGATGCCCTATAATACTTTAATGTCTTTTTTTATATTGTGGTACCCAAACCTGCCCCCAGCACTGGAGGTGAGGCTGCCCCAGCTCAGAGCACACCAGGACAATCCCCTCCCTTGCCCGGCTGGCCATGCTGTGCCCGGTGCACAGGACACAGTCCTGAGCAACCCTGCACCGGTGTGAAGCCGGTCCTGTTTAGAGTAAATTTAGACTAGAAGACCTTCAGAGGTCCTTTTCTATATGAATTTTTCTACAATTCCTACCATGCAACCTTAACATGGAAGACAGACATAGTCTGTATACGTGACATTAACAGCCTTGTGCAAAACAGCAGTGTGGAGGGGGAGGACTGTTAAAGGGCTTTGATAACTGCACAGGAACTGTACCAACTGTGCAGACCTCTCTTTTTAAGTGTGTTCAGATACAATTCAGTTAATTTTGCTAATGTTATTATGTTCCTGGTATAGACATAACTATATTAAGGCTTGTAGTTACAAAACTGCAAGAGACTAATGTAAATCTTTGCAGCTGCAGCATTCAGAATAATTTACTGGTTTATAATTACCAAAGTAAGCAATATGCTTTTTTTTCAAATATTTTCAGCTACAATGAAAAGCGCATAAGCCAAAGAAAGAAGCTGAAGCTTTGAAGTCAGACAACCCCTATGTACAGCACTTGTTTAATGCAAAGAAACATATTGCTTCTCTAAAACAGATGCTATGAGGGGAAAAAAAAGAATAAAAATGTTCTCAGATGAGCAATAGGAAACCACTAGAATTGTGTGTTTGAGGCAAAATTAACCCCACAAATACAACCATATCTCCTTATCATTGTGATCTTGTATAATTCATTGTAAATGTGGCTAGAACTCTTTTTTTCTTTTATATATATATAGGAACAACTAAGACAGGTTCAACTCTAGCTTAGTGTCACTAATAGTTCATAGGCGATCTTTGTGATATTTGAAGGCTAATTGTAGAGTACATATTGGGCAGTAACTCTTTACCTGGAGTTTACAGAGGCTGTACATTATCTTCCCTTAAAAGGGTTCTGGGAGGACAGCAGGGAGAAGTGTGAATTGGGAGTCTGCAACGCATTGTACACTAAGAAACTGCTGGAAAATGTAGGGCTGTTTCTTACTGACCCAGAAGGTTAGCAGTGTTGTCTGCAACTGGAAATCTGTCTGAGCAGGACTGGAAAGGTCAGTGAAAGGAGACAGTAGGTAGAGGGGAGGCAGCTTCAGAGAACTTTTTGTTTAAAAGTTATTTTGCTTGAGTTGCCCTTGTTGTAACCTAGCATCTATAAGTACTGTAGGTGTTCAGAGGAAGAAAATGGTGAATGTCAGAAGTCTGGGAAGTTCACACACAGGTAAGAAACAGTGCTGATCCCTAAAATAACTATGTTCCACTGTGCTGTGTAGTGCCTTGCTATCAGGGAAATCCTATTTGTACTGCATTCCAGCATATCCATGGGAATATTTCAACATGTTGCTTTTGTGACAAGTGAGAAGGTAGCAAAATGCACGAGCAGGAATGCAATATTTGTGTGACCTTGCCCATGTCCTCTGAGAAGCATGATCAACCCAGCCTGAAGGAGAGAATTTATCACCTTTTCTGATGTAATAAACTTTACCTTTGAATCTGCCTCTGATATACATGTTAGTGAAATTAATTGTGTTTGAATTATTACTTGATGGGCTTGCTATTTTTCCAGGTAACTAAGTGGAAAGAACAAAGAATCAGATTGGATCAGAGTTCTATTAGAAAGACACATCATTAAACCTAAAGCTTCTTTCCTGCCTTGTTCCTCAAAAGGAGGATAAACCTCCAAAGGACTTCACTAATATATGAGCTATTCAAAGACTTCATTCTGATTGAGAAACCATTTGAGCATGGAACAGATCATCTTGATGTCCCTCCTCTGGGCTTGCTCCAACAGATCCGTGCCCTTCCTGTGCTGGAGACCCCAAAGATGGATGCAGTGTTCCAGGTGGGGTCTCATTGGATTGAGGAAAGGGGTCTTTTGTGTGTAGATGTGCTGCAGCAAAAGAGTTACAAATGTAAATAAGAACCTTCAATTTTGTGTGAAAACATCCGATCAGTCTGTGGCTTGATATGGTAGAGAAAAAAAATTCCTAAAGAGAATGACATTTTAAACAGTGAAATATCAATCCTTCTTATCACAATAGGTTTACTGATACAAAAAAGAAGGACTATTGAGCAGAAATCAGCTGAAACTGCAAGCAAACTGAATTATTTTCATTCTCTCCCAGGATTTTGTTTTCTTCTACAGCCTTGGGAGCAGCTACATTTTTATCTCTATATGTATCTTGCAGATGTAAATATGTGGTGGGCTAGTCTTAGTTAACAACCAAACTCTCACCCAGCTGCTCACTTATTCCAGCACTATTCTCCCAGTGGTATGGAGAGAGAAAATAAGAAAAAAATTTAAAAATCAAGAATGAAAAAACTCATGGGTGGCGATAAACACGGGGACATTGCTTTCTAATTATTGGCACAGGCAAAACAGACTTGACTTGCCAAGAATTAATTTATTGCCAATCTTTTTTACAGATTAGAGTGGTAGAATCCAAACCCCAAACACTGAAACAAGCTTTCATCTCCTCTTTCCCAAGAAGATCTTAATTCCTTTAGACCCTTTCATTCCTTTATTCTCATCTGCCCCACCCAGAGGCACAGAGGGATGTGAAGGATACACTGGGGGATGCTATGTACAGTCAGTAAATTGCAGTAGGTCTACCCTCTCCTTCCTCTTTGCTCTTTTCCCCTGCTCCAGATTGCAGTCCTCCACAGGCTGACCTGTGGATTTCTGTTCCACTCTAGAGCTTCTCTTTCTCATCCCTGCCACACCTGGGGCAACTATCGGAGCACTACCAACACTTCAACATCTACATGCAATACAAAATATCAAGGACATGGAGAATGCTTTTTGAAGAAACCAAGACAAAAGGGAGGGTAATTGTGGGTTGAGCAGAAGGCAGACTCTGTGATGAACAGAAGCTGCTTGAAAATTGTTCTGGAAATTTGAAACCAGCCCTCTGACTGCCTCCAGCAGAGAGCAATTCCTTGCCAATAAATTCTGCATTTCTCAGAAGCTGACTGCATTTCCCATGGCTTTGCTTCAAGTTTTCAGGGGAAAAGAGAGGTTTGGGGATATTTGGTACACATTTGGTCATACTAATCAGGCAAGATCTTACTACTGGGAGAGGGCTCTGCGCCCATCACTGGTGTAATCACTGCTGCAGATACAGTGACAAGTCAGCATGTCTATGGTGATGCCATACCTGGCAGTGCTGAGCTATGTGGCTCTGAAATAATGGAAGCATGCACTTCTACTCTTTTTGGGAAATCATACCACTGTTTATAGTAATTGCCTTCCATTCTGATGTTCTTCTGCTGAAAAGCTGCCTAGGTGGGATATGCTGTGGGGCTTCTAGTCATGCTTGGGCCAATGGCTGCGTATCTTGGCATCATCACACGATCCTAGAGTCATGGGATTACTTCAATGTCACACAGCTGGGTGTTACTTTTAGCTGTCCTGTTCTTGGAGTGGGAGCTACAGCCCCAAGTCATTGCCTGACACCAAGTCAGAGGCCATAAACAGGAGATGCACAAATTTACCATGTCAGGGGATCAGTCACGTTCTCTGGGATAGGCTCAGGCTGTCTCTTCAAATTTCTTCTGTAGGACTGAAAACAAGATGAAAGAAAAATAATTTATAGGTTATGACAGAGAATAAATGAGATGCAGTGACTGAGCTGCTCAGTAGTTGATCGTCCTTGGGTTCTGTTAGACCCTGGAGGATTTTCCTGGTGACAATTTAGTTACTGGTGGACTTGAATTTGCAAGTAGTGGGAACAAATAAAAGGAATCCTTAAAAAGCCTTGGCATTAAAAGTTTCTTCATAGCAAGGCAGTCAGCTGCCCAATATCTTTCAACAACACAAAACAAATTCTGACTTCTCTCTGTAGTTGGAACAGTTAGTTCTATACTTCATAACAGTGATGTAGAGGTGTACCTTACTGTATTTTGTGTGGTCTCAAATAGTCAATGTTTGGCTACTACAGTATTATGTCCAATAAGAAGCACATAATTTCTTTCTGTCGTAGAATAGAAATTGTTAGGGCAAAATGCTTAAATTTCTGCAAGACATTTAGCCTTTTGCCATGCTAAAACAATGCTGTAGACAGTCAGCATATAAGTAGTTAAATAATGGCCTATAGAAATAAATGTGAGTTAGAAATAGCCACTTGACAACTATGGTTCTAGTGAAATCTTCCAGAGATATGTTTAGTAGGACTTCTTGAGTCTTGGCCTTGCCTTGCATAAGCACAAAAGCTGATAATCCTTCTTCCAAGCACTTGAAATTGTATTTGTAAAAGGAATGAATCTTGGGAACAGACAGATCTTTTGGAAAGGTGGCTCAGGATTTCAGTGCTCTGATACATGCTGTAGACCTTCTTTATCATCCAGGTACATCCAGTCTTGCATGTAGACTGCTTTTATCCATTTACTTTTATGATGGTTTTATCATTTTTTCTCTCCTTCTGGTATTAAATTCTCTCCTCTATTTATAGAAAGAAATTGTTTCAGCTAAATCATAATTTTGCAGCATTGGAAAAGACTCCTTTAATGGAGGCTAAAAGATTCCTTTCAGTCTCCTTTAAACAAGTCTTTTTCCAGGTTCACTTGTGTTATTCAGTAGGATTTTATTCTGTGTTGTGGTGAAATCTGGATGTGCATTCGTCTGTTTTCCCCTGTTTCCTGAAACTAAAATGTTCTTGATTTAGGGTAAGCACTACTCAGCAACAACTGAGACATCTTTGTGTTATTTACATTATTCTCATCCTCAATCTGAAACACAGCACTGCACCAGATAATGAAAAGAAAATTAAGTCTACCCCAGCTGAAGCCAGGACACTATGTGAAGAAAATCAAGGCACGAAAGCAAAATAGAGCATAAATAGCCTCCAGCTGATTACTCTTTTAGTGAGATGTAGGGAGAAAATACTATGGGGTGCCCATATCCACAGCTTAAACATGGTTTTGTAGTTCTCTGTACATGTTTTGCATTCATATTTTTTAGCACAGATAGTCAAGAGTTTATCTTGTCTCCCTGATGGAGTTGACCACTATTTGTCATAAGAACGTTAATGTTTCCTTCTCTTTCTTTGAAATACTTTCCTCATGCATAATAAAATTACATTTGCCTTCCTTGGTGCTTAATCTTGATAGCTTGTAATAAACCTGTAGCTAATTAGTTGAGATTACAGGTCCCATGGTTTATCAGTTATTTCCAAGCAGGAACTCCCAATTTACACTGAGATCTACAGTATTTTTTCAAGTGCATTGCCTTGCATATAATAGTACTGATTTTATTCTCGTTTTCATTATTTCAGTCCTGGTCATTCAGTCATTGCAGTCCTCTTTTATGAGGATTCTCTCATGCCATCCTCTTTTACACATCCCAGCCTAGCACATCCTGTATGCTTTACAGGGCATGTGCTTTTGCTTTATGACAACATCATCAATGAGAATATTGGAAAATATTTATTTCAGGGCGGTACTTAAAAAAACTCCACCAATCACCATCTGCTGGCATAGTATTTATTCTTTCAGCTGTACCTGTTGTAGTCACCCCTCTAGCAAGCACCTCACCTGCCCTGTACTAACACTCTAATTCTGTTACCCATTCTGATCTTTTTGAAACAGAGTGCTTCAAGTGAGACACACATCCATCTTGGATTTGGTACTTCTGGGAAAAAGAGAGGGGGAAGCATGCCAATGAACATGGAAGATAGACATCTGCCAACCATTAAGTTGAAATCAGTTGTATAAATTAATAATATTTGAAATCCTGTTTTGTCTAAATACTATAATTTTTTTTTTTCTGACAATGAAATAATTCCATAGCTTCAATTCTATGTTGTATTTAAAGATAACACTAGCCTTTTTAATGTTAACTGCACTACCTTTTAATATAAAATTTCATATTCAGTATATCATGAGCACTTTTGTCTACATCATCATTTATAAAACAGATTGTTTATGTCCCATATAAACTGGCATCCACTTTTCCAAAATTTTCAGTCCAGAGAATCATAGATAATTCTAGGAGTCTTTCACAAATAATGGACATAGAGAAGAAAGAGATGCTAACATTCACTATTGTCAATGTTTTTTTTCAAAATATGGTCTGTAATTTGTTTTTAGATTTTTCAGAATTCTGATCTTAATGCACATGTAGTTGGTGGCCCCCTTAAAGCAGGAGATATTTACGTCAACTTCAAAATTAAAGAAGATAATTATTTTTGGATATTCACACTTTTTTTTTTCTCAGAGCGATGTAAATTGATGAAAAAAAAGATATCAAAACCTAGTTCATAATAAACCTATGCAACCTGCTGTTAAAAATAAAATAAATCCTTTACTGAGATGAAGAGCTTTGTTCAATTCAAGGCTGGCACATATCCATGAATTCATGTCCCCCTCCCCCCCAGTTGTCACTTCATGAAGTCAAAAGTTCTTACTCCACTAATGTTTGACAGCAATCTGAGCTGCTCAGCTAAATAGAAATAATCCCCTAAGGGTTTTTCTGACTGCCCTCTCTATCTCCCAGCTCTCTCTGACAGACTCTTTAGAGGGCTTTAAATTTTAAAATTGCCTCTTAAACAATGAATGAAGCAGGGATTTGGATGGTCAGCTATCTCACACTTCTTTCTCTAGTGGGCAGTCTATTTCTAAAGCAATTAACATCACACACAGAAGACAGAACATCTCAAAATGATTTCAGGAGTTGTAAAAATGTCTGGGAAAAGTGAGTGCTCAGAGAACTAGGCATATATTCCTTAATATGTCATGAGGCAGCACATTGTACCACCATCTCAAAATTGTAGCATATCCAGTTTGCCTTAGGGAATAGGGAGGAGCTCAGAAAAATTATCATGTTATGTAAATAGATATGGAAATGCTTTCTAACTGGTTTCAGTAGGTACAATTTTTTTTAGTATACAGCCAAGGCACTAAAAAACTTAATCTTCTGCTGAAGTTATTTTACCTACCCTCAACATTGGTTGGATTAGTAAAAACATTGTGGCTGACAGATGTTCATGCCTGAAGTCATCAGAGAGATGTCCTGGGGTCCTGCCTGCCAAAGAAAAATGCGTGTTTGGTAGTATCGACTAAATACATTTCATTTAAATGGATTGGAATGCATTTAACTTCTAAGTGTTGGCCTCATTTGTTCTAGCAGCATGGCTAAAGCCAATTTGAGATAATGTTCCTTCCAAAATGTAACCATTACATTCAGCATATTAAAGTTAATCTATTGTCATTGATTTTGGTTCTGTGCCACACTGGGGAACACATTAGTCCCCATTTCAGAAAGTATGACACAATATTTCAGTATCATTTAAAGAGCTTCTCTCAATCAAAATTTTTAACATAATATGTATCCATATTATTTTTCTTCCCTTAGTTCAGCGCTGCTATACTTGAGATTCAGTTAATTAAATCAGGAAAATGCATACAAATTTATCTTAGGCTCTTATAGATAAGGGTACAGGAAGCTGTTTCTTAACAAAGAAAGGAAGAAAAGGAGATAATTTTCATGCAATCACATGTCAATACAAAATAAAACAATAATTTAATAGATAGTGAAAAGTACCTGCTTCATCTTTCTTGTGCTCCTGACACAATTCCCACTGCTTTTGTCCTCTCATTCTGTCTCATGTTGATCTCAGCTGCAATATTTTGGCCGTGTAAGTCAGATACCAAAAAACACAGAGAGAAGGATTTTTCTTCTAAAAAACCCTGAGCTGCTGCAGCAAGTAGAACTTTGGAAATTGGTTAGAGCTCACAAAATATTAGCAATTGTGTACTAAGCCTACAATGCCTTCCTTATTCTGCTAACAAACAGCACTTCAGAGCTCAGGAGATAAAAAACGAAAAATGGATAGAGCTTTTCCTGTATTAGCAAGTCTTTTACATGTTTGTGGACAGGGAAAAAGCCTGGTAGTAGAGCTGGGCATGGAGGAGAAAATCGTTGCTACTTAAAACCCGAACTAGAATTCTTGGTATTGTATGTATCTTCCCTGGGGCATAGGCAGTTTCTCTTGCTTCAGAAAGCCAGATGGAATGGCTCCTTTTGAGGGAATCATAAAAGTCATCTCACACTGATTTTTTTCACCAGTCTTGCAAAATATGGTGGAAAAATTGTGTTCTGTGCTTACTAAAAAATGACATTAATTAATTACCACACTCAGCAGCAGGAAAAATCCAGCCAATGTGCTCTTCACTGCAGGTGGCTTGAGGAGGGTTATCAGTATTCAATAGAAGTCTGAGTTCCTTCACCCACTCCAGCTTCTCTGTGTGTGCTTCTTCATGAGCTAATGTGAAGAAGGGAGGACCACAGGCATGTCATTACTATAATTCCTTTATCAGTGTATTCCAGATATGGAGAGAAAAAAATATTTGTAAGTGCAGTGCAAGAAATCTCAGAAGTTGTGGTTGGAACCAACTGATGACTCTCACATGGTAGATCCCTTACTGGGTAGAGAATTGATTTGCAGGCTTGGGATTCTGAATACTTGGAGACATCTTACCAGATGAAGAGCTTCCTCTTCTTCAAGTTACAGGAGAGAACCACATCTTATCCAAGGGTTGATATAATTAATTCAGAGCCTTAAAAACATATAAAATATACACTGAGAGGAACAAGAAGTGGCCAAGTTGGGCTATGAAGCATGAGAGATAGAGTTCTATCCGTACATGACATGTGCCAAGAGTGGGGCAATGACTGTTATACTACCCACATAGAAGGATTAAATTGAATGCTGTAACCGAAATCAGACACAGGTTTTACCTTTGCACATTTTTATATTAGTGTAGAAATTCTTTAACCTCTTCCAGAGTGAAGCTAGGATGCCAGCTGTCTTCCAAAGAGCCCTTCCTTAAGTAGACTGACTGACCAGGTGGGCAATATGGTCCTTTGTCCTAGAAAACAGGCTGCTTCTTCCTTGCCTGTATCTTGCTTGGATGTGCGTGTGGCCTGTGGAGAGTTGGTGTGTTGGCTGCAGGGCCAGCCCATGGCAGACATCTAGTTATGTGTTCAGGAGCCCAGTGACACTGACTGTCAGCACAATGGGTTTTTTCCTAGCAGCACCTTCTGTCCTGTGCCTGCCCTGGGTGTGGTTATGTACCCCTCCAGTGATGTGCCAACGCTGCACAACACACTGTTCAGCAGAGCATGCTCATCTTGCTCAGTGTTGGAGTGCCAGTGATGGTGCTGGCTTGTGTCCTGTAGTGCCAGCTCTGAAATGGTTGTCTTCCAGGGGTCATGGAAGACAACCATTGGGCCTTTAGTGTGATGGGAAGATTTCAGCAGTATTGGATAAGGGAAATCCCTTAATGTCTGACCTGACTGCATTTGTGGTTTGATGGAGTTCATGGTACATGACATCTTCAGAAGCAGGGAGTGGGAATGCTTGCAATATCTTTTGGAAACTCCCAAACACGAAAGAGAATGCCAGGATAAAGAGTATCATGGTGTGATGAATCATGCATGGCCTCAAACTGTAGCATAGATGCCTAAGTATTCAACTGAGATTAAGGGTTTTTTCACATGGAATGAGGCACTGGTTGTTTAGGTTAGAGTTTGTTGATATTTGGGGAACTTGGCACCTCTCTAAGGGCATCTTCCCTTCATCTTGCTGCAAGAAACCATTTGCTCTTTGTGCAACACTAAAGAATTTAAGTCATAAGAATAAAATTGAAAGAGCAAGAGGACTATTTTGGGAGCTATGTGGGCCACCATGAAGACCCTTTCACAGTTCTTATTTTACTATTAAAATTGTACTTTAAGCAGCAAAACGAAGATATTTCTATGTAAATACTAAATATGTAGAATATATTTGCTACCATCTGTCTCTGGAATCTCTACTAGACTCTAATCTTTTATGCTTTACCTAGCTTTTAGGAAATAAGAAATCAGTGGTAGCTGCAAAATTAATAAGCAGGTGAATTGAGAAAGAAAAAATCCTGTATGCTTCCACTAATAAAGATTCACTTATAATTTTTGAGACATTCAGAACTTCAAAGTGAAAATATACTGGCATCTGTAGTTCTAGTGTAGGAATTCAAGTCCCATCTCTACCTTTATAGAGGAGCTATTTTTTTTTAAATTTATTTATACCTTTGAAAATCTAAGAACAGATTTGTTCAAAGGGGCCCACATATGCGCCTTTCAAGAAAAAACAATGAAGATAGTGAAAACTGTAGAGACTGTAAATATCAGCAGGCAAATTGGCTACAACTTTGAAAATAAATAATGCTCTCATAAATAAATAATTACTACTTTCTGACTTGGGAAATACCTTTGCTCCTATAGTTGTGTCTGGTATATGAAAGATCTATTTACGCCAAATTTACTTTCAGTTCATGCCTCTTTAAACTTTAAACCCATTAAATTATGAGATGATTACATTGGATTTCCTACACAGTGTAGTTCCCCAGCTGACTTTTAAGGAAACAGGGCTCTGCATTTCTAAAGATAGCCACATTAAATTTTGATTTTGTCAATCATGAAAGTGTGTGAGGCCTTCTTCTAGCCAAAATTCACATTCTGCATTTCCAAGTGTTGGAAATAGATAGATGCCTGTAAATCTCTGCTCAAGCTGAGGACATGCTCTAGGTTCCTAAAGATGCTGTTGGAAGCTAGGACTCTCCAGATTCCCAAGGCCTTTTACCTTCAGATCAGACAAGCTTATTGTCTCAAGTCATAAGTCTACGCTGACAGACAATTTCAGTTCACAGCTCCCTCTGGGGTTCTCCTCATTCACATATTTTGATGCAGCCTCGGGATGTATTTTGGAGTGTATCAATTTTTTGTCTGCAGAACAAAACCCAGCTATGGTCCTGGGACCATCCCTGCCTGCAGTAAGGATGAGCAGTGTCAACTCTTGCTGCCACATGCAATACCTCAGCCTTATCTGTCATAACCAATACATCAGCTTTATCTCAGAAGAGTTTTTGTCTCAGCTGCAGGTGTGCCTTCACTTTCACATTAGAAAATAACAGTTCTGGTTGGCTACAGCACAGCCTTTGCTTTGTTACTGCCAATGTCACAATGCCATGGGACAACAGACAGGCCAATAGAGACAAGTTCCACAGAAATAGACACAGCCAGAGTCCTCTAGAAGGAGATAACACTTGTGGGCCCACTTGGAAAAGGGCCATAATCTCCCCCTGAAACTGATGTATTTAGCACTGAGAACAGAACAGTGGCCTGTACCCTGTTGATGCTTTAAGTTTTAGCTTTTATGTTTTTTAGATTCTGCGCTATTTTAGTGGGGAGTTCTGGGTTTCATAATAAGTGTCGGTAAGCTCTCTTCACAGTAAGTAGACAAAACAATTCCTTTTCCAGCCTGAGACCAAGGACAACTGATACAAATTTCAAGCTCAAGAACAATAACAATGGTGAGTTGAAAAGAAAAAACAGAGTGGAGCTTCATAACCAGGAGCAATTAACAATTAACTCCAATATGCTAATGGACCAGAACTTGTAAGTGTGAGACCTTGTGATTGGGCATCCATTTTTGTGACCATTTTGGGGTTCATCTTTGGTGTGGCCCAGCCAGGCCAGGTGTACCCATTGAGGCCTTTTAATAAATACCTACTTAATCCTTTTGCTCTGCCTGGTCTCTGTTCCAGGTCAGCGTCGAGAAGGCATCACTGCAGCTCTGGAGTAATCCCATCACCTGGGTCACTCCAAGCTATACATTTCTTGATGTCCATCCTTTAGAAATGGCTGAGACTTCAAGCTACCAAGCTGTTTGCCCTCAGAAATACTAGCACTGAAACCTGAAAGATCAGCAAGGACTCTGGTTGAATCAACACACATCAGAGCTCACAAACTATGAATCCTGCATTCAAGAAAACATAAGGTCCTTTACACATGTGTCAGCACACTTTTAATGGAAATAACATTTCAGGCAAAAACCTCTGAGTTTCTGGATATTCGATGATACTGCAAGAATTATAAAGCTATGCTTGAACCTGAGTTCAGAAAATATTTCTGACTTACAAAAATTAAGATCTAAAATATTCCAGAATATTTGTATGTGTCATGAAGGTTCCATTATATAAGAGTTACAGTTCTCACTGTCATAGATGGGTTAGGCTGGGCTCAGAGAGGTAGGAGGTGAGTAGTTGTTAAATAGATAACTTTGAGATATGTGTGCAATAACCGTCCTTTAACGAACATTTCACCTTGTCAATTAATAAATAAACTATTATGTTGCTCTTGCTGACGTATCTTTGCCTTGCATATATCCTTGATATCAAAGGCCACATTATGATGTTCAAAAGCAAAACATCTAAAAGAATTAGTCATTAAAATATATTTGGTCAAGTGTTTTCATTGGAGTGCTCTTGAAATGCTTTTTTGTACCTAATCACATTTCCTCTTTGTTTATTCTATTTCATTATGCATAAATTGCTCAAGCATTTCTACTGTATCTTTGGCAAATGGCTGTTATTATATAAAGAATTCTTTGAAAGTTAGAAAAAAAAAATTCTGAAGAGTTTCACAATTTCTTTTCATGACTTCTCAACTTGGTTTCATAATAGTTTTCAGAGATTCAGCAAGAAAGGATAATGTTTATTTTACTGATAGGGGAACTATAAAAAATTTATATATATATGATATATATGCACTAATATATATACTGTGTAAAGCTACACAGTTCAAGCTTTAATGACAAAGGCCGTGTATTTAAAAATCAAATGATCTTATTTTTCAAGACAATAAAAACTCATAGTTTTCTGGACTTCAGTAATGCCTACTTTAATTAAAAAGAGATCTCACAGTGCAGCTTTGGTCACCCCTCCCTAATACATTCAGATAATTTCATTTGCACAAATTTTAGCAGAGTCCATGGCAGAGAAATTTCATTACTAACAAAGCTCCTAAATCCAGTTGCAGGTACTTATTTCAGCAGTCACAGTGAGAGTTGTTAAAGATTCAGCATTTCTGAAAATCAAGTCAGGTATATGTCTAATTCTTGCATGCAGCAGTGATTTTCTTGTCAGGAGAGATTCACTGGCTTAAGTGAAGTTACACTACCAGGAAATGTGCTTGCTATGAATTGAACTGTCTTAGTTAAAAGTGTTGTTCATTCCCACTCACTGTTGTCATGTCACTAAACCTCAATCTGTATTTCCCAGAAGAAAAACTTTAGTATTGATGTTACTATCTAGTCAAAGCAACATTTCTTATCGATATCAGGACTATGACATAGAAACTGCAATACTGCATAAACAAGTAATCTAGGCCTAACTTCACTTCTGATTTCTTTACCTTCTCCACCTGAGTGGCGCAGGGGAATAGGAGGGGGGGTTGTGGTCAGTTCATCACACATTGTCCCTTCTGCTCCTTCCCCTTCACACTCTCCCCATTCCAGTGTGGGGTCCATCCCACAGGTTGCGGTCTTTCAGGAACAGTGTGCTCCATCGTGGGGTCACAAGCCTGTGGGGTCACCAGCCCTGCCAGCAAATCTGCTCCAACATGGTCCTCCATGGGCTGCATGGACAGCCTTTCACATCATGATCTTCACCACAGGCTGCAGGGACCTCTGCTGCAGCACCTGGAGCATCTCCTCCCTCTCCTTCTCCACTGACCTTGGTGTCTGCAGGGCTGCGTCTCTCGTATATTCTCACTCCTTTCTCTGGATGAAGTTGTGCAGCTTTCTTTTCCTACCTTCTAAAACACATTTCCTCAGAGGTGCTACCTCTGTCACTGATGGACTCAGCCTCGACCAACAGTAGGTCCACCTTGGAGTCATCTGTCATTTGCTCTGTCTGAAATGGAGGAAGCTTCTGGCAGCTTCTTACACAGTAATGGAGTCTTTTGAATTGAAAAAGACCCTGAAGATCATCGAATCCAGCCTTTAACCCAGTATTGCCAAGTCTACCACTAAACCTTGTTCCCAAGTGCCACATCCAGATACCTTTTAATAACCTCCAGGGATGGTGACTCAAGCATTCCCTTGGGCAGCCTGTTCCAGTGTTCAACACCCCTTTTGGTGAAGGATCTTATCTGAATATCTAATCTAAACCTCCCCTAGTGCAACTTGAGGGCATTTTCTCTTGTCCTATTGCTTGCTACTTGAGAGCAGAGAGCCGTGCCTGCCTAGCTACACCCTCCTTTCGGGTAGTTGTCGAGAGCAACAAGGTCTCCCCTGAGTCTCCTCTTGTCCAATCTAAGCCTCCTCTCAGCCTCTGCACTTCACACCGTTTATTACATAAACCTGATACAGCCAAGAATGAGTCAGATGTGCTGTACATGTTAATTGCACGCAAACACAGATATACTACTTCTGAAAATCATCTTTGCCATGCTGTTTTAATTTTACTGATTCTAGTTGAACATTTAAAATCAGATTGAAGAATTACTTCCGTGCTCTAAAGCTATATCAAACCTTGTTGATACATGTTAGGAATCATAGTTTCATCTATGTTTCCAGAAATGCCAATTTGTTGACTCAAGTGTAGTATAACATATGCTGTACTTCCAGAAGGATGAATTCCATCATCTTGGGATTTTTGCATTTCTATGTCAGAATGTTCTGTACATCCTTACTAGATGCATAACAGTGGCAGATGCATTTTTAAAAATCAGGGATTTCTGTGATACTTCCTGCATATTTATTCTGTATATAATTACTTAAAATGAAGTAAGATTTTCTTGTGGTCTGTTTCTGTATATTAGTGATGTATGTGATTCAGCACTTCAAAATTATCATACAACTTGTGAAATTTAACATGAGATCATAGCTTTTGAAAAATACCTGTCACTGTCAAAATCCTTTTATTTGAAAACCCTGAAGGTTATGAAAGGTTATGAAACTGTGTTTATTTCTTGTTAGCATTATTCTCTGAATTAAGGTTATTCTCTGAATTAAGGTTATTCTCAGATGCATTCTAACTGTTCTTGGGAACTAAGCACGCTTAGATACACGTCAAACTAGCAGAAACTAAAATTTGTGAAATTTTACAGCTTTAGAGGCAGAGGCTAGGAAATCATTACCAGGATGAAAAGTGCAGGACTGCTCTTTTTTATCTACAAAAGATCAAAGGAAGACGCATAAGTGAAGACTGATCCTGAAAATGTGGCTGGTGCTTTTATTTCAACTATAGTCATCCACTTACCACCACATAAAGATAGATGTAGACATTCCTTCACAGTTTCAGATTCTGTTTTTTGTCCATCCAAATCTGATAGAAGACTTCAGGATACATAGGCAAGTATACTGCATAAGGCTGTTAAACATGAAGCAATCAAAGAGCATTTTTTAGATTCTAAGGGAAAAGATAGGAAAAATCAGTTCAGTTGATACCATTTGCTCAAACCATGTGCTGAAAAAAATGTTGAGGTGTTCCAAACCCCAGACAGTGTAAATGGCAGCAAGGGTGCAGGTAGGAAAGAAAAGTAATCAAGTACCTTTCATTCTTCCCCCTGGATTCTACAAGGCATGATGTCTTTGTGAAGGAGACATTAGTAATTTCCTTAAGAGCCTTATCTGCTGAAACACTTTGTGTTTACTCCTTGTAAGGTCTATTTTGTTTAGTTTGCCCTCATAGTTATCAATTAAAATGATAAAAAGAGTGTCTCATTAGCAGTTATGGATATATGCTTTGTCTCTTTACCATAGAGATCAGGCAGATTTAAACACTACTGTGCATATTTGTAGCATTAACACATGTATTTTTCCTTCAAAAAGATCTGAATTAACTCATTTTTTGTCCTTGCCTTTTTGCTAGCAAAATCCATGTTTTTTTCACACCGTTTATTTAAAGTCTTAGTAACCCACCATGTTTTATCCAGCATTGCATAATCAGACATGCCCTTATTAGTGATTCTACAATCAGAGGAAAAAGAAAAAGAATGCTTGGACTAGATGCCTATTTTTGTTTCATAGTTGTACAAAGAAGATATTAAATGACCATCCAGTTCCAAGACATTTCAGGCCTTTCAGTTTTTGACATTGTTCCTGGGTTCATACTGTCCCTGAAAAATGTATTTCTTGAGAGGAAAAGAGTTTTTTAAATAATACTTTTGGAATGATCTTATAAATCTCCCTCTTCTCTTGTTTTAGTGGTTGTTGTTTTTCTTGGCCTGTGAAAATATCTGTCATTTCCTGATGAGCGTGGGATTCAAAGTGACAGAACAGAGTTAGACAAGTCAGGTAGCAGTAAAAAGCCAGAGTTTTGCCATATCTCTCCTAGATGTTTCTAAAGTTAGGGAAAAGTTGTTAGAAGGAAAATCAAGTTCCTGCAACTTTATTCTTGTGGGAACTGGGTTTATCTGCAATATTTCTTTGTAACAACAATGTGCTTCAACGCTTACCCTTTTTTATGTTTAAATGATTTGAACTATTACTACTTTTGACTAACCCTTTGTTCACTGTGTATCTTGTCTCCTAACATTTTATGACCTTTTAAAATTTTAATCACTAAAATACGTGAGGAAAGAACCATCTTGGCGTCACCTTAGATAAGGTGTGATCTGTGGCTCCAGGCAAGGATCAGCGCTCACTTCATCTGCCTTCCTGCAGCTTTCACACCCAGAACTGCACTTAGAGATGCTCCCAGCTCTTGCTCAGGGACCATTTCACCAGCCCAGTGGCTAGCTGGGGTTGACCTTCCCTGGCCACCTGCCCCTACACTGGCAAGCTCCGCGGGCACGACCGCGGTCGGACCCGTGGCTGCATTCACACACCCTGCCTTACACACACACAGTGCCCACAGCACACACCCCCCTCAGCCAGGACACAGCTGGACAGGCATTTCATGGCAGGACAAGGAACATCCCTCTTTGTCTCCTGCTCCAGAATACAAGAAAAGCCATAGCCTTAACTTATACCTAAAAGAAAGTACACAGGTCTAATTAATGGGCCCTTTGCAAAATGAGGCAATTTGTGGTGTTTCAATACAGCAAGCATCATCAAATTGTTATGCTGGATATTATGATACTTCTGATATTTGAAAAGTGGAGGAAAAGGTCAAAAAACATTTAAGCTGTGAAGTTCCTTAAGTTTCATTTAAAATAACACACACCTCCAACTCTATTGCTTCTTTTCCTTGACTCTACCATCCAACTTGTATTTTTCTAAGTGAATGAAATGCACAGTTTCGGAAAAAAGAAAAGACTCTTTGTTTTTAATGTGGTCTCTATTTACATCATAAATAATATTTACATTATGTTTTTACATATTGTAAAATATGTAAAAAATTAATGTAAATATTACATATTTACATTATGTTTTTAACCCAGTTCCTATTTTAAAATGAATTCTGTAGTGATCCAAAAATCCCAGGCACATGCATAGACATTGAGCTTCCAGAGGACAGCAGACTGAGGTGTGGCATGGGAGACAGGAAGGGAATGCAAAAAAGAATGGGTAAGTTTGTCTAAATCAGACTAAAATCAGATTTTATTGGATTGGGACATGAACCTAAACAAGCAAAAGGTGAAGACTTTTTTGAAGAGAGATGTTATTATTTCCATTCTTGCTACTTTGTAGGTCTATTTTCCATCTTTCTGTTCTTGTACCTGTTTTTTTTTTTCCACAAACTTGAGTTTCATTGCTTTTTGAGCTGCACGAATGAGAGGCTCCACAACTTTACTGCTCGTTCACATCTTGGAAATGAGAGATAGGCTGCAGATTGTATGAACAGTAGCAATTGAAAACCAATTTTATATGTTTTGTATATACAGTATAATGTTTGTGGCACAATTATGACATAATGACTAATATAATTGACAACATGTTCCAAAGCTAATGGTTTTTGGAGTCAAGAAAGAACTGGAATCAGCACCTACAGAAATTACTGTACCCCTGCACCAAGCTGCTTCAATCAGAACCCCAAAGCATTGTAAGCAATTAAAGAAATGTCTTGTGTACAAGAAGTGACATCAGAGTACTGTTAAGAGCCATAAGCAAAGCTTTGCCTCTCATGTTTTCAAGACTTGATATCATGACCTTCCACTGAAAACCTTCAAAGGCTCAGAGCAGATTAGATTTGGTGCCTCATGAAAAAACCTTGGAAGAGAGAGTGAACGTGCCAAATTTATTTTTGTGAAAATAACAGGCATTGAGACTGTTCAACTGGTACAGTAGAGGAATGGTATTTTATCCTGATCAGCAGTTGAATGAAGTGAAAATGTAGCTGAAATATTTTAAAATGTAGTTGCAAGTGAAAAATACCCCTTTTTCTGCTATATTTCATCCCAGTTTCTGTTTAAAACTCTTTGATATCTATGAAGGTAAATGACACATGGAAATGTTGTCTTAGTTGACTAGAATACCCTAAATCATTGTCTGAAAAAATATAGAGGCAATTTCATCATCTGTTTTTCTCCAAATGTTATTTATTATTTCTACTAATTCAACTTACAGCATCTGATTCGAAATCTAAACAGTGAATTTTCTGCAATTCTGTTGATTCAAACCTAAATTTAAAGTGGTTTTAATACTCATCCTGGCTTTTATAGAGTACAAAGAAGGCCATTGGAGGGATTTCAGTAGCAATTAGAGTTCTTTTTTTCTTTTCTTTTTGTTTTGTGAGAATTTGTTTGCCCCTCCCTTTCTAATTTTCATTCATTTTCAAGCTTCTCTAGGAACTTTATCACCATTTAAATGATAGGAGTAATTATCCTAGTAAGCACCATATTCTAGATCCATTCCATGCAATCTATCTTAAATCTGAAATCCAAAGAGAATATTTTTTCTGACAGAATTGGAGTGTCTTGGCAGGCCTGCCAAAGCATGCAGAACATCCAGAAGTAATACAAAACTTGCACAAAGATGAGCTGTAGACACTCTGGTTTGTCAGTCCAGCTGCCACAAATTAAGAACATGTAACATGATATAGTGAATATTTTCCCTCTTAGAACATGAAACATAGTTTCACTGGCAGTGAAAGCATACCAGTATGTTATTGGATACGTCCTTGATAAAGTTTTTAACAAACATGCAAGAAAACTCAAGTTCCAGCCTACAAAGATATGTTTTGGCATAGGAAGAATAGAAGGCGGATTTGGTTAAGGCACTGAGCAATCAGAGCCCTCTTATTCAATTTGTTACAAACCAAAATTTACATCTGCCCAGATTACAATATTGCCCTAAATATTATATGTAGAAAAAAAAAAGGCAATAATAAAAGTTTGGCTGAATTGTTATACAATTTGATTTTTGTGTAAATATGCCCCACAATACCTGAAGTCCAGAGTGACAAACACCAATTCTAAGCACGTTTGCCTTTGGAAACCATAGTTTGCCCAAAGAATTGAGTATCTCAAGCTATGCAGCACTCCATTACAGGCAGCACAGCTGCACAAGCACTGCACAGAACATGGTCACAGTGGTGTGTATCTCACCCTCCTCCCAGCAGAAGGACACAATGCAAATGCCAAAGGCAACCCAGGAGCTCACGCTCCCTCCTTCTGTCAGTCAGCAATGCTGAGCTCAGAATCCATCTTATACACTTTTATGGTGAGGTAGTAAATACGTTTTAGTGCAAAGCTTGCATTTTTATCATGGCTCCTGGACCAAGTCTAAAACCCTGGTAGGACCAGTTAATATTCTTCATGCACATCATGAAGCTCAGTAAGAGCTTGAAGGGCTGCAAAAAACTGCTAATAATTTTTTATAAGGATGAAGAGAGGCAGTTAATGTATTGCATTTGATATCAATAAGATACTATATTGACATATATTATAAAATATTATATTGATCTGTATTGTCATAGTTCATTTATTGATGGAAATTTCTCTCTACGTACAAGAGAAACCCTCCCAACCTCTGAAGCCACAGAAGGACTAAATGGAGATGTATCCTGTTACCATAAAACAAAAATGTAAATAGAGAAGGAAAGGTTCTGTGTCACACCATGCATTCATATTATGCTCATACAAGCTGTAATACTTCTGAGAGTCATCCTCCACATTCCCCAGAGGAGATTGCCTGTGTGTAGCTGCAATCCATCTCTGCTGGGACAGAGATCTTCTTCCCTTGTTTACGCCATAGGAGGCTTTAATGGCTTCTGGGCTTATTGAGAGAGTGATTAAGCTCCCTGACTTCCTGCAAGGCACAGAGGTCATTGTATCCAAAGTAAACTCACCACACCCCTTTTGTGCATCTGCAACTGGCCCTCGTAACGCTCTAAAAAATCCCTCACACTTGTTATGAGGAGAAGTTGATGAATTAAGCAACACCCTAGTGACAAAAGGACTCTTGGGACAGCAGGTTCTAAGCTTTCCATACTAAAGAAGAGTCTGCTGACAGCAGTAGATCCAACATGCTGCTTTTGTCCCCGGCACAAGCCAAGGGGGTAGCAAATAAAAGAAGTAGCTGTCTTGGTACAGAGTCTTTACCTAGTCAGAGCACCAAGAATCCCATCCTGCTTGGTGTACTTTGGATGAATCACAGCCTGGAACTACTATCTTACACACTTAATCAGATGACTAATTCCTGAAAATGTATCAATCCCAAATGAAGCTGAATTATCCCTTTTACTTATTTATACATTGTTCATAAAATTAATTTTAGAAAAAGAAGGTTGTATTACTCATTAATCTAAAATATTCTGCTCCAGGTAATCGGTGTTCTTCTGTAGCTAGCTGTATTTCATTTTTTCCATGGACAAGCCTCAGTATAGACTCAGTAAGAACATTGTGAATAAAGTGCATAATGCGTTTAACACTGACTTTTGATATAAAGGAACATGGCTCAATATTTTCCTCTCCCGTTTTCTTTCTTTTAAGCTAACTTCTTACTAATTTTTGAACAGCATGAGGGGCATTGTCTTTGGATGGATGTCCTAAAGCTGATGTTCACATAAACAAAAAAAGATTACCCTTCTTGGGTAGAGGCTTTGTGAAAATCCATATAAAAGTGATAAACCAAAATTGACACGTCAGATGCAAAATGGAAATTAGACTCCTTCCTGGGGTTTTGCTAGCTTAAAAATCTTGCCATTCCAGGTTTCTTAAACTGTGGTGCACATAATGTTTATTTGTTTTTAATTTCACTGTACTTCTTCCTTTTCTAGGTCATGCATTTCATTATTTCCTAGCTTTTCCACTCATTTCTTCCTTCTTTGATTATATAAGGAAGTAAGAGTGGTGCCACACATCAAGGGCAGAATTGAAAGCATTTCTCCTCTGGTTTTAACAAGAGAATCCCCTTTATCAAAATGCTTGTGGCTATTGCAGTGTCTGCTTTCATCTCAGTTCTAACACAAGGGTGACATAAATCATATTTTACAAGAGTAATAAAATAAATTATTAGAGTTAAGGGTATGGGGCTTTTACCTGAAGTGTAACCTGAAGTAAAACAATGTTCACAAGTTCCTCCAACACACTGAATCCAAAAGAGACACAGCAGACAAGAAGAAAAATAACAGTGTCATCCAAATGAATACCTTTGGGGACAACAGGAAAAGTGTATATGTGTATATTCCAGCTTCTGAATGTATTTTAGCATTAATGTATGGAGCATGAGCTGTCATGAGACCAGAGGAACAAATTGAAACTATGTCAAGCTGGTCTTCATCTCTGCTGGTAAAACAGTATTCCTGCAAAGAGACCTGGAGGTATCATAGCAGGTTCTCATCAGTATTCAGCGATGTTAAAGATTATCTGTTCTGTTGATACCAGACTGTGCACATTGTATTTCAGTAGCATTATTTTTGCAGTGTGCAGTGGTTCTGGTCGGGCAAAGGACAGATGCTCATTTACACATAGCCAAAACAACGAGGCAGATTGTGTCTCTAGGCCAGCCCAGCTGTGAAGCAGGAACCTGCCATGCTCCTTCACAGCACCCCCAATCAGTCTGACATAAACAGGATTTGTGCTTTTGCATGCAGAATGCATTTGGTAGTTGCCCTTCTGTCTGCTGCGGCCACCAAAGGTGTTGTTCTGGTTGGACTGGAAGACGACAGCTATAAAGAAAGATACTTTCTACTCCCTTCATCTTAAGCAAAATCTGTACACAGCAAATGTTGGCCACAAGCCCCAACATGCTTACATGACATGCAACTTTTATACAGCTATTGTTGGTTACTTAAAACGTCAGATAATTTGATCTCCATGTATGTTACTGTGCAGTACATGGGATACAGCTTTTCTCAGGGATACAGAGAACAGCTGGAAAAAAAAGTTTAAGACAAGGCTTATGTGTGTAAACAGAACAAGTTATGCTTAGAAAATGATTAGACTTCATATTTCTAGTTTCTCCTCCGTGAAGTAGCAGACTTGCTGACTTCTACAGCTGTTTATTACTTAGCTGAAAAACAGACTCAAATTAAGCTCCAAGCTTTGAGTGCACATTTACATTTTTTAGCTACACTCCCCATCTTTCCCCTTCAAAATACCACAAGCTCAGGAAACTCACCTGTTCACAGTCTGAGTGGTAATCACTGCTACCATTTTATTTTGTGAAAGGTGAAGGAATTTGAGCTTTTGGGCCACTCATACGTGCACTCATATGTGCTTTCAGTTCTGGTAACTGGTGTTGCATCCAGCAGCCTAGAAAGGGAAAACAGCCCAAAGAACTGAACTACATTTTACTTTATTAAGTGTCCTTTTTTGCTAAGTACTGAATCATAATGCAGAACAACATGTGGAACTTTGCAGTATTGTTTTGCATTAAATTATTTTTCTACAGAGAAGGCTAGTCCCTAATTTTTTCAAGTTGTCATTGATGTGAACAATAAATCTGATACACACAAACAGAGCTTAGAAAACGACACCATTGTTTTAAAACAGACTAATATCTACATAAAATCTACAGAGCAAAGCCAATATGAAGATGCTGTAAAAGTGGGTTATTAAATTACTTTGTATATGGAAAAAAATGTATTTTCTTTTAGCCTTTTCCACTACTGTAAAGAATAATTATTAGTCTTGTGTGGTATGAACTACTTCAATGCTAATGATTCAGAATAGTTTAAGATTGTTTCTCTTATCTGTACAGCCATTTTAGGGGCTGCTGTCCTTCCTCTGCCCTTCCACAACTGCTTCTTAGTTTTGCTTTCTATCTCAGTTTATGTTGCTGCAACTCAGGGACGATGGTGGGTCTTCATTATCGTCCTTCATGAAATGTTTATTGTATTATGGCCTTAACAAAACAGTAAAACTAGCTGCAGTACTAACCAGGGTTCTTATCTAAGACTGCAGCAAACTCAAAGAAAAAAGTCATTGGTAAGCAAAGATGTTATAAGATTAGCATTGACATTGCTTAATTTCTTAAACTAAACCCCATTTTATTTCAAGGTGGTCTTGTTTCTTAAACACATTAAAAAATACAGCAAGACAATTCTGAAAGGAGTTGTTTTATAAAGCTAGAGGGTTCTTTGTAGCTAAAATTAGGGTAGAACCCTGAAGACATAAACAGCAAGCATTTTAAGAAACAGGTGGAGATTTTAATGTAAGTGCATCAAGCTGCCCTGCAGGAAGGCAGGGAAATGAAATTGTACTGATTTTCTGTAACAGTGAAGAATGTCACTCTGTGTTACTGCTCTGACCAAGATAGTCCCTGTAATGCTTGTCTGCAGTAATTTGCTTTGGAAGAGGCAGAACTTTGATTTTTATCTTGGAACAATGTGGCACATGCAGTTCAAATCCTTTTGCATTGTTTAATTCTTCGCTACACACCACACTGCAATGACATAGCCTAATAAAAACTACATGTAATTAATTGTTTATGTATGTAAGAATATGTGTATAACCACCTAACATTTTATTAAACTTTATGTTTGTCATCCAAATATTAAATTATATCTAAAGACTGTCATCTCAGATACAAAATATTGCTCTTAGTTTTTAAAGTGTTTGTCCACTCATGCTGTGCAATAAATTTAAAGGAAAAAACTATTTTCACTCAATTTTTAAATCAGACAAATAAAAAAAAGTGCTTCTTCTAAGTGCTTTAGGTTTCCTCAGCCATGAATTGAAGGTGCTACCAATAAGAGATTTCTAAACCATAATTACTGATTGCAAAAGTCTTTTAAAATAATTTGAACAAACAGGCTGTAAAATATTATTGTTTTTATACATGTTAAATTCTATGAAGCGCATATTTTACATATATAAGTCATTTTCAAATGGCTTTTCTTTTTAACTTGACAAGGCTCCTCTGTTAAATGTGTGTGTAGACATGATAAATAACCTATTAAGTTTAGCACAGCCAGAGGTTCAGGATTCTTCATAAACATTTGTAGGTCAATTTGTGTTTCCAGGAAGCCCGTGACACTTTCTAGCTCAGCTACAGCCTCAGCTGCATGCTGTGTTGGCTCAGTATGCCTGCTCCCCAGGAGGGCAGGGAAGAGATTGCAAGGAGGCAAGGAAAAGAAAGAAAAACACACCTTTGGCATAGGGAAGACACTGGATGGATCAGGAGAGGAATGGGAGCATCTCAAACCTCCCCAGCATGAAGGGCAAGAGCAGAGTGAAGAGCAAGAGTTGGTTGGAGCTACGGAAGAAGGGAGCTTATGAGGGAAGTTAATGGTATGGAAGAAAGTCCAAGTCTCAGCTGGGCTAAGCAACCTCATCCCCAAGCTGGCCTTGTCCCAGAGCCAGGTGGAGCAGGGAGCTGCTCAGAACTGGGGGTGCTCCAGGGGCTGCAGCATGGAGCAGGATGCTGCCGAGCACACCGCTGGTCTCATGACCCTCCGCCTCACATCCACAGGTGTGCACCAACACTGCCCATCAGCTGCCCCTCTGGCTTCAGGAGGGGCTTTTCAAATGAAGATGGGCAGCAAAGTCATTCTAAAGCTGCCAGACATAAAGAGCTACTCTCAGCATTTTTTCTAATACCTTAATCCTTATAATCAAATTCCCAAACTGTAAAAAAGACCAAACTTTGGCCTAGGATGAGAACCTAGTTTAATAAGCACAGTCTGTGCAAAATTAATGGCTGAAAAATCTGTCAAGCATTGTGAACAATTTCAGTCCTAGATCTAAGGTTCCCACTGAAGCTAATTGGAATTTAATGCTAAACTGAAGCTAGAATACAAAACTAATTACTTGCATCCACTTAAATATGAATTCCCACACAGGATTCAAAATTCTTATTAGCAGAGGACTTGTAAGAAGCTATTTTTTTAATATAATAATTTAATATTATGCTTATTAATACAGCTCCAAGTAAAAAGAGGCAGCACTCTAATTACAGATTTTTATACTCTATGTTGGTACATGTTTGTACTAAATGCTTTAGAAATTAGTATATTAGTATATTATACTGTGTACAGTGAGGAGCAAGAAGCTTGCTCACTATATAAATAATAGGCATAAAAATAATATTGGAGCATCAGGTCTTCCATTAATGACCATAGGATTTTGCCTAAATAATTCCCAAACTAAGCCATAAAAAGAAGTTACTAACTGAATAATATAGAATCAAAGGAAAAAAAAGATCTGAGATTATTAAGAGAGTTAAGCATTGAAGGAAATGCAACTAAACTATTTTGAAGTTCTATTAAGAGAATAGTTTTAAGAGTTGCTATAAGAAATTAATTAGATATTTGAATTATGTTTTCACCTTAAAAGCAAGGGCTAAAATTTAAAGGCATGCAAATAGACATAGTGATTTTGTTGATACTGTGGGTTGCTAAGCAAAAAAAGGAAAATAAAATTACAGAAATTCAATTATCTCAACTTAAAATTTCTGAAAATTTCTCCAAAATCTATTAAAGTAATATTTTAAATCCTGCTATTAAAAGAGATTTTTAGCATGTACTCTATATTAGAATAGTCCCCACTTTATTCCAATTCTCCAGGACCTGCACAAAGAATTGAGGAATAACATTTCCTTAAATGTTCATGATTATCACTGTTAGTGGTTTCTTTTACACAACAGTAAGCCCGAGAAATCCAAATCAAGACTCATCAATGTACTGGTTTTGCATAAAATATAAAAGCATAGGCTTGATTGTCTCTGGAGAAAACTCACTACCCAAATAGTC
This sequence comes from Polioptila caerulea, assembly GCA_013397295.1. Classification (NCBI taxonomy): domain Eukaryota; kingdom Metazoa; phylum Chordata; class Aves; order Passeriformes; family Certhiidae; genus Polioptila; species Polioptila caerulea. The sequence continues at coordinate 79,879 of VYXF01000386.1, forward strand.
ACACCTCTCACCACTGTTTTGTCCACTTTATGTCTCTTATGTGGACCTCCACATTAGTTTATAAGGGCTCTTTTTCTGTTTTTCAGAAACAGAAAATTTAAGAGACATTTTTTAAATGTCTGAGAGATGCTGAGGTTTTCCTGTACTTACATTGGTGTGGTGTGGTTTGGTTTGGTTTGGTTTGGTTTGGTTTGGTTTTTTAACTGAAATACTGAATGCAAAAAGTCTGCATTTGGCATTGCCCTGTAGCAAAGTTAAAATCAGTTACTGCCCCCAGCTGTGCCTCTCCATAGTACCCTCCAGCATAACTGATCTAGGTTTCATATCATAACAAATCTTTGTTCTTCCTGAAAATTAAACCTAAGCATGCAAAAAATGCATCACACTAAAACAAACCTAAGCATTTGCAGAGTAGAAAAAGATACAATTGAGAAAAAGCAGACACATGTTAAAAACCCTCCATTTTTGTATAGTGTGTGAAAGTGTGAGTAGGCAATTGAGCTTAAGGTGGTGTGTCCTGATTTTTATGTCCATTTCAAATATATTCTGCTTGAACATCAGCAGTCAGAAATGTGCTGTATCTATTTCATGATTTTTGGATGCTGCTGTGATTGATACTGCTGACACAACCCAAAAAGTTAATTTTTCATTTTTTGGCTATTTACCACCAGCTATTGACAGCACCTTGAGCCCACTCCAAAATCAGTCAGGGCCATGAATAATCCATCTCCTTGCTCAGTTAACAGCTTATTCCCTTCTTCCTCTCTTGCACCAATTCATATGCAAGCCAGAGTAGTGGGGTAACTTCAGAAGCAGCAGCAACTGCACCAAGAGATGGCCCATTTGAGGTCTAGTCACCTCCAGATAGCTCTTGGAAAGGGCATCCTCCAAGCCCACTCTCCAGTTTGTAAGCTCTAAACATCAGAGCTGGAAGCAGGCACAATCTAAGAAAGTTATTTGGCTTCTTTCTATCCAAGATGTTAATGGAAGCTGAAAAAAAGCCAAAGGGCAAGGAGAAGCAAATATATAAGGCTCTCAGCAGACCAACCTGGCCAAGGAAAACAGAGAAGAAATACTCCCTAATTGCCCCAGGAAGAGCTGTGAGCAGAATTTCAGATCTGGCAAGGGTTTTTTTTTAATGGCTGAAGACTTGGGGACGCTTATCAACAATTTGTTTGAAATCTTAGCATACAGCACTTGTAGCAACTGAAATCCTGTTCCTATGTTGGGAGCTTTTCTTTAAGATCCTTTGAAATGCACTATTACCATCTGTTTTCTGTTGTTAACAGATCTACCAAGTTCTGTGTGGCCCCACATGGGGCAGTTTCTCAAACTCATTGAGGCATGTTGCAGATTGGTATGTGCCAAGTGTTAGCCTTTAATTAACTCAACCTGCAAGTGCAGTGTTGGGGTAGGATTCAGAGCACGCCCATATGTGTGGAACAGGGAAGCTGGTAGCTGCCTTCCTTGGAGAAATGGGCAGACATATGGGGAGTAGACCAGTAGGTGGTTGGTAGCATGAGTTGCTACAGGTGTGGGATGTATCTGGATGTGGGAGGCAATCTTTGCTAGGCTTGCTTGGTAGCTGTAGGATGAAGATAACTTGGAGTAACTGAATGCTCTGGGAAAAGGAAAAATCTCCCGGAGGGATTGGATGCTGAATTTGTTTGGCTTCTGGAAAACTTGGAGGTGGTGAGAGGAAGTGTTAGTTTTGCAGCTCAGGTAACATCGCAACCACTACCACAAAGAGTGCTCCTGCTTCATGCTGGGAACACAAGAAAAACATCACTTTTGAAAAAAGCAGCAGTTAGAAAGCAACTCTGCAGCCCAGCATACGAGTTAAGATGTATGGCAGGCCATGTCTGTCACTTGAACATCACAGCAGGAACAGAGCATTGCTGCCAGTTCCTGAGCTGCAAAAAGAAAAGAGATTGAGAGTCTTGCTGGCACCCGTTCCTCTCTACAGTCATAAGAGGTTTCTTCTCTTGCTGCACAGAGACAAATGCAAGTGGTGCCAGATCAAAATTTTTGGCCCCTTTCCTGAATATTTATAAAACTGATTTGAATGTTAGGCTTTATTTTGCTTCAGAAAAAGTGTAGTCATTTCTCATTTTTAAACCAGTACACAATTTCCCTATCTTGTGCCAGTTTTTGTTTCTGGATAAATCAGGATCATAGTTTGATATCTTACGCAATTATTTTCTTTTTTTTTTTTCCATCCTTGAGGGCTCCAAACCAGAGTCAAAAACTTGATAGACAATTCTTTGCATCTACTTAGCTCTATCAAGAGTCTTCCTAACTTGTGCAGTTTGCAAGTTTAAGTCCAGCCTTTGAATTTTTGACTGGAATAAGGTGGCAAGTAGAACTGAAGGGCACGAACACTGTGATTAGATCTCTGGCATAGAAAGAGCTCTTACCAGTGCAAATCCCTCCAGGGTATCTCCAGTACTGCAGGGGCTTTCCAGCCAGAAGCTTTCCTCCACCAAGATCCCTATGTAGTGCTGGAAGGACTTTAGGACAATTATTCCAGAGCCCTGAAATATGACACGTAATGGCACTGGTGGATCTACAGATATACTACCTTTAAAGTAACAGTGATGTTTTGTTTATATGTATTTAGCTTTTGGCTAATATGGAATTTCTGTGCTTTTTGGAAAGATAAACAAATGGACTTCAATAAACCTCTTCTTTTATCCTCCCCTCCCCCAGCAACAATAGTGTTATTAAAGAGGGGAGAAAAAGATTATTTTAAATTTATATACTTGCGACACTTTTAATGATCAGGCAAATTTTCAGACTTGCAATTTAAGCCAGTCACTGATATTTGAGCAAAATGAGACTGTAGTCAGTACTGCTGCAAGTAGGAACTTACTATAATAATACGGTCTTGATTTCTGATTTATCTCTCATGCTGGGTAGAAATGTTCTTATACAAAAGTATTTCCTAGACCTTTAAATAATTAATGCAGACATTGCTGCTCATTATGAATGATTGTGCTGCAATTGTTTTTTTTTTTTCTTGGTGCTTGGGTCACACAGTGTAAAAGTTAGCATGTGAGTTAAGGTCTCATACTGTTTTTCAGGTCTCAATTGGCTTGGTGTAATTGCGTTTTATGATTTTAAATCAATATATTACTCCTCTCACTTTAGGAAATGCCTGTCTAAATTTGCTTTTCTGGCAAAATAAGTAGGAATATTGCATAATTTTCCGTTGCATTTTTTGTTGGGCCAATTTAGACATGATTTATCTGTAGGCGTTATGTCCAGATGGGATGGCTCAGCCCTACAGATCAGGTGTAAAATGTAAAAACATAAGTTAAAAAAACAAACAAAAAACCCCCATCTCAACCAGTTCTTCAGAAATGGTAAGATTTGCCTGAAATTAGGAAAAAAAATCCAACAAAAATCAAATACATTATGGATTGTAATCTTTTCTATGGTAAGGAAATGCTTTTCATTTGGAAGGTCTTATCAAGTTCCTCAAGCAAGAAAAAAATTTAATTCTGTTGGAAGAGTTCTGATAATGAAGGCAGTAATTGCATTTTCCCAGTTTCACAAATTCTGCGCAAATAATTTTCTGTTGTCCTCACCTTCTGCAGTCAAGGGTTAAAATGGTTAAAAACCTTCACAGGTATTTATATATTCTTTCTCAGCATTTGCCAAGAGTTTCCTCCCTCTTTCTCCTCCCAGACCTGATGCTGCAGATGTAGAGTGGATGAGTGTTATTCACAGAAGGTTGTCAGCTCTGCCTTCACGTCCACTGCTCAGATATTTATGTGTTCTTGAAAGGATGACATGTACTGCTCTCTACAATAAAGTGCTCCAGGAAGAAAAAAAGTTTGGAAGACAACCTTTCAGATCAGATTCTCCTTCTAGAAATACAACAGATTTCTGAAGGGGAATCTAAAGAACTTGATGGAAATTTCTGAAAAGTTTAAGTCAAGAAATGTCAGCAATTTCACTTCAAAGCTTTTCAAAAATCCTTCATATTGAACTACTTCTTACTGACTTGGTAAAATTACCTGAACTGTTTAACTTCAAGCTATTTTAATGTTAGTGTTAATTCAAATGTAATATTCATCTGTATCTTCCCTAGTGGGAAGCATTTGTAACATTCCCTGGTGGAATGTTACCCTTGAGAAGGAAGAGGATTACTGGATGAAAATAAAGATTCTCAATGTGTCAGATACCGTGGCTGGACAACAGTGCTCACTATGCACTGAGAATCCCACCAGTCCTGTGATGCTCTAAAAATGTTGTAGTCTTACCCCAAGAAAAGACCAGAAGGTAGAAGTACAGGACTCCTAAGGCAACACAGAAACCATTCTGGTTAGAATCAAATCAAGCTGAAATGAAGTATTTTGCTGTGAGCTTTCTGATGGAAAATCAGGACTTAAAAAATTTACCAGGATGAACCACATTGGATACAAACAACTTGTTGCATCAGTAAACCATTTCATCAGAAAATCTGAGCTGGGTCTCTTCATATCCGCTATATATATTTTCTTTGCTTTCCTCAAACACAAATTAAAAGTGTTTATAAGGCAATGGATTGCTAAGTATGCATAGGAATTTTGGAGGACAACTGGAAGACATTTCTGCATTAGTAAAGGTAAAATTGTTCAAAAAATGGAGATTAAACATTGAGCCCTTGTGGGGTTTTCTGCTTTTGCAGAAATGTCCCCAAGGTGTTAAAAGTCCTTTTCTTTGCCCGAGATGAAAAAAAGACGTAGCAACTTCGGTCTTCAGGTTTTTGTTTTATTATTGTTTATTGTACCTTATCTAAAACACAGTTCTCTCTGTCCTGCCGAGGCCTTCACAGCACGACAGTCCGAGGCGATTCCCTGCCCGAGAGGTGGTGGTTATCTTTTGTGCTAAAAACTAGGTATACTTTATTTACAACTATTTTCCAATACCTATCACCTATGTTAGACAGTTTGTATTCTCTCTAAACCAATCACCAGTGCCACCACCACAGCAGAATCATGGAGGAGNTGAGCCCTCTGGGCCCCCTGCACAGGTCCCTGAGCTCCCAGGGCAGTCAAAGACAAGCTCTGGGTTCCCACAAGCCCTTTAGTCTATGTTCAGGTTTTTGTCTGGTCTGCATTTAGGCATGTTAGTGCAGAATCCAATTCTCTGTATATACTGGATGAACATAAAGTCACTCTTACTAAGGCCCCAGGTGTGGGTTTCATTGAAATGTTGTTTATAAATTTTTTCTTTTTAGAAGGTCAGAAAGAATCCCCACTTAAAAAACACTTTGCATTTTTCATCACTGTGAATAATTGTTTATTACAATCCATTCCCAATGAAATTACATTTCCATAATTGATAAAATAATTAATCATAACACAATATAAAATTTATTAAACACAATATAAGTGCTACTTGATTCACTCTACTCTTCCAGAAAATGGAATAGAAATTAAATGCATTTTTATTAAATTTCTGACTTTTAAAATCTGTACCATTTTAATGAAGAAAATAGATTTTTAGTACAGTTAACATTCGATAGCATTGGTGATCTAACACAGCTGCTTGAGAATTACCTGTATGTTACCAAGAGATGTGCTAAATAGTGGAATTACCATAATTTCAGAAGCACAAATATTCGTATTGTCCAGAAGTTCAAGTGTCACAGTAGATTGTTTGGATTCACAGCTAGCACAAACACATCTATTTGTATGAAAACTAGAGACAAAGAAACAGTTTGTAAATTTGCCACATTTTGTAGGGTTTTTTTAAGAGAAATGTTCTCAATATAGCTAAAGAAATTTTATCCAATTTACTTCAATTTAAGTGGACTGAGATAAAACAGCTTCAGAAATAATAACTAAATGTATCAGATGTAGAATGTAAGACTCTCACAGGCCTTCTTTCATGTCTAACTGAGCCTATATTTATCATATCTGCTCATTTTCAAGTAAAAAATACATCAGATTTGAACTGGTTTTTTTCTTATTCAGCTCTTAGAGAAGGAAAGCACAGATGTGGCTCTGTGCAGAGCTTCTCTCCAGGGCCAGGTCATTAATATTCACAAGCAGAGAATTAGTCTTTAGAAAGAGTTTGTTTCTTCTGACAAGGCAAACTGATAAGAAACATTCCAGTAAAGGAAAGACAAAAAATAAGTGAAGGAGAAAAGATTAGATGGTGACATTTCATCCTTGAAAGCAGCATATTTTTACAGGGTAGCTATTATCATTAAGTTACACCCAAATAGAAATGGCTATTAACAAAAGCACTGAAAGTTTAATTAAAGGCTATGGAAAGTTTAATTTAGCAAAAGTACTATGCAGTTCTTCTCAAGCCAAAGGAACAGTGATCTGGGAGGGATATGATGGGAGAGAGGGAGGGAGAGCTGTGCAGAAGCACCTCTCATCTCCTGCACTGTAAAAATCACAATGCATTAGCTTCTAAAACAGGTTGCAATGACAGAAATAGAAATAAAAAGCAGAAGAGAGAATAAGCTGAGCTTTCACTGAGCAGGAATGAGGGCTTCAGTTGCAGCTGGTTTGAATGTTAGAACACTGGCTATGAAGGAGGAGACGCTGGCATTTCAGCTGACCAGAGCTTTCCAAGGCATGTCTGTTTACTGCATCACTTGTGCTGCCAGCAAAATACTCAGATGCTGACAGGAACTAATGTTTCCTGAGCAAATACACACTGTTGACACAGTGAATACATCATGGACTAGTGAGACTGGTAAACACACTGGTAGTCATAAGTTTCTTTGTTACAGCATACGTGTATTTATGCCTCCAAAACAAATATATATTAATATTTAATTTTGTTTTGAGTTTCTTTTTTTTTTTTCACTATCAACAAGGTATATTTCACAATAAAGCAAAAATTTCATTTATATTAATGTCCAGGTAACACCTGGTATGTAAATATTGGTTTACATTTCAGATGTAAACCAATTTTATTCAGTTTTCCTAAAAAAGACATTTCCACACCTTATAATCAGAACAGCCAAGATAGTTTTCAGGCAGAATTTTCCTCTTTCTGGAAAAAAAAAAAAGACATTTCAAAGAAAATAATACACAAGGATTGTTGGCCCTTGGGTATTCTGCTCCACGTGGTGTAAGCTTGAAAAATGCAAATATTATAATTAATTTTTCATTAAAATGTGTGTATTGACACCTCCTTGCTTCATCACTGAGATGAAGGATTTTAAACTTTTTCATATGTTAATTGCCAACTTTATAACATCTGGTATTTGTCGTAATGCCTGGGTTATATGATTGCCTGAGAATATAAGCTGTTGTAGGTGGGGGTGAATCTTTAAATTTGAATTCTATAGGTTTTGAGTGATGAGTTTGTATATTGAATCTCTGAATATAATATTCTCTGGCAAGCAAAAAAAGATCTTCTTATTGTTATTGTTACAAAGATATAGTTTCAATTGTATTTTAGGAAAAAACCAATTTTAATTACAATTCTTACATTTCTGGAAATATTGTGAGTATGTGTGCTCCAGCCTGAGAGTAAAGAGCAAGCTAAAAATTATTTTGAGCCATGCTTTCTCCAGGTCACTCCCAGAGCATGATTTGCTCAAAGGTGACTAAGAGAAAATGGAAAATTTGACTGTTTAAATTTTTTTATCTTCTGTCTGTAGTATAAATAGAAGTGGTGACTTTGCAACACCAGTTAGGAAACATTTTATCATTCTGTGAAAGATGTTCTATGAAAATTGATAGTAACAGTCATATTCAATCAACTTAAAGGTTTCTTTGCCAACCACAGGGACGGCTCAATCCTTCAGTTGATTTTATTTTTGATGCATTCAGTTCTTATGAAGGAAGAAGGTATATAAAGAGAACAAAACATATCTAGCTGCGTACCCTGACCCTGGCCATTCCTTGGAATTTTTGTTGCTCCCAGTGGTGAGTCATTTCCTGTAGACCTGTGTGTGGCTGGTAGGTCACATTGTACATTCCTTCAGTCCAGGATCGTTTGGCAACCTTTTTCATTTATTCCAGCTACTGTTACCCCACAAGTGTTGCAAATGGAAAAATTGCTCTCTCTAGCTATTTCTATGACAAAGCCTCTTTCATGACCTGAGAATAATTTTTCGAACATTTCTTGTTTTGGCAACTAATGTGCTAAGTGACATTAGCTGTGACTCACAGGCTCAGCTGAAAGGCCACGAAGCAGTGCAGGTAATTGTGGGATCTGACCTGCAGCAGCACTATTGTATAATATATGATTTGAAGGCAAGCCTAGTTTCCTTTTTAAGATGATCTGATAGATCAAAGCAAAAGGTCTAAACTGAGTTCACAAAGTCTGTGAGTATTTATACATCCAATGCCTTGGTCACCTGAAAAAACACACAGAAGCTAAAGAGGGGCTTCAGAACTGCTGTCCTGCTTGACCTGGCTAACTGTGGTATTCTTCTGGGTTAAACTCTTAACTCTTAATGAAGCTAACAGGATTTTACCACTCATTTTTAGGGGAAAATGATCTAAATATCTGAAGAGATTATTCACATTTCTTCACTTGTTTATTTTTCCACGCTTTCCCCATGATCTAAGTCTAACAGGTTTTACCAATTTTGAAGCTGTTAAATGGTCAGTTACAGTTTGCTGTTCCAGATATTGTAATGTTTATCTGTACATGTTTAAACCAGAGTAGTGTGAATGACAGCCTATACTGGATGTATATTTTGATTTGGGAAACAACAGAGAAGAAAAAAAATTCAAAACAGGTCAACAAGGATAACCACTAAATAAATGTAGTCCATTTTTTAATTTCATTTGGAGAACATACAGAACATTTAAAACATTTTTTAAAAGAAAATAGAAGTGACAAACAGCAATCACTACATTTGTTGAAATAAAATTATAAAACTGCATCTAGAAGTTAAAAGAAGTGCAACATGCTGACAACAGCAACATGAGGCTTTCTCCACTTCTCCCCCTGTAACAAGTTATTTTTCATGTCCAGCCTATCATTTCTATGTAGTGACTGTCCCTATCCTGCAAGAGGCAGAAATTCTGCCACCTCTCTGCTCTGGTTGGGTTTCAGCTGCAGGAGCCGATGATTGGTCCTGGCAAAATGCTTGTGTGGCACCCCAGATCTCCGTGTTGTGCAAGGGGCACACAAGAAAGAGCTCTAAGATTTTCTGGGGTCTCCATCCATTCGTTTGGGAGCTGCAGTTAGGCTCAGGCCCTGAGCTGTGTTGCAGCTGCACCTGTGTACCTTGCTATCTCTGCTTTGGTGGCATGACTTCCTGGCTTGACTTGGCCCTACCTGATTGCTACAGCCTTGTACTAAAGTTACAGGTCTGCCAGCTGGACCTTGTCACTGCTTTTGCACGTGCTTTTCAGTGCTGATTGGTGTGGGACACACTCCTGTATGGGAGGGGAATACATCTGTCTGCCTTGCTGCCTGCCACCCCCAGCTCACACAACGTGCCCTGTTCTTTTGTCTTCCTCTGTGGAACAGCTCCACCCTTGCTGCTTCTCAGATGAGGTTTGTCTCTTTACATTGGGATCAATATATTTATGCATTAGCCTATGTTTCTTGGAGTTGGAAGATGAAAGTCAGTGAAATGCAGTCTTCCACTTCCTCATGAGGGGAGGAGGAGGGGCAGACACTGATCTCTTCTCTCTGGTGACTGGTGACAGGACCTGAGGGTCACCCTGAAGTTGTGTCAGGGGAGGTTTGGGCTGGACATTAGAGAAAGGTTCTTCACCCAGGGGGTATTTGGGCACTGTAACATGCTCCCCAGGGAAATAGTCACAGCATCAGCCTGACAGAGTTCAAGAAGCCTTTGGAAAATGCTTGGGCACATGGTGTGACTCTTGGGGATGGTGCTGTGCAGGGCCAGGAGTTAGACTCGATGATGTTGTCGATCTCTTCCAAGTCAGGTTATTCCATAATTCTGTGATTCTGTGAAATCAATTCTGCTCCACATCTCAAAATAATAAAGTAGAAATGGTAAAAGGCTTTACAGATGATCAAAGGTGTGGAGTAGTTTCTTAATAATGAACAACTGAAAATCCTGGAAAGGATCTTTTATCCTGAAAAGGAAATGACTGATATGAAACTTCAAGTATTGAATGACCTAGAGACCTTCAAATAAATGTAGTGTTGATGGATTTAAAAGACATAGAAGGACATGGATTGTGACACATTGTGTCACTGGATTGTGGAAATACTTGACAATAGGTTGTGGAGTCTGCAAGCTTATTCAAAAGTATGAAAAAAAAAGAGCTGGAAAAAACTCTACCAACCCTCACTCACTTACTTACTTACTTCCAAGACACTTTTTACAATGATAAAAATCTCTGCACTACAAATCACCAGATGTTTGAAGCATCATTATACGCTTCTGTTCTCATAGACTTCCCTAGGCATCCGCTGAGGCACCGCCAGACAGGATGCTGGGCTAGACGGATGTCTGCTCTGACCCGATACAATTGTTCTAATGTTCTTAGCACCCCCGGTTGACACTAAGGAGTCATCTGTGCAGTCAGGATTTGCCTGTGAAAAAAGGACTCACTGTTTTGAATCTCTGGGGGGAACATAGGAAGTGTCATTTCCAACAAAGAATTCTGCCCAGCTTCTTTCAGTTCTGCAGTACCTGGGGGCTGAATGCAGAGGGCTCTTTTTTAAACTCTTACCTATTAACCTGGGGGAGTTAATATAAGTTTTAAGATGGATATTTTCAACACTTCAATTTTGGAAAATTATTCATATCTTAGAGTCATTTATATATATATGAAGACATTTACAAAGCTTCCCATCAATGACCTCAAATCTACCCAGGGTTCATACTGTTTGGAGTATCTGAGGTCTGGAAAAGGATCATAGATTTTGTATTGAGAGGTAGCACTTGTTTTTGGCCCTTTCCCTGGAGTTCCAGTACTTCACTGGGCAGACTGTACAAAGGATGAGGGCTGAGCTGGTCCAGCATATTTGTCACTTGATTCTTTCAATGTGTCACTGTCCACACAGGAAACAGAAGCAAGAGCGCCTGTAGAGAGGTGAGAATGAGAACCACCAGCTATGTCATCACCACTCCATTTTCTGCTCTTTGAGTAGAGTAGAATGCAATCTCCCAGATTCCTTCTTTTTTGACTGAGCCATCCATCCCTGTGGGAGATGATATGAGCATTTATAAGGTTGGGCGAAGTTCATTTGAAGAGATTATTAGAGACCAGATGCCAGAAAAGTATTCCAGGGGGGAAGGGAGGGAGGAGTTATAAAAATAGAGCAAGCTATCCAGGCCACTGTGACAAATATAATGTGCAGAAAGAGGCAGAGAAGAAGGCAGTGTGCATTAATTTAAATGAGCTTTTTAGAACATTTAGACCAGTTCTTGCAACACGACATCAACAAGATGTACAATGGTACTCAAATCCAGAATAACATTTCCATACTTAATATACAACTTTCCTGTAAATTTTCTCTATTTGCATTCTGTAGGCCTACGAGGTCAGGTTTTATAATAACCCTGAGGTTTCTATATTCTTCCCCTTGCCTTTACACCGTTGCTGATAAAAAGCACAAACTACCTCTAAAAGGAGAATTTTAAGTTGCAGTGATAAGTTACATGAAAGTATATCACTCCTCCAGAAAAGGAGAAACCTAAAAGAAAGGTCTTTATCATGATGTTAGGGCATGTTTAGGAGATGATTATTGATAAAAAAACAGCTGTACTGCTTTAGATTAGCAGACTGTCCAGCTCAGGATGGTTTAAATACATTGGTTTATGTGTATTCAAAGCGTAAGAGCTTGATTAGCTGTACTTCCCATTCACATGTGGAGACTGCCTACCCGAACACGTAAGCAACAGGTGACCTGAACTTGTGATTGTAGCTCAGAGACTTGTACTCCTTTCTATAAAGACAAAAAGAAAGATAACCCCTATCCTTAGGTATTATGCACACACACACACACCCCCACACACACTGTTTAATTCAAAAACCTGAACTTTATATAAGTTCTGTAGTCCAGTTCCACCGGGTACATTTGCAGCTGGAAATTTCATCAGCCAGAGTGTCTGCTATCTCCATGCTATGCAGTGATGTCACACTAGTCTTTCTGGTTGAAAAAAAATGAACAATAAAAACACCTGACAAGCAGAGAAGTATAAAAAACCTTACTAGATACTGTGGCAAGGAGACATTTTTAAAAGAGCTGCATGAACCTCCAATGAGTAAACAACAGCGGGAAAAACTTTAGTTAGAAAAAGATGCAAGTAAAAGAACTTGTAATGATGAAAAATATGAGGAAGAGAGAAAAGAGGCCCTAAACAGCCAAATGCTGAGAAAACATGTGTGAAAGCATCAATCTTGAAACCCAGTGGGGCACAGCATGGCAATTCTACCATGTTTGAGAGCGTCAGTTTAATACCTGAAAATTAGGCATAAACTGAGCATGAGTCAGTTCAGTACAGCTGCCTCATCCAAATGCTGCATCTCAGTCCTCAGAGAAAGACCAGGCAGGAAATTGTCCATTTTAGAAGACACTAAACAGAGATGTGGGGAGGAAAGCAGGAGTCAGAAAGCCCAGGCTTACGTGTTGGTTTAGAGCCTAAATCCCAGAGTGGGAGCAGCGTGCCCAGCTCAGTCTGGTTCAGCCCTGACTCCAGGCCAGGCCATGTGCGTCAGTGGCACTGCAGCATGTGTAGATGCCAGCAGCCACACTGTCAACATGCTCGACCTGTGCTGGGATGGGGAGCCGCCTTCTGTAAGGATGTGAACCTCACTAGGCATCCTAGATTTACCCTCGTACCTGCATGACTCAGTTTATCAGGTGTTTGCATTGAGAACGAGTGTCAGCTGACACAACATTGCAAGTTCAAACTTGAATGTAGACGACAATTCTGTGAAAGACTGTGGATTTCCCTGCACCCAGTGAAGAGTTAATGCTGGAGCGTGCAAATGTATGAGGAGAGAAGAGCAGCAGAGAGGAGCTGTTATGGGCTGACCAGAGCCTCCAATTTCCCATCCTCTGTACCTCTTGGAGAGGAGAAAGTAGAGGAGTTGTGAATGAAAGGCTGAAGCTGACCCTGGGAAGAAAGCAAAGGGTAGGAGGAAGGTGTTTTTGTCTTTGCTTTCACCATCCTGATCTCTTTTTAATTGGCAATAAAGTATGTTTAGTTTTGTCCCAAATCTAGTTGGTTTTGCCAGTGACAGAGATTGGTCTTTATCTCATCCCACAAGCTTTTCCATCTTATTTTTTCCCATGTACTGTTCAGGAGGTAGAGTGAGAGAGTGACTGGGCGGGGTCTGGCAGCCAGCCAAGGTCAACTCACCCCAGTAGTAGTAAATGAAATACATGTTTAGCATGTCTGGGTTTATCACATCTATCTCAGATTCTGAGCATAACTCAGAATTTGTTAAAGGGAAGTACGAGAAAGCTCATTTTTCACCGGGCTCTTTCTCATTGTTGCACTGTCACCTAAGAGGTAGTAGAAAAAAGTTTAGGAGACTGTTTGCTAAGAGTTTCACAGGGTTAGTGGAAGCTGCTTTGCATGCAGAATAGAGGATTTAACCCTAGCTGGGTGCATAACTGAGTGTGACATGGCACACAGATGTGACATTCCCTGGCAGAACTCTAAATGTGTATCACCAGGCAGCAGTGTTATGATACTCATAGTGCTTCAGCTATGTTTTCACTTTTGTAGCTTCTATTTGTCACTTGATTCTTTCAGTGTGTCCTTGCCCACACAGGAAACAGAAGAGAGAGTGCCTTGTTCATGGCAAGGCCAAGTTAGCATAGCCCTACCTGCAATCAGAACAGGAAACAGTTTACTGAGGAAACGTATGTTAATTTAAATAAACTGTTCATAGTTTCCTTTTCTGGTACAATCTCGTTGTTCACTCACCAACTGAATGAGTCATGACAGCTAGTTAGAGTCAAGAGTTAATGTCAAAATGCTTTGGCATTTCCACTTTCACATCTCATACATTTGCAAGGGGAATGATATGTTGCTCGTCCCTTTTTCTCAAGTTACTTCAAAACCTATCTTAACTATACTGTATGAGATCAGATTGCTCGTGGGCACTAGTCTGACATGCAAGAGAACAGGCTGATAGCTGACACAGAGGAAATAAATATTAGGGAGTCGCTTACTTGTTGGTTTTGGGTTTTTTTTGTTTGGTTTTTTTTAATGTTTAATTTTCCAGAGATGATAGAGAAATTATTTCTGCTCAGGAAACAATTAGATAATGAGGGAAGGCCTGAGGTATTTAAAAACAGCACCTCTACTTCCCTCAATAAAATTGATAGCAATGGTAAATTTCTGGCAAGTGGTCTCTTGCAGGGATGCCATTTACTTGCTTTACAAGGGAACATTCCTGAGTCTGGAGGTGGTTTATTTTATTTTTAAGGATGTTTTAAACAATTAACAAAGACCCTTTAAATAATTAATAAATAATTAAATTAACTCAGTATTTCTATGGGCATCAGGTTCTGTTTTCAGCAATGATTCCTGCTCCTGACCAGGAACCCACATGTTTCTGGCAAAAGCACCACCAGCTTCCTGCTGAGGTCCCACCTGCAAGCTAGGAAGGGTCTTTGCAAGAATCACTGCAAGCAGTCCTGAGCTTGCCCTGTGGGCTATCAAAAAGTGCCCTGTGCTGGCAGCATAGCTCTGGACTAGGGTACTAAATCAGGCACAGGTAATCCTGTGTAGGACTGTCTGTCATCCAGACATGAGCTGTTCTGCACCTGAACTGCTTCAAGAGAAGATGTGTTTTATGGCCTGCTCATAAAGACTATCCTCAAGTATCTGTCTGAGGAGCTTGGAAAATTACACCTCTTTTGAAATTCAGAGGGAAAAGAAATGAAAGGGAACAGGGAAGGCAATGGGAAAGAGAAAGGGAATGGGAAAGGAGGGAAAGCAGGGAAAGAAGGGAGGAAGGGAAAGGGAACTTATATTTCTACAAGGTAATACTGTAGGATTTTGCTGTCAAATGCAATGAAAATTGTAAAAGTTGTAGAAAATCTCTGCAAATAATAGAAAAAAACCCCATAATTTTGTTTCCTTTAGGAATAGGATTGTTGTAAAGTTTAAATACATTTCAGATGTAGAAACATGTTTCCCCAAGCTTCCCAAAGTCATAAAACACTCTATTTTATAATATATTTTCTGTATTCTCTTTAATAGATTGAAAAGTTGACATTTCAGTCAATTTTGGCTTTCAATACTTGCTGTCAGGGAAGGAAGAGCTGTTTCAAATAGAAGACATGAGATGAAAGAAATGAATCAGGAGTGAGGTTCTTTAGATAAATGACCTTTCAACTTATGACAGACATGATTATTATTTAATTGGCAAAAAAGGGTAGATTATGAATATTGAATCAATAAAACTCCAGTGGAAACCAGAGCCTGAAAAAGAGACAGGTAGATCTTTGTGATGATACTGTTTTTTCACCTATTAATTAGAACTCTAATCCATGCTCTTCTGTTGAGTTTGTACTGACTGTTATGGTAATTGTAGTTTGATTTTTTTTTTTTCTTTAAAATAGTGGCAGAAGAAAGAGATTGATTTGGAAAATGAAGAACCATTATGCAGGTAACATTTCTTTCCATTCTGTTATCGTAAACTATTCTCTAACTCCACATAAAGCTTTGTGCTAGTGCACTATCAACAACAATTAAAACATTTCTAGAGTTGTCTAACCAACCAATGGCAAAACAACTGGTATTGTTGTGTAGAGTCCATTTTCATGTAAATTAGCCAGACATTTTAACAATTAAAAATAAAACACAGCAAAACAAGGACTATAAATTTGCACTACAAGTGTCTTTTAAATCTTTTCAGTTCAGAATGGATATATTAGGCTTCAGAAAACTGACATCTTGCTCCTTGTTGATTCACCTACCCAATAACCATCTTTAAAGATTGTTTCTGTTCTCTTCTGTGATAAGTATCTGTCAGCTGCTGGTAATGTTTGATCAAATAAATGGTGAAACCTTCTGACTGTTTTCCTAGAATTTTTGTATAGTAGTGTGCTGCTCCAGAAATCTCACACATGGGATGGAATCACTCTGCAGAAATGTATGCTGGGCACCAGCTGGATGTTTGCAGAAAGGATGTGGGGAATCCTGGTGTACAACAAAGACTTTAAGTAAACATGGGTGAGCTGTCTGCCTCTGCAGGGAATGCCCAACAGCTGTGGTGGCAAGAGCATAGCCAGCAAGCCAAAGCAGGTTTAGAACTCCCCTCTGTTTAGCACTAGGGTTTCCCAGATGGACTGGTGTGCCTGCCTGTGGGCTTCCCAGTGGAAAAAATACATGGCTGTCCTGGTGCAAGTCCAGTGGAAGGTTATCAGGAAACTGAGAGGACTGCAGCACATGGTGTACAAGGAGAAACAATGCAGCAATTTAGGGTAAGGAAATGGGAAGGGTACTGTATTCAAATCAAAATAACAGCAAAAATTTCCATGATGGAAAGCAGAATGTCTTCCCCAGTGATGCTCCCCCAAAATTGGAATTTGGTAGTCGTGGACATCAAGGACTGTTTCTTCAAAATTCCCCTAGACCCTGCTGATGCCCCATGGTTTGCCTTCTTGTTATGCATGTGAGATCACATACTGATTTGCCTGGCTCAACTGCAGAGGGAAATCAAAGAGCTGATTCCCTAGCAGCCACTGCCTCTGCTGATTTAGTGAGGCTTCTCGACATCTTTCAGCAAGCCAAGTTAAGCCATCAAATGTTCCATCAGAATGTATCTGGCCAGGTTAAGCAGTTCCACCTAAAGCAAGATCAAGCTAGAGCCATTGTGGCCAAATGTCCTCACTGCCAGCACTCGGCCATGTCATTGTTGAGCTCACCGGAGCTCAGCTAGCTCAAAGGGGTTCTCCTGCACCTCGCCAGGATTGGGGAAATTCCAAGGTATGGAAGAGAAACAATCACAGAACCTTTAGAGCTGCTTGCTCCATGGTGAAGAGTATCCTACCACGGCAGGGATTGGGTGGAGGAGAAGGAGGAGGCTTTTTGTGAGGCACCAGCAGGGAAGGTTTATTAGAGCCTAAGGGTTCAGGAACAAAAAACCCCAAGCGCTGCCATGCAGGGGTTTTTGTACATCTACAAACCATGGGCTGGATTCAAATAAGTAACTGATGGGGAATCCTCAGAGGAGGAGTGAGAGGGTTACAACATAACCTTCGGGGCAACCGAAGGGTAGGTGGGAGGAGAGGAAAGGTCAATGGGGTGTAGAAGTTTGGGAAACAGGAACGTCCAAGGGGAGGCACACTCAAAGGATTGGTTCAGGGTTGGAGTGACAAGGAAAGTGCCAGAACAAGGGGTAGGGCCACAATGCCTGATAGGTAAGGAGCTGGACCAAAGAGTGGGGAATACCGTAAAAGTTAGGTTCAGACGTGGATGCAATTCAAGAGCAAACCAGCACAGGGAAAGAACAGGGGTGCACAGAACAAACCATTAACAATAAAACTTCCAACAATGAATAAAACACTGGATTAAAATAAACACGTGCCACAACAGGCAACCTGTGTTTAAAACATTGAGATAGGCTGCTGAGGGGATCACAGAATTCCAGATTAATTAACTGCAGTATTTAAATACTGTAATAACTACATGAGAGTGACCTGAAGCCATACATTTTTCAGAGAAAGACAAAGCTTTTCGTGATACTTGTAATTCACAGGTATGAAAAAAGCAAAGATACAATGCTTGGCATTCTGAATGTTCTGGAATTACATATCACACCACCTCGGGTGGGAGATGATTTGTATAAAACTATTTCACAGGTTATGGGCAATTACTGTCTGCCATAGCCTTGGACAAAAAGATTGCTGTGACATTGAGTGGAACGTTTCAAAACAGGATGATATATGCAGAAGGAGGGAGTCAAAATACCTGTGCTTCATGGTTACAGGAGCTTTAACAGTATGTTTAATAAGATAGAAATCTTGGAATCAAGCAATAAGCAATATTGGAGTATTGCTGCAGAAACCCAGGAAACATAAGCAATGTTGTCGTCATAATCATTAGTTCAATACATCACAGTTTATTTGTTTGCACAGTGAATGAATGTGATCTCTACTATTTTTTTAACTGTAATATAGTTTCTATGACTTTTATTATTATTGTTATGTTACAGCTCCAATGTTCAGATATTTAAAAGTGATATTATTACTAGCACCGGTTTACTTGTATCTATGCTAATAATTTTTCATACACAGTTATGCTTTCAAATGTTTTTATTAATGGTCTGAAATGCTACACTGGGAGACAGAGATGGCTAGAGTGAAGACTAAACCACTGCTGGCAGAACATGACATGAAGCAGTCTAAGCCACAGTGGCATGAGAAACATTCAGAGCATTTTTTAAATGGCCTGGAGTCATTATTATAAAGTACAAAATCTATCTGCCAACAGTTATTCTGAACAGTCCCAGTGAAGTGGCCATTGAGACAAAATTAGTGAATGATTAGATTGCAAAGTGGTTAAAAAGTCCTCTGGAAAAATAAAAGTTGGATGGAGGGTGAAATTTACAACTAGCTGCAAACTTTTTTTGTACATTTTCCACTGAGATCTGAACATTTCAGAGTGAAAGCCAGACTGTGAAAAGAATAATGTAAAATCCTGGCTGTTTTTGCATGAATGAAGGAACACCAGCATTGGAAAGAGCAAAGTATAAGAAAAGGCAAATGAAAGTATGGAAATATTTTACTATGTCTCAGAATAAGAGGAACAAAAGCAAGATATATTTCTCTCAGAGCAGTTGTTTCAGCATTTGAAACATATAATTAAAAAATGCAGTCAGTAATGATCTTGTGAGCTCTTTATCAGCTGCTGCTGCACATTTCACAAAGAAAATTCATCTCCTATGGGACACGTAAGTTTTAGATTATGACAACATCATCATTTCATTTGCTGTCACTTGATCTGTGCATCTTTAACAAGAGGCTGAGGAGACTGTTGTAGGCTCTCCAGATCTGGGAGTGCCTTGGTCTGCTTCCCAGGGATCCCAGAGCTGCCAGGGCTGGGAGAGAGGCAACAAACAGCTTGGAGTTTGTAACCCACACCAGCTGCACATTGGTAGACCCTTACAGGTGCGTGGCAGGTTTATTCAGAGCAGAGGGCTGCACGCTTTTCATCAGCCTGTACTGCTTTCCACTTCTATTCACCCTCACTTCACAATTCTCCTTTGGGGTAGGTCATATAGCACACAAACTGTGTCTGTGGGAGGCAGTGTCATCTACAAGAGATTCCCATGGTTTTATCATTTTTCTGCAAATGTTAGCAACCGTTGGAAAACGGACAGCACAAGTTTTCAGAGCTTTTTGTGAGAAAAAAGGGAGTCTGAATAGTTCTATTGCGTGAGAATGTCTGAGCCTATTTGATTATTGATTCCTTCTTAGCCTCCAAAGCACTTTGGATATAACTGTGTAAAGCTTAGGAAAGGGTGTGATTCTGCATGAAACAGCAGAAGGAAATGAATGAAAATAACTGTGGAAGTGAAATCCCAAACCAGATATCTCCTTCCTCATGATTTGCAGACAACACGTTTTTGCTGTTCTGATTCACCAATAATTATAACACGTCTCCCTTCTAGAGTGTTGTAGGAAAGGAAACATGTTTGCTGCTCCTTATGTTTCTTGAGCTCTGCTCATTACAAATCGGTTTTAGATGAGACAGAAAATAATAAAAGAACTGAAGCTTTGGGAGAGAAGGAATGGCGCTTCTCCCATTATTTCCTTCAGTGTCTCATATTGTTTCCTAACTGCATAACAGGGTCTGTTAAGAATCTGACAATATTATCGATATTCAGAAGTGTTCATACTATGATTTACATGATGCTAAATGTTTTCAGCTAAAAATAGCAGAAGTTTTAAAAAATAGGATATTTGAACATTCTTTGATAACTCAGCCATAAATCAACATCCCCAAATGTTGAGTAACAGAAGCAGAACTCTTAGTCAGTATGCCCTATACACAGACTGAAAGCACTACCAACTTTAACATATGATTGAATGCTTAACTTGCATTAAGACCTTTCACCAAAATGCATTCATTTACAAAGAAAAAGGAAAGATTATAAAATACCTTTCTGGAAGATTTAATATTCTGATCTAAATATTGTATAATATTCTGTAAATCACCAGAAGTTGTGAATTTGACAGCTATTTTAGCATGTGACGTAGGAAAAAATGTTTTCTCTCCATGCCCCCAAAAACAGGCAACAGAAAAAGAAGAATTAGCCAAAGAATTAGCCAAATTGGTCAGCCATCCTAGTAGTCTTTGAAAGGTTTTAGGAGAACTTTCTTAATCTTTTCAGAAAATAAGTATTTGCTCTTCCTTTTAAAACACCCTCACCAATGAAATATGAACTCAAAGACCATACATAAAAATCATTATTCTACCCTCAAATAGTTGGCAAAAGTCCTTATTTTCTCTTTGAAAGTATTCCTGTGTTCATTCAACCTCTGCATAATAGATAATGAATCAAAGAAATAAACTTCTGAAATTTATATAGAAATATAAATATGATTTTCTTCCCCATACCTCATGACACTTCAAAGATTAAATAGACAAATGCAGTGCATAATGAACATCTTTATTTTTTATATGTGAGTTGCAGAGAGGAAAAAAATGGGAGGGGAGGAAGGGACCAAAATACAGAACTTACTTTGTCTGAATTTAAAATTCTGCTGGAATAAGTGGAAAAGACAAAACCTGTGGGTTTTTTCCTCTCTCCTCCAAGCCCTTTTGAAATCATGACTTCTAGCTTTGACTTTTTTTCTTCTTCTTAAGCATACAACTCTACAAAAAAATTTTGTTTATTATGTCA
The DNA here is from genome assembly GCA_013397295.1 of Polioptila caerulea. Classification (NCBI taxonomy): domain Eukaryota; kingdom Metazoa; phylum Chordata; class Aves; order Passeriformes; family Certhiidae; genus Polioptila; species Polioptila caerulea. Next base: position 100,656 of record VYXF01000386.1, read on the forward strand.
GAAAATATGGAACTACACCTGATTAAGTTGTTTCAAACAGTATGTCCTTTTAGAAACTTTTAAGAGAAAAGAAAATTGATTTTGGACTGAGTCTTTTACAGATCACCTACCCAAACCTTTATTCGTATTCAGAAATTAGTATGCAGATGGCTGAAACAAAAGTGATGGTATCAAATATGTGTAAACTTTTTTTCTATTTTCAAAAAAAGACAAATAAGTGCAAAAGTAATCCAGTATCACAAAGCTAGTACACTAGGAAAGTCTAGATGCAGAGCAAGGATTTGTGATTAAGAGTCTGTGATACACCACTCTCCAGAATGTACTGCAGTGACAGGTCTGTGCCCAGAAAGAAGACAGGTCTTTAGTGTGCCAGTAAAAAGATCCTCTTAATTAAAGATGTTTTGCTGTATTTTCTTTATGCCTTTTTTTTTTTTTTTTAATATTTGAGAAAACATGTGGCATTGCTCTGTGCAGTATTTTGGTATTTAATATTTGTAACTTTTCTGCATTTTTTACTTTATTGTTGTTTATATGCATGTTACAACTCAGTATATTTGTTAAAGAGGCAAGAGTTTTCTTATTTATTCCTAATAGAATAAAGCAATATTCTTTCTAAAAATGAGGAAAATATATGCTCTACATTTTGTTGTTCTTCCGCTGTTTTCATAGATCTTTGTCATTCACTGCCCTAAACAAATCTGCCCTTTCCAAACCCATGAAAATAACCCCTTCACACTGCTGCATACATTTCAGTAATTTATTAGGCTGTCCTTATTTGTTCAGCATTATCTCATTTGTTAGTCCTATAGCTGTCAATTATTTTTAACTGTAGCCAGTCCAGTACATTGATTTAAACTCTTGAGTGTAAAGGCTTAAGATAATTTCTTTCCACAGTGAGACAAGGCGCTGCTGCTTCCAGGGTTTGACACCTATTTCATCTGAGGCAGATGCTTGGAGCCTGTGAGTAATGCTTCCTTTTACTTGAATGCATTTAATTTAGCAGTCTTTCACAGTAGTTTAATTCATTCCAGTTAGTTAATGAACATTCATACCACCAGTATAGATATAGTTTTCCTCTGAAAATCAGTAAAACGAATATAATAAAAATGATTTCACCAACACTTGCTGCTAAGAGTCTTCAATGGAATTTGAAAATTAGTTTGGGAGTGAGCCCATGTTCAGAACCAATATAAAAAAGAAAGTAATTTATAGCAAAACATATCAGTCAGCAAAGTCTGAAACAAAAGGAGAAGGCTACAGACTAGAGGAAACTCTAAACAGTAAACTAATATTTGTTTTTAGTATATGCTGCTCAATCTGCATGTGACAGTCTCACTTAGGTTCTCTTCCAACAAAACTTTGAAATTCCATATTCATTATTCAGTGTTCAGTGTTTTTTAATTGAACATTCATGACTGCCATATTTTTTTTTCCAGCAATACAGCACAGCTTAATTCAAAACTCAATTTACTGAAGTGTAGGTTATGCAAACAGCCTTTTGGGAAATAGGTTTTTTGAGCAGGGGTGCAGATCGTGATGATCCCAAGGATGGGTGTTCTACCTCAAAGACATCTGTGACACAAGCTGCCCACTGGGCAAGCACAGCTTCTTCTGGGAAATGCTTGCTGAATTTCAGAAAGAAGTACTTGGCAGTGTTCATATCTATATAATCCCTAAGCCATTCTGTGAGGAATACCCCAATATCAAACACCTAAAATTATTCTTTAGACAAATGTCAGTAAGACAAACAAAGAAAAGTTATTTGTAATCTCCAGAGTGCTCTGATTTCTGTATCCATCAAAGTAAGCATCGTAACTGGAAACATCTCATGTTATTGGTGAAGTAAACGGAGACAAAAAGAAAAGGAATCTACTTAAAGTGAGATTATATATGAGATTTTTTTTCTCATTCTGTCATTTCTGCCGTTCACACCTCAGGGATTTCCAGTCTGCCCTGTGATATGCTCGGAAAAAATTCTCCCTGATAAGGAAAACCATATTAGCTTTTTATAGCCAATGTCAGCTCTGCTATAGCATCCAGACATGTATTCTATCTTTATGAAACTAGTCATTCTTCCTTGCCCATGACATGGCTTTGCCCTATTAAGTCAAGATTTTTCTGATATGACTTTATGTTCTATACAAGTGGTGTGGGGCAGTGACAGATGATCAAAAGAGCAAGGATGACTCTGGGGCAAGATACATGCCCATGCTGCCATACTGCAGCTCATTAAATATATTTCTGGGTTAAAATGTGGTCTTAGTGGAAATATCTTACCAAGATGACTTTGTGGTTCACTATCTGCAGCTAGCTACAGCTAAAATAATCAATTATCTGTCTTTAAATCATGGTGTGATTAAAATAGAACAGGCTATTTCAGTTGGAGGGACCTACAACAATCATCCAGTCCAACTGCCTGACCACATCAGCACTGACCAAATTTTTAAAGCAGGTTATTATGTCTTAAATGCTGACAGGCTTTGGGTTTTGACCACCTCAGCAGGAAGCCTGTTCCAGTGTTTGACCACCGTCTCAGTAAAGAAATTCTTCCTAAAGCCATCCAAACCTCTCCCTGTGCAGCTCTGAACCATTCCTGGGATCCTATCACTGAATCCCAGGCAGAAGAGCTCAGCACCACTTTCTCCCCTTCCCTCTGCAGGAAGCTGTAGAGAACAATGAAATCACCACTCTGACTCATTTTCTCCAAACTATACAACCCCAAAGTCCTCAGCTGCTCCTCACAGGACATAACTTTCAGCCCTATCACCAGCTTTATTATCCTCCTCTGGGAACACTCAAGGAGCTTTACAGCCTTCTTAAATGGTGGGGCATAGAACTGCATCCTGCTCCAGGTCTGAGGCTGCACCAGCACCGAATATATCAGCAAAATTCGTCTCTTGGCCGGCTGGTGATGCTGTGTGTGATGCTCCCCAGGAGGGGGTTGGGTCCTGGGCTGTCATAGAATGCACTGCTGACTCACACTGAGCTGCTGCTGCAGACCAGCACCTTCAGGTCTCCCTTCCTACAGGGCTGCTCTTCAGCCTCTCCTCTTGCAATTTATAGTTGTGTCTGGTGTTACTCCATCCTAAGTGCAGGATCTGGCATTTTGACTTGTTAAATTTCATCCCATTACCATAGATAGCCCAACATGTCAATCTACCTAGATTCCTCTGCAAGGCATCTTGTCCCTTAAGACAGGGGCACGTCCCAGTTCAGCCTGGAGCAAACTTGCTACTGGTGCATTCAACTCCAGCTCCCAGCATACTGGGCAGAGCTGTCCCCAGAGTGGAACCCAGAGGAGCACTGCTGGGGACCGAGTGCCACACAGATGCAGCCCCATGCACTACAACTCTGTCAGCCTTGCCCTTCGACCAGTTCTTCATCCATGCACTGTGATCCCGCTCATCCCACAGCTGGGTAACTTGCCCAGATGCTGTGAGGGACAAAAATACTTGATAAAATCAGAAAAACTGCATCCACCGCCTTTTCTTCACCCACTAAGACTTGTCATAGAAGGATATAAAATTAGTTAAATATTATTTTCCTGTTGTGAACCCATGTTGACTTTTATTGCTGGTGGCTGGCTCAACATCACTTTTCTAAGCACTCCATAACCCATCCTTTGCACTTGATGATCTTGCGAACCTAGACTTGCATTCATAAGTCCAATGGTGATTTTTTTTCAAACTGGCAGCAAGAACAAGTTGATGAGTTATTCTGGCTATTTCCACTTCTCAGTTCATAACATTAAATTGTGATTTTTAACATGTGCTTCTCTCTGATTATTTTAAAAAAATGGAGGAAGGAGGAGCATATGGCCCCTATTTTTGCAGCTAATCAAAATAAGAAACATGTAGCAAGAAGCCTGTGGACATATTGGAATGAAAAAGAGACTCATAAGGACAAACAAACTGTTACATATGCACCATACTTCTGAAAGTTCAGTAAAAGTTAGAGATCTCACTTTACATGACTGAGCCAGATGCAAAGTACTATTAATTAAAAGGGAAACATAAGGTATCTTGATAGATCCAACATAGGGAAAATGAATTGAAGGAGCATAAACCGTAAAATTCCTCTGAAATACAGATCCTAGTTCTCATTTGCCCTTAGTAGTGTTGTTGAATTATAACTATGTACTCATAAGTTTGGTTATTTAGTCAAATAAAATAAATCAAATTACATACAATTTTCCAATCATTACTCATCTTCTTTTACCTTATGAAATTTCTGCGTGAATAACAAGAAGACTTTAATGGTGGTGTGATGTTACCATTTTTCAAGCCAAACCTATTGATTTGCTGGTGTTTTAATTCTTTCTATTTCTGGATTAATGTTATCTTACAAAAACATATACCCGATTATTTCAAGGTAACTGAGCTTTTTTTTTTTAATTCATGCTCCTTTATGATACTTTGACTAATGGCTGTCACACACCAACTGTTAATTTCTTGATGTTGTGTTGTGGCACAGTTATTTGGAGGATTTAGCAGTTAATTCTGTAAGACAAATTTTTCAACTTTTCTACTTACCCAAGTCACAATTTCAAGGTATTTCTTATGTCTGCTTTATTGCATTTCTTGTGCATCTTTTGCTCAGCGGACACCTCTGTGCTGCAAAATCATTTTGCTTGTTTACATTTCCTTGACGGTGTTTAAAACGTCATTTATTTACGCCATTCCTCTCCTGATAGAGCTCCTTATGATAGTTCTGTCTTCTCAGGTTTAGGTTTGCCTCTCACATGCTTGATAAAAGCTGAGCTGTGACCACTTCTATGAAGTTGTTCTGATTGTGCAGCTGTTTCATAAGCAGAATGCCAGTGGGGTGGGAGAAGGGAAAGAGGAGCATTACTTTCTGTTGTTGCTGCCAGTACATAAAACCATTTATTCAGTTCAACAGCTTATTACCAACAGTCCCCAGCACTTGCCACATCAGATCACATGCATGGCAGCACCCTGTTTGACTGGGGACAGTGGCTCTCGGGGCACCATTTGCAAACAGTATTGGCGATTGGAAAAAGCAGCATCCAACTTGTTCAGAGTTTACCTTCAGAACTAAAATAAGTGTTCTTGGTTTTTACACTAAATTGCTTGTGTAAACATACGTGTATTTGAAATTATGTTATGCAACAACTTTATACCACTATTAGGAAAATGGCCAAAGGGTTTAAATACAGCCAGAGTAGTTGCATGGAGATCTCCCATAATCTGAAGAGAAAGTAATTACAATACTGTTAGGTTCATTTTAGAAGCATGTATCCCCCTGTGTGTTAGTCTATTCCCAGTATGGTTTTACAGCTCTTTGCCGCTTGGCTCTTCTATAGGAACGCTACATGAAATTCTTCTGGCTGATCTCAATCATATGTTTGGGGATTAATTATTTTAATGGAAAGTGAAGCTATCTTTAAAGAGAAATTTTAAGAAGTAAAGGTCTCATTTTGCACCTACTGTTTCAGGTTTCAAGATTGTATTTGACTTAACTTACATTAGTTGCTAGGGAAAGCTACAATTTTAAAATAAACATTCTTCCCCAAAGCTTTATGCATTTGCACCCAGTATTCCTTTGGTCAATGGTACACTATCTCTGCTGCAGAGCCTTGAGAGAAGAATCTCTGCACAAAAAGAAGCAGAGTGCAGTTAATTTCTACATAGGTATTTACAATAATTTCAATATATTTTAAGTAATTATTATATCATGACCAAAGTAGTTTAAACAGTATTTTTTTACTTAATGATACTCTTATGATATTTCTTTGTTGCCATAGTACATTTTACATTATTGCAAGAACCAACCCTGTAAAAGGATCTTTTCTGATAGAATAAAAAAAAAAAAAAAAAAGAAAGAAAGACTTATTAAGAAATGAGTTATTGTGAAATTCAGGTTAACTTCTTGATCCCTTGGGGTAACTTTGCTTGCAGTAGGCTTGCTGGTTTTGAATTACTGTTTTCAGAAGCACAAGGCTGTTTTGCAGAAACCAGAGTATAATAATGAAGCACTGCTCTTGAAGCATTACCAAGTGTAGAAGACAGGCTGCTCTCCCCTTCCACCCAACCTCCTGAGAGTTGCTGCACGGTACTTACCATGGAAGCGTGAAGTTTATTTTGCTCTTGTTCCCCAGAGAATATCACTATGAAAACTCATTATTGTATCATCAGGTCTTGAAGCTTTCTGCCACTTCTGCTCAACTGCAAATTGAGATTCTAAATCTGAAAGAAAAAAACCACAAAGAGGTGTGCAATGTCTTTCTGCAGAAGTGGAAGCAAACTTTTGAGCAACATGTAAAAGATTTTAAGTAATAAATTAAAATATTTAACAGCATTACTTGTGGGAAAAAAATCACCTTTATGAAAGATAATTTTTGATGCCATGCCTTTGTATAAAAATGCTTAAAATAATTTCAAACAACAGATTCTATCTACATATATATTATATTTCCAAGCACCTGATGCCTCATATTTTTTGGAAATCCTTATGAATTACTTTTAGAAGACCACATGTTGACAAATGTGATTAAAATGTACTTTTGTTCTTTTATTGAGACTTCTTTCACTGGCCTATGGTTAATTTACTCTGCAGCCTCATGCAACTGCAAACGATTCTTGGTTTCTTCCGTGCAGAGAACTGTTGGAAGCAGCCTCGTCTATTCCATTACTGGCATAAAGTACTTTACTTGTACTTATGTCACTCTCACTCCTGACAGATGCCTGTCGATCCTGATCTGAAAGGACTTTAGCAATGAAGATTTTACACCCACTCTATCCCACACTTCTGCTGTTCTTGGCAGTTAAATTCTTTCCTGAATATCTAATCAGAATATCCTCTGCAATGGTCCACTACTTCTTGCTCTACTTGGACAAAGGAGAAGCTACAAATTTTGCTTACTCTGACTCCAGTGAAGCTTTTGAAAAGGAAAAAAAAAATTACAAAATTACTGAAAGAAAGTTATGAAATAAATTAAATTCAGCAGAAGATGGTGCCAAGTAATCCTATGCAGGAACTATAAACATCATGAAGATTGGATGGGATGAGTTGAAGCGTGTCTCTAGCAATTATGCAGAAAAACATACAAGAGACTGTGGAGGATGATGAGAAGACTGTGACTTAACAGTGTCAGGAGAGTGTGAAAAGAGATAAACATCGCTCTGGAAAGTATAAACAGACAGGCTACAAACAGGAAAGAATAAACATAAAGCCTAGACTAGCTTGTTCTACTAAAAGCTTTATTTTCCAGAAAGATGTAAAGCAATTAATGGAACTTTGATGATTAAAATGGAAAGCAGCTAAAGTGTTGTATATATCATCTGAAAAGGTTAAACAACCTGGGACTTCCTAGCTTAAAGAAGAGAAAGCTTAGGAGGAAGATGACAGCCTTCATCTAATAGATGAAGAAGAAGCAGAAAAAATATGATCATTTGAAGAGGTTGCAATTGTTCTCTTATCTTTTTCTAACATATTTTGCATCAGGCTGCAATCATAAAAGTGTTTTCTGGGAGTCGGTGTCATGTCAGTAGTGTCAGGACAGAGTTTGAGGTTGGCTTGCCATCCTGGACAAGTACATTGAGCTGCTTTGAGGCTGTCCTCAGAGTTGTCAAGACCTGGGTGAGCCCATCTCCACTTCCCTGCATCCATCTCCCCTAGGACACACCCTAGTTGGGCCCCTTGTGCCCTCAGGCATTTCCTGTGGTCTGCTCTGAATTCTGAAACCAGAAGACTTAAATGGATTGTTGCCAGCAGCATTGAGCTGTTGACTGGATCACACTGACCTAAATGATTCCATTATTTGTTGACTTGTGTGCAGTTTCTTTCTCTCTGGAGCTGTGACCCTGGCCTCACTCAGATGAACAGCTTTTAATAACACTTCAGACTAAACAGAGACACAGGGGCAAAGCTTTTCAGCTTCCGGACAAGTGAATGTCATGTGCATTCTCACTGCATTGCTATGAAAATCAGCATCCAGCATACGTGCTGATCATTGCAACACTAGAAGCTACCAGAAATTATACAAAGATAAATTAAAATCAATTTGTTTGGAATTAATATTGACAAAGTCTTTGAGACTTTCTACAATGTCAAATTGTCATGGGATTTATATCACCTGCATTGCGTTCTCTCATTAAAACGGTTTCTCTGTAGGACCTGGGATAGGATATTCTTTCACTCTATTTGTGTAGATGCCCTGTTGTGGTTTAGGAAAGGCATGAGGCAATGTAGAGCAACCTCAGGGTCTTGGCCATGACCTTCCCAGATACTGCAAAAATTAACCCTGTCCTGGCTGGAACCAGGACTCATGTTACAGGAGAAAAATGCCCCTTATAACGATAAGAAATGTAATTTTATACTTGGCTTGTTCTTTATGTTATTTCACTGTACCTAGAGTGGCCACCACTGAACTAAGGAAAAAAAAATCTTTAATTTGATAGAAGAAACATCATAATGAGACATTAGGGATTAATTTCAGCAATTAATTTTCCTACTATTACCATAATTAATGATAGCTAACTATTACCATAACTAATGATGACTTGCTAATTGAAGATAAATATTGTAATAACAAAACATCTATATTGCCCTTCCTTCATTTTAAAGCAATGATATAATTCTTAAAAAGTAAGATTTGATTCCTTTATACACTTCCCAGATGAGCAAGCTGCTGAAAGAGGATGCTAAAAGGGCCAGAGATTTGAAAGAAACCTTAGATAATACAACTGGAAGGGGTCCAGAGAGCTCATAGTATTCATCCCATATGCATGTTTAATATCATTGCTGTAATTCTGAGAAATTAATGGAGGAATTCACCTTAATAAATAAAAGGATATCTATCTATAGGTCTGAGAACACATTTTTAATTATTAAGCTGCAATTTTAAATTTTTCTTAAGTAGGTTAAATTGCTGATTTAAGGAACTCTGAATTGGACAACCATTTAAAAACAAGTTCCAGGTATTAATCAGTAAAAATGATAATAGAAAATGAAAGAAAAAAACAACAAAAAAACCCTGTTTCAAATAGTGAGTTTGTGCATTTAAGTAGCAAGCATTAAGACAACCATGAGTGCAAACAAATTAATAGCTGAGCATTTTTTAGGGCAAGATTTATCAGCCTGGAAATTTTCAAATACTTCCCAATTGCTCATCTGGATAATTATACTCATGTTTATTGCTGCATGTAGCTCTTATGCCATAGTCAGCTCCAAACCAAGTGAGAATTGCCATTATGGATTGCTTTGATGTTATTCTTTTATCTAATATCTCTACATTTGAGCTATCATTACACAAGTGTATGTAAAAAGCTATATATATATATTTCAGAATGCTTTCAGTTGTCAATAAGACTTTTGCCTTATTCAAATGCTTGAAATAGAATAGATATTCATATATACTATTTCTATTCTATAGCAAGTTTAATATCAGGGCAGGATTGTTAATTCTTCTCTTATTGGTCAACAATAATCTACGAAAGAAAGTCTACTAAGTGCAGAAAATTTTTTGTGACACTTTCTTAGGGGTTTGGTAAATCATGTATCAATCTTTACAAAGACAGCGTGGCACTGGATTTGCAGCACTCTAGGTTGCCTTAACATTTGAGGAAAACATCTGACAAATAATCAGTCAAAGTAAACCAATTAACACTAGTATACCTCCCAAATTCTAAGTTCTTATGGTGACATTGACCATCACAGAAAGAAACTACTTCCTATTTATTGTTTCCTATAACATGAGACTGCTTAGAAACAGCATTTGGGGTACATTTGGGTTAGGATTTTCATTATTTTCTTGATGTACAAATTTCTTACATCTTTCAAACTTTTTTAAGTTTGAAAAAAACATTTACTAGCCATTTCATTTCAACCTTGAAATTTAAGATCTTTTTCTTCTATGAGGACATACTCTCTCTCTTCTGTCCATCTGATCCTCAACTGACTCAATGTGTAATTCTTGAAACGTTTCTGACAGCTTTCAGTACCTGATCTAGTTGTTTTTCTTTTGTGAGAACAATCTTGGCTTGTTGCATATATCTAAGTACCTATTTTTCTACCTATAAATATATATTCTAAAAGTAAACATACAAGAGTTCAAGCAAAAGGGAGATTGTAATACATGAATCATGTTCAGTCAAAACAGTCAAATAATTCACAGAAGTTACCAATTAGGAAAAAAAACCCCAAATGCCATACCTTAACACTTGCAGGTAAAGAGTTCCACCCATTTAGAAGCCCTTAGTCATACAGCTTATATGAATTTAAAAAATCTGTGAAACTCATCCGTCAGCTAAAGGATTACTCAAAAATCTGTATTATTTATATCCAACTTAAGCAATAGTATGAGAAATTAGTTTTAAGCCATTGGGTAGTCTTCAATCACTACATTCATGAACCAGTTATGACCATGACCATTTAAATACAATATATTTTACTTTACTTTCTCTGCATCCAAAGGAATAAGATAATATTTGCTTATTGTGATAAAATACACCTCCAGGAAAATATAATGCCATCATATATAATATTTTGAACATAGTTAAACATGTCTAAGTAGGGGAAAAACTTACCATGTGTGAGGAGGAGTTAATCAACAAGCATATATTAATTTATATGAAGAAAATATTAAATTAGTCCTATGGCAAAATTGTAAACAGCTGGACTTACTAGAGCAATTCAGAAATTAACAAATACATTATGTGGTAGAAGGACACAGTTATCTCTCAGTCAGAGGTTTTTTTGCAGTGAAATGATATCTCTGATATTATTAAAGAGTTGATGGCCTACCTTTTACCTTCAAGAAATTAAGAAGCATGTCAACACTGTTTAACCTGACAAAAGACACAAAGCTTTTAAAATTTTTACTGTATTTACTATTTTATAACGATGTCTTTCCCAATATTTAATCTCTGAAAATTTTGGTAGGGTACTATGCTTCTTTGCATTATTTTTATTTTTTTCCTTTCTTTAATTTTTTCCCATTTCAGAAATTAAATACACCAGTTTGGGTTCCCATAGGGATTTTAGCCATTGCCATATTCAGCTGTGCAATGCCAGAGTCCCAGGGCATCTGCTACCAAAGTGGGATTTCCAGCCTCCAAGTAGGTTCTAAAAGTTTCCTGAATGTCATTTGAGAGTTTGGTGCTGATGTCACAGAATGCTGCAAACTGACTTGGAAATGGTAAACTTGCTGGCATGAAATGAGGACAGGTTGAGGGAATGGGGCTCATTCAGCCTGGAGAAGAGAGAGGTTTAGGAAAACTAACAGCAGTCTGATTGTTTCCATGAGGAAGTTATTAGGAAGATGGAGCCAAGCTGCTCATAGGGATGAGATGATGACAAACAGAAGGCATAAGTTGAATCAAGACATGTCCAGACCGCATGTCCACTATGATGACAATTGAGCAGTGGATCTGATTATGTAAAAAAGTTGTGTGCTGTTTCCAGCATTGGAAACTTTCAGGACCAGACTGGGCAAAGCCCTCAGTAGCATGGTCTGACCTCACAGCTCACCCTGTTCTGTGGTCAGCAGCTTTGACCCTGCAGGTGATGACCTGAGGTCCACTCTAGCCTGAATTATCCTATTATCCTATGATCATTTTTATTTCAAGCTTGTACAGAGAAACAGATTGAATATTTATTGATCTGCCTATTTGCTGTCTGTAATTTAAAGGTTAATATGTTTTTAACGAGCAATTAAGAAAAGGAAAAAAAAGAATGGTTTCCATCCTAGACAGAGGTTATAATGTAGATACAACACTGAGAGATGCTCTGTATAACTTGTTACTTGCAAACGAATTTGCCAGATAGTGGGAAGGCTGAGTTTAGGTTTTGTCTGCATTAATCTTAAGATCTTGGCTTTTAAAATCCTCAGAAAACTGAGCAAAACAACAGAAAGATCAGAACCATGGACTTCCAGGTGTTAGAATGCAGTTTGTTCAGAGATCTTTTTAGCAAAAATTCCATGGAAAATTGATCCTAAGGGCAAAGGAAGCCAGGACAGCTGTTAGTTCTTCAAGCATTTCCTCCTCAAAAACAACAGGTCATTCTCTGTACATGAAGAGAAGATCAATAGGAACAAGGACCCCCTGATTGAGCTCAGCCATCAGAAGAAACACTACAACAGGCAGAAATGTGCACAGACTACTCAGCAGGAATATAAAGATATACAGATATATAAAGATATAGATATATAAAGTTACCTTAACAAGCAAAGTTGGAGTTAGGAAAGCCAAAGCTCAGCTGTAGCTGAAATTAAAAACAGATGTAAAGAATAGGAACAATAACTTCTGTATGTCCATCAACATACAAGGGAACACAAAGGGCCAAGGTACCCAATGCCTTTTAACAGTCTCAGTTTTCACCAACAATGTCTGCTGTCAGGCTTCCTGGGTCACTGAGCCTACTGGCAGAGGCTCTGGGAATACAGCATTATCCATTGTTCAGGAAGTAATTCGGAAGCAATCTCAAGTCAGTTTTGCACATGCAAGTCCACAGCATTGGATGGACTTTACTTGAGGCTGCTAAGGGATCTGAACACAGTCTTTGTAAGGCCATGCTTTATCATCCTTGGAAGGTCATGGCAAATAAAGGAGGTTCCTTATGAACAGAAAAAAACAAACATTACACCCTTCTTCAGGAAGATCAGAGAGGCAAACCCAAATCTTAACAGACCTTCAGTCTAACATCAGTCCACAGAACTGGAAACAAACCTTCCTGGAAGCCCTAGACAGGCAAATGCATGACAGCAGGGTGATTGGGAAAAGCCAGCATAGATTTAGCAAGGGGAAATCTTGCCCACATATAATAAAACCATGCCAGACTCTGTGAGAATGGAAAACAAGTACAGGACATTTACCTTGACTTTTGATAGAGTATCACACGGTATTCTTGTAGTCCATTTGGTAAGATANTATGCCAGACTCTGTGAGAATAGAAAGCAAGAACAGGACATTTACTTTGACTTTTGATCTTGTAGTCCATTTGGTAAGATAAGGACTAGAAAAGATGGGGATCAATACACTGGCCAGGACTGCTATTAAGAGGGTGCTCAATGAGCTGGACAGGTAAGTTGAGGGGAAGCTCATGAAGTTCAACAAATACAGACTTATGGTCCTACAATTTTATGTGGAGTAACTCTGTACAGCAATGCAGGCTGGGCACCAACTGGTTAGAAAGTAGCTTTGCAGGAAAGGGGTGTGAAACCCTGGGGTGCAAGAAGGATGTAAAATAAAGGAGAGGCAGCAATGTTTATTTTGGGTGCCCCTACAGCAAGGATGGGCAACAACATAGCAGGAGTATAGCCAGAAGATCAAGGGTGGTGATACTTCAGGTATGGGCTGCTCACAGCTGGACTGCTTGTGAGTTTCCCAGCACAAGAAGGACATTGCTACCCCGGTGTGAGTCCAGTGGAGAGTAATCAAAATGCTTATGGGACAGCAGGACATGGCGTGTGAGAGGGCACTGAGGAGAATTGATTTCTTTGACTCACAAGGGAAGAGAAGGGTGAGGAGGCATTTTATTGTTTTGAACTATCTGATAAGCACATGTGGAAAAATCTGTGGCAGATTATTTTCAGAGATAGATGAGGATGGGACAAGCAGCAACCACAGCAGCATAAATTGCTTCTTGAAAATTTTGACTTACAAGAGTGAGTCTAGTGGAGCTGATTAGGGCTGGAACGCATGCAGGGGAGAATGAGACAACAGGGATTTTTTAGCCTTAGGATGAGAAGTCAAGAGAGTTTCTTACTTTTTAAAAATTCCTAATAGAATGGCATAGAGAAAATGGAGCCAGGTTCCTCTTAAAAATGCAGAATGCATTGCATAGGGGTAATGGATCTAAGTTGCGACACAAAAGAGTCTGATTAGATTCAAGGAAAGCAATTTCAGATGAAATCTGTTAAGCCCTTGAAGAAATTGCCCAGAGAGACTGTGGAATCTCCATCTATTCACCTGCACAAGGCCCTAGGCAACCTGATCTAGTTGGATGTGGTTCCTTTGACCAGGAACCCACTAGGATTAGATGGCCATTGCTTCTAGATTAGATTTATAGATTCTATTTTTTTTTTCATAATTTTTGTGAAATTTTATATGTATCCTATGTTTTTATTAATGTATCATAATGTCCTCATTTTATAAAAGAGAACATTAAGAGGACAATATAAACATTTTCTGTATTCAGAAAGCAGAATTATACAGTCTCCCAAAGCTTGTTTTAATTTAAATAAATATAAGGCTTATGTTTGTTATCCATGTAACACAAAACACTTGTGTTGTTTTGCTGTATAATAAAAATACTCCCTAAATAAATTAATCTTAATTGTGCTTTTCATAGTACATTCGCAGAGCATGTGTTTAGATATCACAGCTGTATATGCACCACTCATGGATGGCAGCTTTCTGCTCAGAGGCTCTGTGATCCTTCTATTGTCATATCCTTGGGATATGGAAGGACTTGGAAGTTGCTGGATATCAGTAAAGGAAATATATCTATAAAATACACACACATTTATATACACAGACAGAATACACCTTATACTTTACACAGTCCAAAATTAAGCTGGCCAAGCAGCCTTTTAGACAACTCTTCTTCAGCTATATCAAAGACTAAACATAATTCTGCCTCTAGGGACACCTTTGCCCAACCCACAGATGCTTTCCCCAGACTGCCATGTGCCCATGTGCCCGGGGCGTAGGGTGATGCTTGGAAGGTTATGTGTAACAGCACCACCTGGTGAAATAATTTTAAAGTTTACATAACACAGAATATTAGTAGACAGGCCAATAGTCGTTGCAAATCAAGACTACATTGAACCAAGCCTTTTCCAAAACAGCCTTTCTATTGATCAGATATCTCAGAGTTGCTTTAAAGATTCCGGGTAATAGAACCAACCATGTAGTACAGAACTCGCAATTACCTGAACTTCATGGTGTCCTAGGCTGATGCTTGTATCCCCAATTGCCTGTTCTGTTTTTGCTGGATATTAAGGTCTGCACCTTTAGGGCTGTTCTGAGAGGGAAGGAGGGGAGAAGTGTGCAGTTTGTTTGCAGAAACTGCTCTTGCTCCCTGAATCCTTCTCATGGACTGGACTGTCTGCAGCAGGAACGGACAGTGGGAGAGAGCTCTCCTTTTCTTTTAAGTTAGTTTTGGGTTTTTTTAGCTAGCTGAGGCAGTGAAGTTCCCTGGACTGTGGTTTTTCTTTTTCTTGGAGCTGTTCATCCCTGCTCTGGACTGAAAACCTGGAAGAACGCCAGGAGCTCACACCTGTGGCCAGCCGGGGCCTGGGATGTGGCATTTTCCAGTGCAGGAGGGACTGAGAAGAGACTGAGTGAGCTGAGCTACACCTCACAACAGGGACTTTCTGAAGTTTTCACCTCTTCAGAACAGTGAGAGGTTTCATTTTTTCTTTTTTATGCTTGTGAATTCTTTGTTTGTTAAATAAATAGGGGTTTTCCAATTTTCTCCAAGAAAATATTTTCCTGAACCCATTGAGAAAGAGGCCACTTGAATCTGCTTTCTAGAGTGACCCCTTTGGAAGTTTCCTCCCAAATTTGCCCTAAACCAGAACACATGGTCACACCATTGCAGCAGTCATCATAGGACTGGAAGAGAAGACTCAAGAGGTCATTTAGCCCATCCCATGGTCCAGAACAGGATCATTTACCATTGTTCACACTCTGTCAGCTGCTCTCTAACTTATTCAAGTGATGTAAGAATCTTTCTAAAACAAAAACAAACAAACAAACAAAAATCCTACAGAGTTACTAAAATCTTCTCCATTAAACCTACAATCCATTACTTCTCTCCCTGTTCATCATACAAACCAACTATTCCCTCAATTTTGAAAGGTTTTTCACTCTCTTTCTCCCATCTGCCTTCAGTGTTTTCCAGTTTTTTATTCAATCTGCTTTCTGCCATAGATTATCTTTTCTCTGGTCTAGCTCCTCCTGTAACAGCAGTGCCAGGCTCTGAACAGTGCTCTAGCTCTTGCCTTCCCAGTGCTGAATGGGGCACAACCAACATTTAGATTACTTTTTGCATGTCTACACTGGACCAGAAGATTTTGTTTTCTGTGTGAAGGGGATTTGTTCCACCTTTTTCACTCTGCACAGAATTCTACCTTCTTGTATAATATCCCCAGTAGCTTAAGTTTCATTTTCACTTCAGATATGACTTGAGTCCTCTTCCTGCTTGATCTGAGTTGCAGGTTTAATAGACAATTCTCTTCTCTCATCCCCAGGCTACATATGAAAATATGAACCAGACTTGAAACAGAATTGCACAGAATCTTTCTAGATTGCTCCAGTCATCCAGACACCGAGTCAGAAATAGCTGCTCCCTCAGCGGAAACTTTCTGAATATTAGCAATCCTGTAACCACTCTATAATAATTTAATCTGGGTTTTTTTCCCCCAGTTTGCATATGAGAATATCATCTGAGATGGATTTAAAAACCTCACTCAACTATTTTTCTTGCTCTGAAGTCTGTTACGCAGTCATGGACAGAAATCAGATATCATCGACCAGTGCCAAGGATGAAATTATCCCAGGTCTAGATGATTTGAAAGCATCTTTTCTACCGAGCTATTCCCTTTCTATTACAAAACGGACTCATAATTTTTCTCAATTATCTTTACTTTGATAGCCATCTGATTACAACTGACTGAAGAATATTATGCCTAATCATCAAGCATCTCCACAGGGCCTGTCCTAGCATCCCCTCCTATTCAGGAGGTCTTTGGCTTTGATTTTACAGCTCAAATAATTAAAAGAATAATTTTTCACTACAGCTTTTACTGTTACATTTCCTATACATAACTTCATGCCACATATTTTTAGTCTTCATTTTTCTATTCATACTTTTAAACTGGTCTAGATTTTTCTTCTGTGATTTTTCCCCCCCAGAGGAAAAGTACACTTTCTATGAATTCATCACAGTTGATCCTTACAAAAAATATTGTGTGCCTTTTGTTGTTGATGTTTTTTTTCCAGTGACATGATCTGTGCTGATCCCAAAAATAATTAAATTTGTTGCCTGTTCCTATAAATGCCTTCCCAGACACTGGGAAGATGAATATTTACATTACTTACCTGTAATATGCAATTCTCAACACTTCTGGGTCTACCTTTGTTACAAAATAAATTTATGCTTTCTCCCAACAATTTTACAACAAGTCATTGAAGTTGCAGGGTTTACCCTTCCACAGCCCAGTAGACTGCATAGCACTTGATATGTAATTCACACTGCTGTGGATTTTGATATCAACTGTATTTTTTTTATTCATACTTTGTACAATTTTATTACATCTCTCCTTCTTATGCAGCTATTCAGCAGCAGTCTACAACTTCATTTTTGCCATTCCAAGTTAGAAACCTGTTCACATAATAAATCTTGCTCACTTTTTCCCTCCAGAATAAAAGCTTCAAGCATAAGATATTTCTCTTCTAAAATTTAAACTATTCTTCCCATATTATGCTAATCTACAGTTTTTCTTACACATGGCATGTTTTCTAGATCACACAAATCTATAAAGCAAACACACTAGGGAAGAATGTATGTTTCATATATAGGCTTGTTATACTAGATAAGCTATTCCACATTGTTTTCCAGAATGTTATGGTTTCCTGGGGATACAAATAAATATCTGGAGGGTGGTTAAAGCTTTCAGCCTTTGCTTTGGCATTTTCTGCACTTGATTTTTCATCTTTGTGATTGCATTAATGCTATTGTCTTGCTGATAATAACAGTAACAATGTTATGATAATCATATCCCCCTCTTTAAGCAAAGTGAAACAATATTTTAAGTAATAAAAAAAGTGAAGCAGTTATTTATAGATGAGGGATGAAGAAAATGCTACCTCTGGCAAATATGGCATGGAATATATTATGTTAGGGATGCCTGTCCTACCAGGAGAATATATTTATCCAAATGGGATTTCAGTCAGGATAAATATTTGTTTCAAGTTAAACTTTCTGGTTTCGATCCTCACATCTCCTGGAAAATCAGAGTAAGTTTTATTCTCATGCTGAAGACTTAATATACTTCATTTTTAATTCGTGTCCTCACAAAGCCAGGATTTGGTGTCAAAATTCAAAGGGTCTGAAGACCTTCAGACTCAACCATACAAGACATGGTTCCTCCCTTCCCATGTGTGATTTCCTCTCACGGTGAGGAGGCCTGCTGTGTTACAGGAAGACACTTAGTCCTTGTCCATTGGCACTGTACCAGATATATCATTCATTTAGTCTCCCTCACAGCTTCTCTGCTACTGATGCTTCACCCGAGTTTGCAACATCAGAAAGCATGCAGTGTTAATGAAAACACATTTCCCAGGCTCACTCAGCTGCTCCTTAAGCTAATAGGTGTTTAGCACATTTTCTGTTACAGTGATAACTAAAGGGTAAAGTGTAATTAATATCATCAGTATATTCTGGGGAGGGGGTGGTGAGTTGGTGCAAATCCTTTATGATCTGTCATAGCTAAATATCTTAAGTCACAGATGCTTTTCTTAAAACACATCTTTATCTCAAAATATGTTCTTATCAGAGAGGGAGAGTGAGGAGTGTTAGTGTTATCAAGGACCGTTTATACCACTCACTGTGTTTCTGGCTTATAAAACGGTGACGTCTTTTCTCCCAGAAATTTAATGCATTTTAATTTAATCTATTTAATGACTTTTGACATAAACAGAAGAAAATATTTAATTACCTCTTCCACTTTAATTTCTGAGATTCTCTATTTTATATGGCATTTATATGTCACATATGCACTTTTTCTGCAATTCTTTTTCTACCTGTTACCCCACCTGTTAAAAAATTCTCATACTATGTCCTTGACATTGGAAATTCAGTTTTTCACTCTGTAATGAATGGCTGTGATCATCAAGAGCATAATCTCAGATATTCAATATTTTGCAGTAATTCAAATGAGCAAAGCTGTTTGCCAAGGAACACTCTAGGAGTTTATAAATTGAGTGTTACTTAATATAGATGTGACATAAGCCCATTTGTAGTGTTCCTGCAGAAGGCTTTCTACTTTTTTTTTTGGAAATCAGTATGGATGAAAAAAAAAAACATAAAGCCATGAGATATGACTTTTCTTTTAATCAGAGGAGTTCTATAAATCACACTCCTAGGAATGCTGAACATCCCTGAAAAAATCTGTATCCCAGAAATTATTTGTATCAAGGTGTTCGGTGCCTTTGAGGACTGAGACTTATTTCAATGGGATTTATCAGTATTTACACAGACTCAGGATTTAGCCCAACAATCACAGAAGAATGAACTTATCTTTAAATTATGGTTTCTTGCAGTAATTGTGTAATTTAAATGGTTTCGCCTCTAACTCATTCTTCATATTTAAAAGCTGCTGGCACAATGCTAAGACTAATATTTTTTTGTGCTTTTTTATCATTGTTATGGATGTCTGTCTTTTTTAGAGAAGAAAGACTGTTCCTGTTGTGATGTAACTGTGCCTGTGCTATTTCTATACAGGAATCTGGGGGGAGAAGGAGGAAGGGAATATCTGACCTAAAATTTTATTGGACAACATAGTCCTGTCTTCACTGGCCAGAAGTCATCTGAAAAGGCAGGTATTTTTTTAGCTTCTGAATGCATTTTGCTTCCCCAAATAAGGGCTATGTTGTTTTGGTTCATAAGTTAATTAACAGGTACTTCTCTAAGAAAAGTAAAAGAGGGAAAGGATTCAGCTTTGCAGCTCACTTTTGTGTGATGTTTATGTAGTACTGAATTTAACTCTTGGTTTTGTACAGCTGGAGCCTTGGATGAGAGTAGAGCGTGGGTGAGAACTTAAATTGCATCCCTTGATCTGTTTGTTGAAAAGATATCTGTTTTCTATTACCAGTCTTAATGACTATCCTCTACGATTTCTGAAACACTCCAGAAACTCCAATTATAATAGCAGGAGCATTACAATGCATGCAGAGTGCCGCTCTCCAAGATGAAAATATTTCAGAATGGTTCTAAAAGAATAGTTTGGGTACTTCATTGAGACAATTTTTTGCAAAGCTTCTTCTCAATAAAGGTCCTACTCCTTGGAGTGAGATGCAAGGTCCATCCATCCCAGGAATCTGTCTCCAACACTGCCCAGTGGTACATGCTTGGTACTATGCACTGAAGTGCATGATGAGTAATTAGAGACCACAACTTGTATGGAGATCCAAGACTGGACTTTACTGCTGCTCTAATGCTGTAACAGTCTAATGAATATAGCAACCACTTAGTCCAGTAACAAGCACTTATAATCCATATTTCTCAATTCTACTAAAGATTATTAGTAATATAATAAAATCAAAGTATTTGCCCTTTAGGCTCTCACCCTTCCCATGGATTGTTGTAGGAAGTTGTCAGTGACCTGAGTTTTTGCTGAAGGGAAAATAGTGTTGAAGGTTCATTCCTTGGGTTTGCTCAGAATTATTTTTTCATGTTTCTCAATTTCACTGGGGTTAGTTATACCATGGTTACTTAGGTTTGGTACATTGTACTGTCATGATACCTTGAGAAGCAGAAGAAATACATAGCTGAACAAAGCTATGCAATTATTAAACTAAAACAAGCCGGACAACACCATATATAAAACAGGATTGAAACTACAGGACATGCAGCAGCCACTGGGAAGCTGGCTAGTTTGGCTGCTGCAGCTACAACAATATGGATGACAGTCATCTGATCAGAGAGCAAAAGAAACTTTTTGCATATTTTTTTTTGTAGCTGTGCTGGCATCCTGGCAAAGAGTTCTACAATTTGCTTGTGCACAATATAAGGAAATATCTCATTTAAGTCAGGACAATTCCTCCAATCTATATTTAATATCAATTTTATAGCTGTTGAGTCAGACATGAAAACTGATGTAGATAAAACACAGGGCCCTGAATGGTCTTCCTCTTCTCCCTACTAAACCCCGTTAGTCTAAAATAAATTGAGTTTACGATCAAATAGGGTCTATGGAAGAATAATATGTTTAGGTCTTGATCTCTGATATACTGTATCCCCTGTCTTTTTCTATAACTGAGATCATTAGCCTTATTGGAAAAAATCAGGTGCAAGTCATTTTTTCCAACCAGAGCTGTGAATTAGGTCATAAAAGGGACACATGCATGACTACTTCAGGGAGAATGGTAGGAAAGCAGCTCCCAAACTTAATTAGGCATCAATAGTAGACAAAACTAGTGCTGACCTTCCTAAACCTCATAATGTATTACTGTGACTTTTCATAACCAAAATATTTGTTATGCTTTTAAATTTTCAATTTTTTCCTAGTCAATGACTAGAACATATTTTATTTGAAAAGATGAGACTTTCACAGATCCAGAAAACTCATATGCTTCTCTTTTGTTTAAAACATAAAACTACAGTGTAATTGCAAACCCAGGATTTCTTAGTCTGTGAGATAGGAATCATAGCAGAAGATTTTTCTTTTTCTATTCTATTTGTTTTATTTTTTTTTTTTCAATTGAGGAAATGATCATTCTCTGTTCCTTTGGATATTTTCAAATTTTCATACGAATGCAATCAGTTTATGAATTAGATAAGACTGCATAATTTTTTTTTCTTCTTGCTCTAAGGATATCAGCATGGCAATTATGACATTTCATGATTTGTTCCTGGGAATTCTGATTGTCTTTTGTGATTTCTACTTGCACTTAGCCATTACCTATGCAGCTGAGATATTTAGAAAAGAGTGGAATTTGTAAGAGTAAGTTTAACTTTTGTTTTGGAGTTTTTGTTGCTTATTTTTTTTTTTAATATACTTGATTCACTATAAGGGATTTGTTTTATAACTGGATAGTTTCTGTAAGCATATGATTTTATCCTAATTTTATTCATTATTAGATTGCCTTCTAATTCATATCCTTTTCTTTCTATCTTGATAACTTTCCAAAATACTCCTACACCACTGTCGCTGTTGCCTTTGATTGCTTTCTACTGAGTTGTTTAAGCATTCTCTTGTATTTTTTCATCAGTTTATTGCCCTCTTTTGTCTTTCCCACTCCGCAGGAGACTGATGCTGGACTTTGGACAAATGTTCCAAGCCATGTGTCCAACCTAAGGTCACAAAGTCAACTAAGCAGTTGAATGATTTGTCTTCAGAGGAAAGCTCAAGACTGTTAAGTTTGGAGAAGAGAAGGTTAAGGGAGTATAAGAGCATATAAATACCTGACAGGGGGCAGAGAACAGAAAAGATGGAAATGGACTCAGTGCTGCTCAGTGAAAGGACAAGAAGCAGTGAGCTCAACATGCAAAAAACCAAATACTGCTTAAAAAAAGCTTTTTTAGTGTAAGGATGATCAAACCCTGGAACAGGTTGCTCAAAGGTGTTGATGAGTGTGTGTTCCTGGAGGTACCCAAAACTCAACTGGACACACTCCTGAGAAACCTGCTCTAGATGACCTTCTATAGAGCAGAGGGGTCAGACTAGGCAATCTAGACAATCTTTGGAGGTTCCTTGCTGCCTCAATTGTGGGTGTCCTTTCAGCCTTAAGGAGTGAGAAAGCTCCTGTGAATGGATAGGTCATTGGTACTTTACTTTTTGAGATACTGATCTCAAAAATTGGAAAAATTTACACAAATACTCTTATATATATCTTATATATATATGCTCAAATATCTGAGAGGGGTCTTTAGCAGCTATTTATAAGCTTCCCCTCCAAATACACATTGTGGATAAGCAGTTGTGTATCCATCAGCTGGTTTCAAGAAAAATTCTAAAGCTGGAATACTTTGTTGATGAATATAAATGCCTTTTCTCCAAAGCTACAAGAGAAGTATTCCCAACATGAGGTAGGTTTCACCAGCAAGGCAAAGAGCTGGACTGGGTTTGCCAATGACATTTACCCTACAGCTCCCCTCTCCTTAGTGCTAAGTAGGGTTAGGCTGTGCTGCCAACCCACAATCTCTATTTAAGGTGTGACACCGTGCCAGCACCTGACTCAGCCCACACACCCAAAGCCTCCCTTCAGAAAATCCCTCCAACCTCCCAGACTCCAGCACCCTGGTCTCTCACTCATTCAGTACCAGGGGATTTCATGGCCACAGCGACCTCTTATCCTCAGCAGCAGCCCAGTCTCTCCTTCCTCACTCTGGAAATAACACTTTCTCCAAAGTCCTGGGATCCATTACTCTTGGCAGAACTCTGCAGACTTGAGTCCTGGAACGTTACCAATTCTTACAACTTTCTGCTGTCAGCTGGGTGCTCTTATCAAACATGCAGCTGAAACCATTACCTCATACAGCTTCACACGATTCTGGAAGCCATCTCTGGTTAACATGTTTTTACTAAGGTCACTAAGTGGCAGAACAGAGGTCTGAAAGCAAGCAGTGCCAGCTCCATCTCCAAAGGGAGCATGCAGCATTTATCTATCAGAACATGCTGAAGCTGGGAAGGAGAGGAAGAAATACAGGACTTCTGGAAGATTGAGGGTATAGCCCTGGCAAGTGGAAAAATTATGGATAAAATTTACCTGTGGTCCAAATCTGGAGTGATGTTCAACCCTGCTTTAGTTTTGTGCTTAAGTCCAGTCCAATTGAAATATTAACTTGTTGATAACACTTCCTCGAGTCCTTCTCTCAGTCTAAGCAAAACTTCAGCCATTAAATAAATAATACCCCAATAATTATAAAAACATGAGCCGAGATTATCTTTCTTGGAGCCAAGAAGACTATAAAATTGAAAGCAGGAAATTTTTCATCTAGGGAAAATACTTGTCATTCCATCTTGCAAAAACTTATTTCACTAATTAATTCCAAGCTTTCAAAAAGCCTCACAGAAATCCCAGAATTAACATGTACAGACTTTTGTTTCATTTTAAGTATTTTCAGAACTCAGTTCATATCTTGAATTTTGCAGGATTATGCCTTTTATTTGCACTGCCATTTGCAGCTTCTGTTGGGAGGAAGCTTCCTTTAACACAACTGTGAGAGCTACTGAGGGAAAAATTGAAGCAATGCAGAGATTTTGCAAAAATAGTTTTTTAGATACACATGAATATGGTTTTCTTGGATATGACTTTACCTACATGCATTTCTCTGTTTCAGCTGCTCATCTTATATTTAGATTTATGTGTTTCTGTTCTATAAATGAGTTAACCTGATTAACCTGAATAGGTCAGTAAGTGCTTTGTATCTGATTTAATCATTGGAGTAATTTTGAAGCATTGCACACTTCTAAGTTTGCTTTAGGTGCATTTTTTTTTTACTTTCAGTGGATTGTGCAGATGGAGTAAAGATCATAATAAAATGTCTAGAACCAAAATAATTTTACTATATATATATGCCTTCCTTATTGAAGGAAGAATATGTAGACTGTGTTGTGTGATTCAGTAGGCTTTGAATCAATGGTCTCGCCCTTTATTCAGGAAATCAACATTTCTTTTAATCAATTAAATGAATTGGAACACCACTGACCCCAACTGAGTGACAACAAAGAATAGTCCATGCTAATAACCAGACTTTGAGAATGGAACCAAAAATTAGCCACATCATTTTTCAGTAGAAGGTGCAAGAAACCCATTTTGAAATAATTTGCCTTTTGTATTTTTTATCTCTGCATCTATTGCCTTGCACTGATGCTAATCGTGAAACAGCAGCATCAATATTCCTTGAAGTTTATGTTATTATTGACAATTATCAAACTTATTTTTGACAAACATATAAAACCAAATCAGTTTTGCTACCCTGAAATTCTTGCTTTAGAAGCCTCCTGTGATAGAGTTCTGTTTTGATAGATTAACTACCACAGTGAAATAACATATGCCACTTACTCATTTTGCATTTCATTCCTTTAATTTTCAGTCTAATCTTTTATTTAAAAAAAACAAAATAAAGAAAACAAAACTTCCAAGAAGTCTTTTCTAAAGTAATGTTATGTGCATTAATAGGGTTCCTCCTATGTTTTGTTTGTGTAGATAACAGTCCTATATATTTGCTAAAGAGAAGAAACTCTTCCTTGTTTTTGATTAACTGTTCTCTGAAGAATCTGTCTCTAATTCTGCAATGTTTTTAATGAGGTAGGGTAAGTGGCATAACGCAACTCAAGATGAAGGTGTATAGTTGATCAGTATAGAGGTATTATTGTGTGTTCTAAATTATTTATAATCTATTCTTTATGCATTCAAAAGCTGTAAAAGTGTTCTGACTGTAGTTATATATTGAACAGGTTTTTCCTGAGCTGCCTATGGTACTTTCCTAGTTTGTCCAGTCAATTTGCAATTTTATAAAGCCGCCTGAGCAGTTCCAAATTTCCAAAGTTTTATTTCTTTCCTCCTACCTTCCCTAGATCTCCCACCTGAAAGCAGGTTATCTGGAAGAGTAGGTGGTTTCCTAAGTAATACCACTAAGTGCAAACTGTCCCAGTGTGAAAGATGAGGAAGTGTATAATTGAAGGCTAATGCCTTGAAACATAAAAAGTATAATATTATATAGAATTTGGAAACTAAGTCATATTATAACAGTGGGTGTAAAGAATAGCATGATCAAAATAAGAAAGGCCAGGGTATAAGCAGGGAGAAAACTTATGCACTTAGGGATAATTTTTTTTGTCCCACACTTTTTGAAAGAAGGAGACTTTGGAAATAGTTGGCCCCTCATTCAGCTAATAACAGATGGTCCAAAACCTTAAGAAATCTGATCTATATTTTGCTTCAATCTTTAATAAATAGGTTATCTATGATTAGATGACCAAAGTAATCACCATCTGTGAGCAAATAGTGCAAGAAGAGAGGTTACTGAGGTACTTTCAGATCATCTAAATCTCAAGTAGTTCCTTCAATAACCTCAGAACCTTTTAGTAAACACTCTTAAAAGTTTATGGAGGCTGAGAGAGACCAAAGTTATACACTATCTTCAAAAAAGGGAGAGGGAGAAAAATTAAACAAGGAATTTTAAAACAGTCAGACTGTTATTTAGCACCTTAAATAATAATGTTAAACACCACAGGCAAGTCTATATCTAAAACAAAAGTGAATTTCACCTGGTTCCAGGTGTATGAAATTTAATATCTGTCTGTAGGAAATTGTGTCCTCATTTTTTGAAGAGCAGCAGTAACACATAGTTGCAGTTAGAAGATTTGAAAGAACAGGTTCTGTTAACTGAACTCAGTAAAATGAATTCAGAAAAATTCAGTAAAAAATAGCAGTCTTCAGTCTAAAATAACAACACCACCACCACCAAAAGTTATGCATCCCTAGTGGACAAGATAATGTTGTTAAGACCCTGGTCACATCAGATGTGTTCACACCTTGCTCTTATGGCAGCGATGGCTCTCCAGAGCAATCCTAAGCAGGTGTGGCTGGCCTGGGTTTGGCTCTGCTGCCACATCCAAGCTCTGGAAATGCCATGTGGCAATGTGAAATCTTACTGGTAGGACAACTTGGCCTGCAGTCTCAGCTCAGCATGAGGTGCCCTGGTGGAGCTGGGCCGTGGCAATACAGCGTCAAGGCTGCAGCCATGGGCAGCTTTGGTGGCCAGCCGCTAAGGGGGGCAACCTGACCACCAGTGGGCTTGGGGGCAGTGTTTTGCTCAGGCCAATTGCTATGGCTCTTTTGTGTGCTTGCTCTCTTGCAGGACTGTGGGATTCCCTGCAATTTATTTACTGTAGCTCAGGTTGTCCTGAATAGAGTAGCTGAGAGCAAAGGATCTATCTCTGCTGAGAGCTAGTCTGCATCCCTGAGCTGAACACTCATGCAAAAGACAACAGAGGAAGGAAAGTGAAGGAAAGATGAGGGAGATTGAGCCAGAGTGGCAAAGAGAGCAATGTAGGGAAATGGAGGTACTCCTGTATGTCCTGTTCCTATTTAGCTCTTTCCCTAAGACTTACCACAGATCCCTTGACACCGGAAATAAGCTGTGATAACACAGAACCACGGAACAGTTGAGGCTGGAAGGGACCAAGCTCCCTAAGTTAATCTGCTACTGCACTGTGTAATGCCTCTGGCTCATCGTTGCTTTGACAAGCAGCTGTGGACCTCATCCTTTTGTTCTGTATTGTTTTTCTTCTCCAGAGGGTTACAACAGATGCTTAGACACCAGCTGGCGAAGGAACAAATTCTTTCATATTGTTGGAGTCCCAAGGGTACACAGGAGATACTTTCTGACAATCTAATCTTGCTTTTGTTCCCCATTTAGAGAAATAAGGTATAATATATGAAGAGGTTTTTTTCTGAAAGTCCTTTGCTTTTCAACCACAAATTACAGAATTCACTGTACCTTCTTTTTCCCTGAGGCATAGAAAACTTTCAGATTGAGCCAAGTAAGGATGCTTATTTTCAGCTACCTAGGGTAATTGGTCTCTAAAAACATATGGCATTTCAACTTTGGCAATGACATAATTGTCATTCAACTGCAATAATGTTCGCTTAATTAAATTCATCCTGTGGGGAGAAAAAAAGGTGTTAATATGTTAAATAAAAAGTGGAGCATTCAAATTAGAAGTTCAAATTCAGATTTGGGTGCTGCACAGTTTCAATTACCTTGTCCATACATAAAATGTTGCAGTCATTATTTACATGACAGTGTGGGGTTTTTTTTTCCACTGGACCACTGCCTCTATCTAGAGATCTGCTCTAAGAACTGATGAGAGTTTTAGGCATTAAGGTGTGGGATGTTTCTAGCTGAAGTTTGAAGGAAGAATGGAAAGATAGTTCAGAGTGGGAAAGTAGAGCAGGGGAGTCCATCAGTTGGAAAAGAAAACACAAGAGTCCAATGGAAACCTATCAGAGAATTGTAGAATCAGAATCATAGAATGTGCTGGGTTGGACACCAGCCTGATGTTACCTCATTCACTGTGACTCTTTGTGCCTGATCTGTGAGCCAGTTTCTCACCCACCACATAACATGGTGATCCAGCTGTATGCTGGATGTTTTGTCCAGAAGAATAATGTGAGACAAGACGCATCACAGCTTTGCTGTGATATTTGCTCATCTCCTTCATAAGATATCAAAAACTTTGCTGAAGTCCAGAAAAATTACATATAATGGTGTTTCTAGATCAACAAGTTGGGTTACCCTGTTGTAAAAGAAAATCAGGTTCCACAGGCAGGATTTAAGCTGTGCTGACTGTGACTGATTACTACGTTGTTTGTAGGTGCTTTTCAGTACTTTCCAGAATAATATGTTTCAAGATTTTACCAGGCACTGAAGGGAGACTGACAGGCCTGTAGTTTCTGGGGTCCTCCTTCTTGCCCTTCTTGAAAATCAGGATAACATGCACCAGCTTCCAGTCAGACGGGACCTCTCTTAATTCCCAAGAGTTCTCAAAAATCATCACGAGAGGTTTTGGGATGACATCAACTAGCTCCTTGAGGATTCCCAGATGAATCCCATCAGGCCCTGTAGATTTTTAGGGATCCAGCTGGAGCAGCAGATTCCACACAATTTCAGGGCTGACTGGGAACTGATTCTCTCAGTCATGGTCCTCCAGCCCAGGGCACTGGGATCCCCTTGTTCCATCATCCATGCTGAAG
Source organism: Polioptila caerulea (assembly GCA_013397295.1). NCBI lineage: Eukaryota > Metazoa > Chordata > Aves > Passeriformes > Certhiidae > Polioptila > Polioptila caerulea. Next base: position 129,113 of record VYXF01000386.1, read on the forward strand.
ACCTAGGCAAAGAATGCATTAAACACTTCTGCCTTCTCCATGTCCCTGTCTGGGACGTGACCATTCTCATCCTCTAACAGGCCAATGTTATTTCTACTCTGCCTATTGCCATTAATATATTCGAAAAAAACCTTTTTTTATTTCCCCCTACAGTCTTGGCCAACTTGTACTCTGGTTGAGCTTTGGCCAGGCCAATTTCCTCCCTACAGTGGCAAGCTACATCTCGGTATTTTTCCCACGTCTTTACCTTGTTTCCACTGGCCATACACCTTCCTTTTTCATCTTACTTCCGAAAAAAGATCCTTGTTCAGCCAAGCTGGCCTTCTGCCTCACCCGTTTGATTTGCAAAATGTAGGAATTGCCTGCTCCTGTGCCCTTAGGAGGTGATGGTTACTAAGGATCATTTTGGTTCCTCTTGTTACCATGTTGCTTTCTCTTGCTCTGCTGTTGAAACACCTTATGTCTGGTCTTTCAGAAGAGAGTTATGCTTATCCCATTGTTTCAGAACGGCATGAGATACCACTGGGCAACCTTTGAGTTAATTAAGTTTTTGCCGTGCAATTATAATTTTATTTCCTGAGAAATTGCATGAGAGTAATATAATGAGGAATTAGCTGTTACAGGCATAAGATCTTACAGGAATAAACAAATGACATGATCATCATCGTAAACTCTTTGGAATGGCTTTTCCTGTTCAGGCTCAGGGAGGTAGAAAGCAGTGGAAAGCTATTAGAGTACAATCAGCTGGGGGAAGAAGACAATCTGTATTAACATAACGTCTAAGTTTCAAATGCTTTTGCGAGGATAGTTGTACACACGGAACAAAGAACATTCTTCATTTTGCCTGTTTAGATCTTTAGCATTTTTCTGAGTACCTATAGGATCATGGAATTATTCTTAAATTTTAAATAAGTGTACATGTGATACTGGTCTTTCTACCTTTGAGAGATCAAAACATGGGGGCCTTCAAATACCAAATTCTGAGATCTGCTTTTCAAAGAGGTTTAATGTTGCAATTCTGGTTTGGCTCTTGATTTTTTTTAACTCCCTATGCTTATCTCACTATATATGTGTGTGTGACAGTGAGGGTGGCCAACTCCATAATTTTTGAAGTGACTGCAAGTAAAGCCTTTTCATGTTGCAAAAATTCTCACACCCACCTCTACTAACTCCTTCCCAGCAATTAATTCTGCCAGAATGTTCTCCCCACATAGATTTGTGTTCATCCTTCAAACTTATCACTGCTGCTTTTGAGAGTTTTTCACCCTCTGTCTCCCAAAACAGTGGGTGTGGTTGTAACTTTCCACTTCTCCCTTATGTGTTCCTCCTGCCCCAGAAAGCGCTTCAGGGGAAGGAAGAGTGAAAAACAAGCAGCTTTTCTTCCATGCAGCCAGCTGAGAGGAACAGGGGGCAGGAAAGATGAAGTCTCATCCCTTTTAAAAACCTGAGGAACCAAAGAGGTGCAAATACATGGAGAGGGATTTGGAGCTGTACATGCCATTGGTTTTTCTGCATTCTTACACTGGTGGAGGACTCATCTCCTTTTTCTGGATAGAAAAAATCAGTGGCACAGAATTTAGGTGTTAAATATAAATTAGTTCACAATATGATTTGGTCTCAGTATCATCCTAGTTACCCGTCTTCTCTTTCACCTGATTAATGGTAAGCCCTCTATTCTATGTCTCTCATTTATGACAATTTATGACCACTTACGGTAGCTCCAGTTTTTCACTTTTTGTAGTAGCATAGCACTCCCAAGTCCCTCTTGCTTCTAACATTACTCCAATCACCAGGAGACACCCTTGGGACATTCAGGCCCATTAGCATCTGTGCTGCTCTGGTCTCTTCCTCTCCTGGGAGCGTTTTGGCGGCCTCTATGAGTTTAAGGATGTGACAAAGCAACAACAGAGGCTGGAGGGTAGATCAGAGAGGGCAGAGACAGACTTAACCTGTCTGGGAGGGACATTCAGGGAAGCAATGGGCTGGGGATGCAGAACTGCCTGTAAATGCTGTGCATGACAGATAGGTAACTTTATGGTGTTAGATGTCCAGCATCTTTCCAGTCCTTGATTTGATAGGAATTAACCAAATCCTTCGGAACATAGTAAGCTGGGGAAAATGTATATTATGCTTCTTTCTAACTTGAATGCTCGTTTTGACAAAAATCGAGGTATGACTTCTAAAAAGGGGATTCCGCCTCCGGAAAAGGTACCCAGTGAAACAGTCCTGCAAGAGCCCTCCGCCCGTGGGAGTAATTTCAAAGCAATTCCCAAATGTCTCTCCCTCCGGCGGCGGGAGGTGCTGCCGCNGCGCCCCTCCGGGCGGCGACGGCTCCCGGCCCCACGCGGGCGGAGGCCGCGGGAGGTAGCCCGACCCCGGGGGCACCTCCTGGCGCTGGTGCGGAGGGACGCGAGGCAGGGGCTGCTTTCACGGTCGCCCGCGAAGCCACCTCCCGCTGCCGCCGCCGCCGCCCTGGGGCGCTTACTCTGGGCGGGCTCCCGCTGCCCTCCCCGGCGAGGAGGAGCGCGCCTGCCGCCCCCGCCTCCGGGGGAGCCGGGCAAGGCATGTGCGTGCGGGGTGGCGCCTTCCGGAGGCGCACCAAGCCCCGGGCGGGCTGCGCGGCGGCCGCGGCATCCCGGCGCACCGTGCCCATGCCGCCGCCGCGGCTCCTCCTCTCCGCCTCCCGCGCGGGAGCGCGCCCCGCTCCACTCCCCGGCTGCCTCCTGCAGCAGCGGCGGCGGCGGCTCTGAGGGAGTTGCGCGGGCTCTGCCCGATGTGGCAAGAAGCGATGATGATGAGGAGGAGACGCCGCTACCTGCTGGAGCGGGCAGAGCAGGCGGGCGGCGGCTGCGGGGCGAGCGGCGAACAGTCCCGCTCCCGGGACTGGCTGTACGAGTCCTACTACTGCATGAGCCAGCAGCACCCGCTCATCGTCTTCCTGCTCCTCATCGTGATGGGCGCCTGCCTAGCTCTCCTCGCCGTCTTCTTCGCCTCCGGGCTGGTAAGGGACACCCTCCCGGTCCGGGACTCGCGCCATCCCCCGGGCTCCCGGGCATCCTCGCTGCCGCCGCCCGGAATCCCCTCTCCCGCCGCCCCGCTGGCATCGCCGTAGCCGGCACTCTCAGCCTAGCCGAGGCGGACGGGGCGGGACGGGACGGGACGGGGCGGCCGAGAGCCGGTGCTGCAGCTCCTGCGGCGGAAAGTTGGTGGCGGGAGGCGCCGAGGTGGCGGCGGGGGCCAGGGAACCCCCGCCCGAACTTTGCTGCCCGATATTTCGAGGCGACGCTGGAGCAGCGGCCGCGCGGCTGACGGAGCGAAAACAGAGTCAACAAGCGCATCGAGTTTAATTCACTTAATTCCTTGGCTGCGCTCTCTTCCAACTGGCGGCTTGGCTGTGGTGGCCTTTGTAGTGGCAGGGTTTGAATCGCCGCGCAAAAATGCAGTCGGTACCTGTATCTGAAATAATATTTTTAGTGCAACTAAGCAGGGGCCGTGCCCCTCCTTGTGCTAGCCCCCTCTCTCCCCCATGATATCATTTTTTAGCGTTTGACCCATTTTCTCAAGAAAGCGTTTTGGTCAGCACAGCCTTCGTTTTTAAGGAAGGTGAAGTTTGGTTGGTCGGATGCCTTTTCTGCATGCTTAGTGTGGGGTTTCCAGGCTTTGGGAAGAAAAATGTGTCACAGCAGCAGGTGACAGGCGGTATCAGTTTATCTCCCCTGAAATGGGTGGCGTTTTGCCCTTGCAAAGGAAAAGCTGCAGAGGGCAGTAAAATTCTTGGTCCTTTACAGAGTTTTCCTGCTGTTATTGATTAGAGGCAGGCTGTTGGCATTACTGTATACTTCTGAAGTAAATGAGTATTTGNTCTGGAAAGCTGAATGTTTATTGAATAGAGCTAGTTATCTCTAAAGGCAAGGATGAGCAGGTCGGTATAATCTAATGTATTCTCCTAGAGGCACTGCAGCTAGTGTTTGCTTATACAGAGAATCCTGCTTTCTTGCTTGACCAAACTTTTGACTTAAAACCTGCAGGAACTGCCTGCAGGATTAGCTAAGCTTTGACTCAATTGGTGGTTTATTTCCTTTTGGTGTTTGTATTAGTTGTATTTTAAGCTTTTTGTTAACCATTCCTACTAAATAGAAAACAGTTTTAAAAGTGAGGCCAGTAATGGTGATGCTTCATTATTCAGTTGTTTAATGTCCAAGGGTTTAAATTGTTGCTCTGTGTGCAGAATACAGGTTTGACCATTTATCTCATTCTAGTATGTTAATGTGGGTGCATCGGGGCTGAAGGGTCTGTTGGAAGGTGGAGTTTGGAATTCTGTCGGGCAGAGTTAATTGTGGAGATACACATTGTACTTGCCCATAGTCAAGGTGGCAGAATTTGGTCTTGACAGTGTTTAGCACTAAATTTTGCACTTTTCAGTCGTGGTATGGTCTACAGCTTGTTTATGAGTTGCATGTGGTTATTTTGGTAATTTCATCTCTTGAGGTAAATCATTCACAGTAATGAAGGTGGCATAAAACTGGACCCAGATGGAAGGACTGCTGAAAGTTATGGAAACAAAACTGTGAGCTGGCTGAATCTTGCCAGGCATTGCTTCTTCAGAAAGAGTGAATTTAATAGTTCAGTCTGCATTTGGAATTCCAGACATACCAGAAGAGGAAAAAAAAATGCTTTAAAAACCTTTTTCCTGAGCCTTTATCTTCCTGTAGCTACCAACTGGATGGGTGAGTGGAGAAAGAGGTGGGGTTCAACCAAGTTTCCACTTGACAGATAAAAGTAACTTCAGACAGAGAGAAAGCTTGCTTATATGGACTTCCAGCCACAGGATGCTGGACAAAATTCTTTGAAGGCCTGCCCAGAATTTCACCTAAAAGCGCTTTATTATAGTCTAGTTTCTGGTTGCATTTGTGATTAAAATATTCCTGAAAGTTTAGATCTGTTTCTCCTTCATCTGAATAAAGGATGCATGTTTTATAGAGCTGTGGAATTTTAGTCATGTTTTTGTGCCTGATGGTATAAAAGGGACATGTAGTTAGGAGTATCTGAGCCACAAAAGCAGGTATTAATATCCTTATCTTTCATTTTGCACAACTTGTACATGTGTGATTGTTTTGACAGAAGACTTAATTTTGTAGAGAAGGCCCAGTGGAAGTGAAGCGGGATAATTCTGTGCACATCTGTGCTATGCATCTAAAGTTAGGGGAAATATTTTTTAACAGTTGTTTCCTTTAGATTCTGTACAAAGCAACTAAGATTTCAATGAAAATTACTTAAACCTGTTGTGGAGACAAAACTCCAAAATTACTCACTATAACTCTCAATTTGGATTTCTTGTTTGTGCTTCGTAGAACAGCTTAGAATGTGGAACGTGGGGTTGGACATTGTTAGGATGATATTCATGAAGTGTGAACCATTTTTATGTTCTAGCCTGTCTTTAAAAGACTTGGAAACCACTGGAAGTGAAAGGAGGCTTTCCTTCTATTTTAATGTTTTATTTGGTTGTTAAAATATATCACCGTGATATATCTGAGTTGCCTTTTATTGGTGGTTTTTTTTCATGTGGCAAAATATTCTTGAGTGATACCAAACATAGCCAGCCTCACTGGGATGTATTTTACTTACTCAGCTCTTTCAACCTGTCAGAATACAAGCTGTAGCCTTCCTGATTTCAGATGAAAAATTTATGAAAGCTGTTGCAAAATTACAGTAAACAAGATTACTTACAAAGTGTGCCTGGAAATCTGATTACTTTTCTTTCAGACAATGTACTGCTGTTATTACTGAGAGAGGTTTCTTGGGACATTTTGCTTTTGTTTCAGAGAACTATTGTGATTTTGACCTTTGGAATTAAGCACTCTATCTCCTCAAACACTAGATATAAAACTTCTAGAGTCAGCTTGAACGATGACCATTCACAGCTTGTAGTTTTAAATAATGTAGTGATAGTATCAACCTTTGAATTTCCTGTCAGAGTATCCTCTGTATTTCTCTACCTGGTGTGAACTGCAGACTGGCAAAATGAGATCAGCCATCCATGTTTAGCTGCTGCTTTAATCAATAGAGAGTAAATTATTTTTCCAAACCTGTGAAAGCCTTTCAGGACTTAAAAATGCCAGAGGTCAGCTTCATTTTCTCTCTGACTATTGTGTTGTACTTTCAATGTAATATGTATGAAAAGCTCATTATTTGCCCATCTCTCCCTTTTTAGTACTAAAAGCTTATGGCCATTTTTAGTGGTATCTAGAACAGTTTTGTCTCTGGCAGGAGCATATCTCTTATAACTACGATTTGCAGTAGATTGAAAAAAAAGCCCTTTTTAAATTCATAGTGTAAAATATGAGTGTACCTGAAATATCTGGAATTGCAATTAATTTCTTATGTGAATAAACAAAAACTCTGAAGACAGGGGTGATGCCCAAATTGTACGATTTATTGGAAGGCCATAACTTTCCTTTATCCATGCATTTTTCTAGACTTAAAGAGTGCCTAGTCCATAGATATAGGCCTCAATAAGAACCTACATTTCAGGAATATCAGAATCTTTTAGCGCATGTGTTGTTAGTGGGAGAAGTTCTAAACCTGTTGGGATCTTCTTTCTGTTCCTTTTCCAAAAACTGATGGTTCACCAGTCTGCTACCAGATACACGTGCATTTTCTTTTAGGCTGGCCTGTTCCCCTTGCTCAGGACCTGTAAGCCTGCTGTGTGGTGTTAATGTTAGTTGCAGCCCTTATCTCCCTCCTGAATTCTTGCTGCCACATGTGACCTTGTAAAGCTCTTAAGATGTGGTTGCTGGTGTGAAAAATGAGGTTCACTTTCTTGGTAGAATTTAAAAGGTTTAATAAAAAACAACAAGGATAAGGCAATAAAGCAAAAAAACATGGCTGATGTGTCTCTGGGAGTGAGCCAAGAGCGTGCCCTAACTTAGAACACATTTCTTTAAATGCACCAACATGTTACATATTCACAGACCCGCATCCATTATTTAAAAACATTTTTTTTGTGTTCCCCAACCTCTCTCTCTTCATTTCTTTTAGTTTCAGTCTATTGCAGATCTTCTGATAATAGATGATCAATAAATTCCTTCCCTGGGGGCCTGGTGTCTTCTTCATCCAAATAGGATAATCCAAGAATGTGAAGAATTTCCTGACCATCCCTTCACCACTCTCTGAGACAACCACAAAAGCTCCTCACATCACGCCACTATTTCCGAGTTTTGCCAATAGCAGAAATAAAAGAAACAAACCACACTAATGCAACAAAGTTTCTTCATGCTACACACACAACATTCCCTTCAGTATTTGTGAAAAGCCAACTTTATAATATGCATTTATAACACTGGTGTGTGGTCTCTGGTGTGTTGGTGCGTTTTTCTTGAGGGTGTCCTCGGCCAGCTGGAGCACGAGTTCAGCAAAAAGTGCTCTGCGATGTGGCATGGTGTTGCCTTCCCTCTCTCTTCCAAAGCACTCTGAGACTGTGCTGGGTCAGCCACCTCAGGAGGAACAGAGGTATTAGTTGCCCACTCAACCACTTCTTTGAAGTTCCTGAAAAGCTCAGGATAGTGCTGGTGGGCTCAGTTTAGATTCCTGAACCTTTTTATGGATTTATAAATTCAAGAAACTAAAGGTTGGCTGTACATCTGTTTTACTGACATACCCAAATACCTTCTATAGCAAAAAGGGGAGTAGTCAATAGTTCTTAATAAGGGAATACAGTTAATTAGTAGATGTACCTTCAGCATGGCAAATGTACATTCTGCAGGAGTTGGTTTTCTGGCATCAGACTGACTGAACTTACCGTCAGCTGATCCTGCACAGAAGAAGAAGTAGCTGCCTCATTTCTGAAGGCGTACTTGAAAACTTTCTGGCTGCCAACCTGGTTGGCAGAGAACTGTTTCTGTGCAGGGAGAAGATCAGGAGAGTCCTGTAAGCCTCTTGGGGCTTCAGCTGAGGTGTGCCATTTCTTCCCTCTAGTTGGTGATATTCCTGAAATAAAGTCTCACTGTTTCTGGTAAAGGCTGAACATCAGCCAAACCCTTCCAGATTTCCATGATCAGAACTCATCCTGTAATGAAGGGAAAAAGTCTTCCAAGTCCATGTGGAAAAAGTAGTTTTAGCAGGCATGTTTCATCATTCCTTAAAAGCATCTGATATGTACCTCTGGTAATGTTTGCGTCTCATCAGTCTGCCTCTGAAAAGTTCATCCATCCACACCAAAAGGTCACCACACTGGCGACGTGATTTTGTATCTGTATTCTTGAGATGCTCTGTTATAACCTAAGTGCATGGAATAATACAGCCATACTATAAGACCATTTGTATTCTCAATTTTAGGATATCTTTTGAGATCAAAACTGTGTAATTTACAGCTTTTTTTAGTTTAAGAGCACCAACTGTTTTCCCAAAGTCCATGAATACCCAAGGCCTGAAAACACTCCTTGGAATACTTGCAGGCTGAAAGTAAGCCAAAGCATCTGTTATAGTGTTTTCAAACTCTGATATATTCATTCCCCCAAGAAGAAAGCTAAATCACCACAAAGGTGATGAAGTAAGAAAATCCTCACTAACTGAAGGACAAGCAGGGGTTTTTTTTGCATGCTTGATGCTATGGTGATTGTGCTCAGGAGATATCCTCCCTCTCCTTAAACTCTTTCTGCCATACTATTGCTACTACTATTGCTATGAGAAGGAATTAAAAATAAACATTGATGTATTTACAATGCCTTTTCTTTCCACAATTCTAGTTACAAGTGACGGTACAGTTCTGCTTTCAAGTCCCCTATTAAAATATTCCATGAGGAAATCCCATGTTTCTAATTCTTTTTTTCTTTTCTCCAGACACCATATAGCAATACATTTTTCTAGCTATAGTTGCTGGTTGCTTGATACAGTCTTAGGATATGGCTATCTCCACCAGATGTTCCTTCTGATGTTCTCTTAGAGTGACTTTTTAAGGCAGCGTTACCTCTTTAGTCAGGCAGGAAAGGTTTCTGTATCTTCCTGTCTAAAGCAGGAATTGCCTGGCTTTCTGTCTGGTTTCAGTCCTCAGTACCACATCAGTCTGTGCTGCTACTTCTTTCATTCGCTAATGACACTCACAGTACATCTGTGGTCACTTTTATTGCTGCTAAGAGCTTGTCTCATTTGATAGTCCCTAACAAGCCTGGAAACAGAGCCATCAAGTTAATGAGGTGCTGGTGGCAACCTCACTTTGCATGCCTCTGTTTCATCTTTCAAATTGAACAACTTAAATTCTGAATAAGAATTGGGTAAAAACTATGGGTATGGCAATATTGGAAAAATGCTTAGCCTTTAATTGTAATCTTAATAAATGAAAGTTTTATGAATACCTTGGCAATAGAAAACTTATTAATTGCCACAAATTGTGACTCAAAATGGTGGATCCACAACTGCTAATCATTCCTGCAGCTGACAGAAATGATATATAACATACTGACTAGAGCTGCTGTTTACTGAGGTGCCATGGGAATAAGACATATGATGGATTGGACTCTGTCTGCTGTCTTTATTAGTCTCAAGCCAGGTATGAGGATTCACAAATCCTCTACTGGCAAGTTCGTAGTGAATCTGCCATGGACCTGTGGATACCTGCCTGCTTATCTTCCTTAAATTTTTATAAGTTGGTTTTAAGTTCCATGTTGTGGACAGATATATCCAACCCATTTGTGAGGATCTTAAAACTCTTACAAAATGGTGAATATGTTTCTTTGAGCCTTCAAGAGCTCTTCTAGATTGAGGACCTTAACCAGAGATCACAGTCCCTGCATTTACACCGTGATTAAGAAAACTTTTTGTTATAACAGTAGTGGTTACAGGAGTCTTCCAGGCTGCTCCATGCATGACTCCAAACTGATGGACCCTTCACACAGATAGATGTGTTCTGCAAATCTCTTCAGCAGCTGGGTGTGCTGGCATCATGGGAGCAAAGTGCAGCTGAACACCTGTAGTGTTTGATTCTGTGCCTACCAACCCAGTCACAGCCGAGCTGTGATCCCAAATAATGATGTGATGCCATACTAGCTGCTGCATATTTCAAAAGAATTGAGTCAGCTCAAGCCGTATTGATCTGTGATGATGAGAAGATGCCAAAAGATTAAACTTCTGTTTTGGGGGATCTGGATCCAAAAATAAGCGAATTGGCACAGTTCTGCCCTTTTTTTCCTAACCTTTTTTCTTTAAGCATCAAACCTGATGAAAAAAACCTAAAACCCAACACAGCTCCATGCATTTTCTTCTCCGTATCTTTTTATATCTTTTTATATCTTGAATAAGCAACCTTCAGACACTGAACCTTATTCAGGTGGTGCTGAAAATTTGACTTCATGTTGCACCATCTGTACGGAGGAGTGAGGCTGTGTCTACACTTACTCTCCCAGTTGTCTGTTTCACCAACCTGTATAGAAACATTTTCTTTATCTCTTCTCTAAATAGAACTCTTGTTCTTAGTGGTGCATATATAGTATAAAAGCCCCTTACTGTTTCTGGTGTGATGCTGTTCCAGGCTTGTGTCTGGGAGAGGCAGAGGAAATGACCACAAATTAGGATGTGTTAGTCTGAGCATTCTCTTCTTTCGCCATCCATGGATCTAGTTTTGAAGGTTTTCTTCTCTGGAAGGTGTGCTCCAGAGTGCAGGGGTGATGGCTTCTGGTTGCATACACCAGAGAGCAGCTGGGATGAGAGGTGCTCTGGCCCACTTGTTTCCCAAATAGCTTCTCAGAGCTGCTCAGTAAGGTTTACAAAAGTAGTTAGAACTTACTTTTTTCACCTGCCTCCTCACAGTTGAACTGTGTGCTGTGGGACCTTTTAAAGACCCTGAATGCTCTGGCTGGCATAGCGGATCTGGTCACTGACTGGATAAATGGGATTGTTGTCTTTTGATTCCAGGTAAAATTTCCATATCCCATTCTCCAATTTGCTAGTGCTTTGGTCAGTCTGGCAGGAAAATTCTAGGAAGACTAGATTCCCCCCAGCTCCTTTTCCAGCAAGACTGGTTCCAGGCTGAGGACTTGGACACGTTATTTCCTCTGAGAGAAGTGTTAGGAAAACAGATGCTCTTTGAACTTGGCTCAGCACCTGCCTGCTAGTGCTCCTGTTCCTATAGGATTGTTTAGGTTGGAAAGGACCCTTAAGGTCATCAAATCCAGTCATTAATCCAGCACTGCTGGGTCCACCATTAAGCTATGTCCCAAAGTGACACATCTACATGCATTTTAAATACCTCCAGGAATGGTGACTTCAGTGTTCCCCTGGGTAGTCTGTTCACCCTTTTGGTGAAGAGAATTTTCCTAATATGCAATCTAAACCTCCCCTGGTGCAATTTGAGGCCATTTTCTCTTTTTCTATCATTTGTTATTGGGTGAAAGAGACCAAGACCCACCTTGCTATGCCTTTCAGGTGGTTGTAGAAAGTGTTAAGGTCCCCACTGAACAACTTTCTCTCCAGGCTTGACAACCCTAGTTCCCTCAGCTGCTCCTCTGAAGTCACTTCAGTTGCTTCATATACCTTGGCAGATGGATGGATTCTCTTTCCTTGATGCAAGTATTTTGATGGTCCTATGTAGCAGCACAGTGGCCTGAGAACTGTCTAGTCTGGTCAAGACCTAGGACTTGGTAGAGGAGATTGTCCAGACCAGTAGCTTGTCCTGTAAACCCCACTGGGGATCTCTACCCTTCTAACTCATGCCAGAAAATGGCCATAGACTCTCACTGGGGCTTGTTTTCTGCACCAGTGAGCTCTGGGAATTTTTAGACCTGCCTGATAGGTGGGGGAGATTTTATAAAGTCACTTCAAGTGATGTGACATCTGTTTTACAGTAAAACCATTTACCAGACTGATTTTGCTTTCTTTGTTTTTTATTATTTTCTTACCTGTGCTTTAATGAAATAGGGAAACAGTACCTATGCAAAAGCCCTCAACTAGCACAAAAATTCCTCTATTTGCAGAATTTTGCTCTATTTCCTATCATTAAGTCTGAAGTTTTACTCCTGAGATGTTATTTGGCACTTATATTTTATATGTAAGTGAACATGTTTGTAACCTTTATTTGAAATTTTATCATAATAGAAATAATAGCCATTGCAGAATGTGGTCCTGATCATAGAGTCAAAAATGAAATAAGAAATCTCTCAGGTTTGAAGTCAGTTGAACTGAGACATATGAGAGTGTGGAAAGTATCCTTTGGGGAGTAAACTTTAAGAACATTGTTGCGATAATAATAACGGTGTTTAGTGTGTAATTGCTCAACCTTAGGAAACACTTGAAAAGTAATTACAAAATGACAGTAGTGCCTTTCAATATTAAATCTATTTTTCATCCTACCCTATTATGCCTATTTGTTAAATCTTAGGAATATTCTTGTGAAATGTATTTTTAAAGGACCCATTAGAGAGAGAAGCCAAAGTGTACCTTTTTTTTTTCATTAAACAGACCCTAAAATGAGCAGTTTCCTTGTGTGCTGAAGCTCATGTGCTCCCTGGTTCAAATTTTGTCATTCTTACTTATAAATGAGTTGCATCTTGACACTTTTTCCTGATTACAGCCAGATTCTCAAGTTATTATGTCAGGAGGAAAACGGTGAGGGGAAGCCAACTTTTAGCTTTGATTTAAAAGTGACAGCCAAAATATGTAACTGTCAGTATTAAATAGCTGAGAGTCAGATGAGTATTTCTGACTTCTACAAATCTAAACGAGTATTTCAGACTTCCACAAATCTATATGGATACAAGAAAAGCCATAATTTCAGTTTTAATACATGTTTCAGTGCAGTTAATCTGAAAAACGTGTCTTTGAGTGTTGTGAAGTATTGTATTATCCATGATGTTTAGCTGATGGAGCTTTTTCAACAACATGTGAATATATTTAACTACAAACTATAGATTCTTCCTCAGTGTTTTACTCAGTTTATCTTCCATGTATTGTGATTTGTATAAATCGTAGTTGCATTTATTGGAGAGTTTCTTTAAAAGTGTTTTTATAATATAAGGAAAGATTTTGAGAATATATGAAAAACAAGATAAATTGAGTTATTAACCCTCCTTTTTTTGAGAGGAAGTCAGAACCAACACATGTAGAATAAAGTACGCAAGAAAGATATTTTGATCACTATATTTACATTAAAAATTAAAAAATGATGTGAGTAGGTTCTAATTACCTCTAAAGCCTGAAATAATTAGTTTCATCAAAGCATACATTTTTGCTCACTTTCCTGCTTGTTGTATCCACCCTCTTCTGAAGGGGACACTTCAGGGAGCAGAATGTAATTAACTGTCCTTGCTCCCTGGGACGTGGTTTATCTTCTGTGGCTGCCAGCTACTGTCATTGAGTAGGACAATTTTAGAAGTGCACCCAGCTGAGTGTTGTAGCCACTAGTAACTGGGTTTGACCGTCCTGTTTTTCTTATGCTGTTACACGTTTTAAAGTAAAGCTTTTGGTAATTGCCAGCCTAAGAGAAGCTTGAGCTGGATGTCCAAAAGGCATGGCAGTCCTGTTCATATTCCCAGAGGAATATGGCCCTATTCTGGCCCTCTGAACCCCAGCTTATTAAATAACATAAATATTAAAAAACACAGTTATATGCCAGATTTTATCTGACATGTGGCTAACAAGAGAAGAGGATCCCCCCTACGAAAAAATAAACCAAGAGAGAGAAAACTGCCGATATGGCGAATGAGGATGCATAAAAAAACCAATCACTCTTCATGCTGAGTGCATAGTGTTTGCACAGGGCATATTTTTGTGTATAAAATATACAGGCCCACACATCCTGGTTTTGCTAATTATGTTTTTGACAGGGATAGGTGTCTGTTCTCTATTCCATGGCATATGATACAATAGGAATGGTCGGGAGCTCATGGGATTCTGGCTATACCTTTGCATGCAGATAGCTCCAGTGGAGGTTATTCCTGTTTTCCTGAGGTGCACACTCCCTTTAAACATCAAAAGAGCTGGATTAAAGGACAGTTGCATGCAGAGAAGAGAAACTTTAAAACCGAGTGTTACTCCTTCAGAATCTAGCCACTGTGTTGCAGCTTCGACTACTCTTGAAAATTATCTTTTCTTCCTTTGCATTCATTTGGAAGTGGCGATTGAACCAGAATTATGGTGTTTATCATGCATTGAGGTGGCATTGTGATGTTCTCCCTTCTTTATTCTATTTTCCTATGTTTGGCATTTTAGGTTGTTTTTTCACTGCTGGTGAGCACCTAAGTGATGTTTTCATGGGTCTAGCTGTGATAAACACCAAATATTTCTAAGTATTAGTAGCCAGCCAAGAGCTTGTTGTCTTGTGTGTAAAGTTAGGATTGCTCTGTCTGAGGTGCATCTCTGCACACATATCTCTGCTGAAATTCATCTGCCATTTTCTTGCTCTGTAGTGACTCTTTTGAGATCCTTTTGTGTTTCTTCATAGCTGACCCTCATCTTTGCCTGATTGCTGTTCAGCCCTTTTCCAAACTGTTTATGGATATTTTGAACATATACCCTAGAATTCCTGAGGACTTTAGTACCTTTGTTTTTAACAATTTTTCCTAGGGTAGGTGCCAGACGTGCTGGTACTTCCCTTAGTCTTTGAGAGGGATCCCAGGACAGACTGGCATTGCATCGCATGCCTGTCTTTGGATACTGTGGAACTTTCGGCTGAGGTTACTACAATTTTAGCTCTTTCTTCTTTGAGTCTTATTGGGTCTTTCTTAGTGAATCCTTACTGCTTGTGGTGAATTTTTTTTTTTACATCTCATGCTTCTGCTTTTGTCCGTAGTGTCTTACACTAATTCTCCAATTTGAGACAGGCTTTCTGATTTATTCCCCCTGCATAAATTATTTTGGAGTGAGAATTATTCCCTGCTGAACACAGATTAAAAAAACCCAAACAGACCAAACCAAACAACCAAAGCCTTTATGCTACAGTCTGTTCTTCTCTAGTTGTTCTTTTTAACACCTGCATCATCTCTTTGTTTGGAAGTCCTTTAGCAGGCTGCCAACTCCTGATTATGTTTCAAAAAGAATTTGCTACTTATTTTTTATACTCTTAAAAATAATTTCTCAGGCAAATTCTTTTATAATTATTTCCTGCATTATTGAGTCTTTATATTAATTGAGTTTTTATATTAAATCCTTCTTTATTATTCCTTTTCAGGTTTGGTTTGTTTGGGTTTTTTTCCCCCCTACGAAAGATAATTTTTAAAAGCTTCCTTACTTGGATGTTGAGGCATTCTGGTTGTATTTTGATCTTTCTCAAGTTGTTTAGGGCAATTGATTAGCTTTTGCCCTGTGCCTCTGAGTTTTATAGTGTCTTCAGGCTATCTACAAAGATTTTTATCTGTAAGCTTATAGCTCCCCCTTTCAATTTTAGTATTTAGGTTTTGTTTTTCATTTGTTTGCTTAACAAGATTTTTCATTGTTATAAAGAAGCTCCTCAATAGCAGTATTTTGTGTACCAGGTTCTTTCCATTTCTTGAGATCAGACTGATCTCAAGATTATTTTCTCTTTATTTGTGTGGGTAGTTTTTTTTTGTCTGTGTACTTGTTTGTTTTGTTTTTCAGCAGCGAATGAGACACAGACTGTGGTCTCAGCTTCCATCTGCTGTTGTGATGCTTAGCAAGTCCATCTGGGAGTCACTAAAGTATCCCTTGACCTGCTGTGTTTTCTTCTCTGACAGGCTTCCTTATATTTGCATGATAACCAGTCCTCTAAGTAATTTATTTTTGGGACTTTGCTGTTCAGTCTCTTTTTATTTTGGCTCATAGCCACTTTATACTATTTGTTAATTCTCTTAGACTGTTAATACAGGCCTTTCTTCAGTCACTGGTGAACAGTATGGCTTTCAGTCTTTTTCTACTTTTTCATTATTCTGTGGATGGTCTTTTTTACACCAAGTTTTCAGTAAGACTATTGTGTAAATAATGCTTCAACAACAGACATTTTAGTTCCTCCATCTAGCTTCCAAGGCTTGTAGAGAAGAGTGTATCCTTTCATATGGTGTTTTATTTCTCAGATTTTATAAAGGAAGTCTGTTCTGCCTTTCCTTTGCTGAAACCTCCTTAGCTGAGTTTAATCAACATCTGTCCTTTCATTTAGTTGAGACTCACTGGTCTCCTTGACATTACTACTTCTCTTGAACCACACACTCTGTTTCTATAACAATCAGTCTATAACATTCGATTTGAATGATTTCCTATATGTTGGAAGTGCTAGCAAACTCATTCTCACCTATATTAAGCTCAGTTGCCTTCTAGAGACAAAATCCCTTTTCCCCGAATATCCTGGTTTCCATGATCTCCCTTTTGAGCATGTTTTCTTAGCTGCTTATTGAACTTTTGCTTGCCAACCAGTTTGGTTTTTATGGGAGCATTTCTGTGAATGCTACAATGGTTCTCTACTTTCTTCACTAGTAACAAATATTTTACCTCCAGAAGTTTTCTTACAACTTCTTATGTTAATGTTATTTGCACAGCAGCCACAGCACCTCCAAAGAACCTTTCCAAACCCTCTGTGGCGTATGATTTTTTTTTTCATTAAACAGAGAGGTCTTTGATTTCTGTTATGTCAAGACTTTGTATTCCTGATAATCATTGCTACAACACTGAAGAAGGTGAGGTTCGCTTATAGCGATCAGGCAAACTTGGAAAGATCTGGCTACAGTAGTTTTCTGCTGACTAACTGAGAAGATAAATGATATCTATATGTAACGGGACTTACTAAAAAAAACCCAAAGAAACCCCAAACACTGGCCAAAACTGTTTGGCTTGTCACTAACTGTATTGTCACTGTTAGTCCTATGTGCTCACAAGGACATTGCCTGTAACGCCTAAGAACAGTTCTTTTTGGATTGCAGCAGAAGTGCTGCTCTGTTGCAAAACTGCACACTTCCCATACAGGGAACACATTTATAGCACACATGGTTCATGGCTTTCAAGCCTGGGGAAAGGCTTCAGGTGGCCAGAATGTTATCTGAAGGGTTTGGATGAAATCTTGCTGCTCCAATTATGTTCCCATGTACTAAGGAATACAAAATAGTGTAGAATATGGCCATGGATGCAGAACTGCTTCTTGTGGTTACATACAACATCACACAGCAGCTGGGCAGCTAAAATGCCACATGGGCCACGTGATGTGCAAGTGTCTGGACTGACATGCATCTAGTGTGGAGTCAGAGATCTCTGTGCACTAACAGCAAATGTAGACTGCACATCAGACTCAGTGATAGAACTGAATTTCTCAAGACTACAGACATCATGAAACAACTAGATTTGGGCCTGATGCTGTTATCATTGATCTGCTAAGCCAGACAGGGAGTGCTGAATCAAAGAGAAAAATGAATCAGGCATGCAGTTACAGAGGGCCTTAGTGGAAATGAAAAGCTTCATTGACACAAACTTCAGGACAGTTTGATTAAAATATACAGGTTAGTTAATTTTCTGCTAATGTCTTTGAATATGCTGCACAAAACTCAATGGAAGAATTAAAAAAAAAAAAAAAAAAAAAGCAGCTAAGCAAGAATAACAAGCAAAGCTTTATGTTATGAAAGATAAATTCTGGGCATAAAAGACAGATGAGTCTTCCTGAGTTGTGGATCCAGAAGACATCGTGTGATATTGGAAATAGCATCTGGCCTTAAAGACACTGCACAATTTCTGAAGTGGAGATGGACTAATACTAATGGAATTGGTGGAAAAAAAATGTGAGACTGCTGGCAAAAACTTTTCAGTTGTTGTCCTAAATGATGAAATCCTAGATGAAACTGTACAGTTACTTGGCCAGGAGCAGGGCGCAACATCTCTTAATAAAATGGAGATTTTTTCAGCTGTCTAGCAGATGGCACACAGGGCAGTCAGCCATAAGCAAATCCACTAAAATATAAAACCATAGGAGAGGGGTCACAAGTAGCCAGAAGACTTTTGCAGATTTTGTAGAGAAATATTTTTTTAGCTATTAGAATATGTAAATGCTGCCCAGTTTTACAGAGAGAAGGGTGATTATATCTTCTGAAAATCATAGTCTCAAGTCCTGGAAATGGTTTTACAGGAAAAATGGAGAGTTTTTGCTGCAGAGACAACTCAACAGATTCTTTCGGTCAGTCCTGTTAAAGGAAGGTGTTTGATTGAGAGGTCAGCAAAATAGTAATCCTTGAGTCCTGTAACATTTCTTCTAACACTCAACATTTTTGAAAATAGCTGCATGAAATTGAAGATATGAAAAATTGAATATATGTATGAAATAACAAAGTAAACCAATGTCTGAAGAGCATTAACCACTTCCTTTTATATTTACACTTAGAATGTGTTTCACTGATCTCAGCAAAAAGGCATTTTAGTAGGAGTTTAATGTAGTAAATGGTTTGAGTTATTTCAAAGCGTGTGATGTTTCAGATCCCAGCAGGAGTCCTCTGTATATAGACTACTGTTGAATTCCATAAAACAAAACGAATAAAGAAAAAGTGTCGAAAAAATGAGGGCCCATGTTAAAAGATTTTTTGCTAAAACTAGCATTTTTACTGCTTATTTGTTCATTTTCATGGATTACTTAATCTGACTATGTGTTTATTTATAACAGTGAAGTGCTCTACAGGAGCTTTGCTGCTTAAAATTAAACTGAGGGCATGACATTATCTGGGAAAGAACAGGATGTAGATTGATAGAATGTTGTGGGTTTTGGAAAGATGATTGAAAGTGACTCTTCAGATTTTACTGGTGATAACAAGATTATCACACTTTGGAAGAATTTGTGGGAGTTGGAAAAATTTCTAACAGTAGACTTTTTAATTTCTTCAGTAATTAAAAGACAGCAAGATAGAAAACACACGGGGAGACAGAGCTGTCAGGTAAGATCCATCTATTGAAGGTTTAGCCATTATGTTCAAAAGTGTCATGCTGATATTTTAATTCCATTACCTCTGGTGTATTTTAATTTCCAAGACTAATGGAAAAAACCCCAAAAAGCAAGGTGTTTGGGTTTGGTTTTTTTCTCTTTCCCCCCACCTGTTTGGGAAGTGGTTAAGGTAACAGGGTAACTGAAACAGAATTCAGGATTTTGCAATGCCCAACTTGCTGAACACCCTGATAATTGCAAATATTGATCAGGAAGCTCTGTTCTTAAAGTTACAATTCTATAAAGATTTAGTTCTTCTGAAGTAATAGGAAAATGTTGTTCAAAGTAGTTTCCAAAATAAACCTCTGCTGTGGGGATTTCCTGCTTTTGCTGGGAAAGTCCCCAAGGTGTTAAAAGTCCTTTTCCTTGCCCAGGAGAAGAAAGACGTGGAATCTTCGGTCTTCAGATACTTTTATTATTGTTTATAATAGCTTATCTAGAACATTGTTCTCTCTGTCCTGCCGAGGTGTTCACAGCACGACAGTTCGAGGCTATTCCCCGCCCAAAAGGCAGTGGTTATCTTTTATACTAAGAACTACGTATACCTTATTTACAACTATTTTCCAATACCTATCACCTATGTTAGACAGTGTGTATTCTCTCTAAACCAATCACCAGTGCCACCATCACAGCAGAATCATGGAGGAGATGAAGAAGAAGGAAGAAGCCTAAAAACCATGCAGTTCCTCCATCTTGGCTTCAGCCACCCCCATGTACTAAACCCAAAATCTACTTTTCCACCCTGTGACAATCTTATTTTTATTCTATTTAAATTTGTGAGACTTGTAGTTTTTCTTTTAAAGCTGGCAATCTCTCCCATGGACTAAAATCCAACCCACAGGTGTTTTGGGCTTGTTGCCAGGGCTTCTGAGCCCTCTGGGCCTTCTGCACAGGTCCCTGAACCCCCAGAGCAGTCAAGGACAAGCTCTGGGTTCCCACATTCTGCCTTACAGGACCTGCTTTTCTTGAGCTGACATTAACATTATTTTAAAGGCAGGATTGTGAAAATCCCCCTGTACACATTAAGGCTTTCTGTAGAAGATACAAATTATAATGAAGTTTTATTTTCTCATATATTTTATAAATTGCCTAATGTGCACACTGTTCTATCTTCAAATTTCAATTTTACTTCAGAATTTGTACAGGGTATGCTGTGATGCAAGCAGCTTGTGTCAGCAGAAGGATATTGTCCTGTGTCACCTCAGGGAGGTCACCTGTGCTCAGGAGCTGATACTGTGTAGTCTATTTTTTTTTTTCTTTGCATACTTTTAAATCAAAATGTAAAATTGTGTAGTAGGAGAGGGAAAGCAGGAGTAAAATTTTAGATTTAGTGATCAAAATAGTTCAGCTAAGTGTTGAGATCAGTGTACTCATAAAAAAAGGAAATTGAGTAGCTATTAATTTGGAGCA
This sequence comes from Polioptila caerulea, assembly GCA_013397295.1. Lineage (NCBI taxonomy): Eukaryota > Metazoa > Chordata > Aves > Passeriformes > Certhiidae > Polioptila > Polioptila caerulea. The sequence goes on from VYXF01000386.1 coordinate 149,409, forward strand.
AACATTTTGATGGATTGACCTAATTATAGAATACATATAAATACATGTAGCTGCATGAGCATATATGTGCTGTAAACAAACATCTACATTTTGATCAGTTATGAAACCAAATACCCAGAAAGTACAGTAGTTTTATTACTTTTTTACTGATGTGAAAGAAGCACGCAGTTGAACTGCGTCTGGATTTTCTTGCTAGTATGTTTGTAGCATGATCCTTGTCACCGAAATGCTAATTTTCCATGATTTAAATATATGGTTTTCCACAGTATTGGCTTACTCCAGGAGTTTGTGGTATCCTTTGGTACTGCGACTTGGGCTGCGTGACAGATGGTGCAAGGAAGTTGATGTCCTGTTGCTTGTGACACCTGTCTCTTGCAACAAGTTTGGCAATCCCACCTGGTTAAAGTTAAATGCTTTTAATGTCAGCTAACTGCGCTGATCTTGGTTGTGCTATTGTGCCACTTACTAAATCAATTAACTGAAACAAGTTTCAGAGATGGGATTGATTTAAAATCACAACATTCAGATATATAAATCAGTTGTTCTTCCTACTAGTAGGTAGGTTTTATATTTTTGCTCTTTACTATGCAAAATGGCACATATCTTACTTTATGCAGCTCTGTACTCTTGCAGACACTTAGCCCTATGCCTGAATTTAAGGACATAATTTTGTTTTCAGTGTGACTACCCAAGTGCTTGAAAGCCTTTTTGTGTGTATTTGATATTTGAAAGCTTGTTGTTTTCATTTCAGGTTTAGTAGCATCACCACTTAACATTTCCTGACACTTCTTTTCCTTATACTATGGTTGTCAGTGTTGCAATAACAATTTCTTAAATGTATGACTCCATAAATTTAAAAGGGAATTAAAATTCAGAAGAATTGAGGGATGAGCTGACTTTTGCCAGGGAGGGCAGGGTATATTGTGGTGTTTCCCTTGTTTTGAGCCTGCCAGGTTGGTAGCTGCTCCAGAGCTGGAGCTGGGAGCAGCTGGGTGTCACAGTCTGCGACACACACGCAAGCAGGGCTGTGAGGAAAATGAAGAAATGGGAACAGCGAAGGGGGACAGATTTTTACAGCAAGTGTCTCAAGATATCAGGTCGTAAAACTTACTAGATCAGGGAAAAAAACCTGAAACAAAACAAAACAAAACAAAACCAGCTGCTGACATTTATAAATGTTTGTAAATTTACAAATTTATTTGTAAATTTTTACTTTTGATTTAATTGAAGCATTTCTTTTATACACAAGAAAGGAAAAAAGTCATATTAAGATACTTTTAAGTAAAATGTTACATATTTGAGTTGAAAACCCATGAATAAACAAGATTTAATAGGGCACTAAGGAAGCAACTACAAGTAAGGGAAAAATAAATGTTTCTTAGTACTTAGTTGTCTTACAAATCATCAAATAAGTACTTTCAGATTCTCTTGAAGATTTCACCATAAAAAATAAATCTGAGGCTTTTCTGCATGAACTCTGTGGTTACTGTTGCAGCAGTAGCATTTGGGACCTGCTTTTGGGAATCCTTATTGCTGCAAATGAGGCTGTTAGAATTCATAACAGCTGGAGAGTGACTAAAGATCCTGTGACTGTACTTTGATATATAGTGCTGTTGTATTTCAAGAAGGCAATAGAAAATAAAATATTTATTTTTTTTAATGCACCCATCATTAGATGATTTAAAGATGTTACTGTAGTAACTTCCAAGTAAGTTCTGTATATAATTTAAATATTGAATATTCTGAATCTTACTTCACGTTATATTCTAGTCCTTGCTCTGGGCGTTGTTTGTACATTTAAAAGTAAGCAGTTGCTAGGAGAAGATGTGTATGTGTAATCTAGAGTCTGTACTTCCAGATAAATACTTTAAACAGAATCAAAACGTAGTACCTTTCAACTGTCACTGTCAGAAAGGCTTTTATAGAGCTATGGACATAGTTGATTTGTGAGGCATTTTGACAGCTACATTGTTCAGGGTGATTTACAGTTGTCTCAGTCTGCTTCAAGTAATAATAAATCATAGAGTGCTCTGGGTTAGAAGGGACCTTAAAGATCACCTAGTTCCAACCCTCCTGCCATGGGCAGGCACACCTTCCAGTAAAAGAGGCTGCTCAATGCCCCACTCAACCTGTCTTGTATCATTTGGAGAAGGGAACTCTCATCAACACATTCCAGGATCCGCCTGGATTGCTCGTGTCCTGCTGTGTTTCCCCTTCAACAGGTATTGGGGTGGCTGAAGTTCCTCATGAGGACCAGGACTTGTGAACACGAGGTTGTTCCTGTCTGTCTATAGAGGGCCTCAAATTCTCAATCTTCCTGGTTGAGTGACCTGTGGCAGACCCCCACTGTAATGTTGCCTATCTCTGCTCCCCCTTTAACCCAGTCTATAAGCCCTTGGCTCCTCATCCATCACCCTCACCTGGCATGGGATGCTCTGTGCATTCTTACTGGTCATTGACATTGAGGGAAACATCCCCTCCTTGCATCCTCTCTCCTCTCCTTCCTGAAGAACCAGTATCCTTTCATTCCAACACTCCCATCATAGGAGCCATCTCTCCACATCTGTGTGACAAGATCCTAGGTGCACATCTCTTGTTTACTGCCCATGTTCCCAGAGCCAACATACTGCCTAGAGTGGCTGGAATTCCTTTTCCTGACAACTTGCAATCTCCTTTCAGACTCAGAGCACCTCTTTCTAGTATTGGCATCAAACTTGGAGGAGTGGAATGGATTGAGATTCTGTTCTGCTGAGAACTTTAATTTTGTGTGGGTTGGTGAAAATACTACTTGCATTCCAGAGTGCCTTGCCATCACCCTCTTCAATCCATCTTGTTATTGCTCAGACTATTCCTGACTGTGTCACTGGTGCCCTTGTGAAACTACAGCAATGGGCAATAGTGGGCTCTGTGAAGCTTGGGAGTCTCCTGGTGACATCCCTGCTATGAGCCCCCAGTAAGCACTCAGCTCTCAGGAGTGTGTCAGAGGCTCACCTCTGTAGCTCTCACAGGAGAGTCCCTGCTGCTGTCACCCATCACGTTCTCATGGCTGTGTTGGCTGTTACAGAGCAGATGGGGCTGCCTGGCTGAGCTCCAGCACCTCTCCTGATGCAATGGGTCTTTTCACACTGCTGAGCAGAGAAGAGGTGCTGCAGGGGCATGCCAGCCTTCAGGGGAAGTTTCTTTCTCTTGCAAATTCATGCTCTTGCGAGCTTCTGTTCTTCTGCGTTTTGCCCCTCTCTGTTCTGTGTGTGCTGGCAGTGGAGTTGTTGGATGGTTGGCCATGGAATGTGGGTCCACTGCAGACTGAGCTTGGAACCAGCTTTCCCACTCAACCCCTCTCATGTTGCACACACTTCTCACAGCCTGCTACAACTCAGAGCAGTAAAGGAAGTGTTGTGCTATTGTGGTTAATACTTACAGTAGTAGTTACAAGGCTGATGTTCTACGTAACAGCTTCTTACCATGAAAGAAATCCTATTTCTATATAACTCACTTTAGATATCCAGTCGTGTCTTTCTGACATCTCCACGTACAATAAGTTTAGAGTATGTTATTGATGTCTGCCTTTAAGTACACTTGTTTTTAACTTCCTTTTTATTTTCCTCTGTTTTCAGGAAGTTGAAGACCACGTGGCATTTTTAATAACTGTTCCAACAGCCCTAGCAATTTTTTTTGCTATATTTATCCTTGTCTGCGTAGAACCTGTATTTAAGAAGCTGCTTCGTATATTTTCTCTGGTGGTCTGGGTATGTCTTGTTGCCATGGGATATCTCTTCATGTGTTTTGGAGGAATCATCTGTCCCTGGGACCAGGTAAGACTGTCATTATTACTAATTTTACCTCCAATGGGTACATTTCCAAGAACCATTCTATACAAAAGCATTCACATTCATTTTTGTGGGACATCTCACAAAATGTTTTTGTGATGAAGCAGTTGCATACTGAGACTCTCTCCATCTTTTTTATACATACCAGAGATGTGCATACTTGAAATACATTAGGAAATATGGAAAGGATTTTGATTTTTATATTTTTAAGCTCCTTTAATTGTGAATACTTGATTCTGATCACCAGCTTCTTTGTAGAGTGAATATTTGATTCTCATGACCAGTTAACATGGAAGAAATGCTAGTTTTGTTCAACACGGCTTATGCTATCTTTTCCAGCTCAAAATGTTTGAGGTCTCAGTGTAGGCTTTCTGAGGTCTACAAGGTTTTCTCTAGCATGAGAAAAAGGACTGTGAGTCTCCTTACTTGTCTAGAAAAATGGATGAGTAAGAAGAAGTGCTCTTCACATTTTTTAAGTTTTGTAATGAAGAAAAAGCAAAATATAATTGCAGCCTAATAGCAGCACTTTTGAAACATCAATAAATGATGTGCAATATCCAACGCGTTGGGTGATCGATTTCTTTGAGTTCTATCACATTATTTTCTTTTCTCCAAATTGCTCTATATGGGAATATGGCTCATATAACATTTTTATAACTCTTCAAAGAATGGAAAAAGTATTTTAAACATATAAATATGTCTTCTTAAGATTTCATGCTGATTCTATGAGTTTAACCTTTAAATTGTATTGCACTCTCCAGAATGCCCTCTAGGTCCTTGAGACAGACTTGAAATAAATTCTCTGACTTTTTATTCAGATCTTGCAAAGACTTGGGCAAATACTGAACTTAAAGTAGTTTCTTTAAACTCTTTAATGTAAATTATTTCAATTACTGGTGCATGTTGGTAATACTTTGGAGCCCTTATCTTTGTGGATGACTTTATATTTTCATTTTCTTGCAAGGTTCTGCGATTAATTATCTAAGAAACGTCCTACCTGGTTTGGGTTTTTTTTAGGTTTTATATCTGTTCAATAGTTTAAACTACCAAACCAGGTCACACTTGCATGTAATAAAAAACAATCAGAACATGAAATACTTTTCTTTAGATATAGATTTTGCCCTGGGAGTGCGTGTTTCTTTGTGACATCACATCTAGGTAATTCACAAGGTCTTACTCTTTTCGTTTGTTTTCATTGACATTTGTGCCATGTCATGCTAGAATATTTTAGACTTTCAAGCTTAGATGCAAATATTTAGTAAGCCATATTATGTATTCATTGTAAATGATACTAAATTTACTTTTGGTATTTGAAAGCTAAGATAATGATTTTCAAAAGCACATGGACTGAAAGAGATCTAAGAGGGATACTGATGTCTCAGTCCCGGAGTTGTGTTTAGCCTGTGATGATTTGTCCTGCCTCGCTTTCCTCTTAGAAAACATGTAGGCATTCCCACCACATGTAGGCAGGGATAAGTCTGGCCCCGTGATGGAGAAACGACTGTAGAGCTCTGGGAAATGGCGTTGTCTTCCTCTAGGTTGCCAGGACACAACTCTCTGATATTCAGTCTTCTCTTTGCTTTGCGTGCGAGAGCTGCTTGGAGGAAAGGATATTTGGGATGGGGCTGCCTCTCTTGCTCTGCCAGCAGCAGCTGACTCCAGGCAGCTGCCTTGCTGAGTGCTTTGTGGGCTCCAGCTGAGAGGGGGCTGGGCTTTTCCAGAATGCCTGGACCCTGCTGCAGGTGTCTTTGGCATCTGTCCAGAGAGGGGCTGTGCCAGAGCAGCCTCTGGCCACTGCTGAGAGTCCAAGGTCGTGTGGTTCCTTGTAGTAGGACTCTTCACTTCCCCAAACCTGTTTTTATTTTTCTCTTTTGAATAGCAGTGCAGTTTTGTGGACTGCTTTTGTAGGAGTACTTTTGCCTGGTGTCAGTTAAGAGCAAACTGTGGAAATATGGGAATTTTTCTGGGAATTTGGCACCTTACACAAAAGACTAATTGAAGGTTTGATGTTTTCAAACGTTTGAAAAAGAGCTGTGGGCAGTAAAATACTGCCTTGTATTCCTATGATGCTGGTGTTTTGTTTGCTCTGCATCAAGAATATGTAAGTCAATAATTGGTGTTATCTCTTATATGTGAAACCAAATCAGAAAAATTCTTCCTCAGTGATCATTGACAGGTTCTTTGTTGAAATTTTACATTTTGCGAATCTATAAACGATTTTACTTGGGACAGTCAAGTGGTTTTGTGATTCCTTTATGCTTTTTATGAAAGAAAGGATACATGATGTAAAATTTAAATTAGTTTGGTTTCAAATATATCTCTGTCAACATTAAGTAATTATGAAATGATGAAAATGAAAGAGTTAGTTCATGCACAGTTACTTACTAAACGAGTGCTTTATTTTAATTTACTTCATGTTTATATATATTTACTTTAATTTACTTTTAATTTACTTCAAATTACAGCCTAACTTCTGGTCCAGGAGAGTTTAGAAATGTCATAACTTTCATGTCCCCTGAATCTTAAGCTTGTTAAGAGTATGGTATTTCTTAATTGTATTAGTAACGGTTGAAAGATAGATTTTCTACACACCACAGTTACTAGAAAGAGCATATTATTGTGCCATTTGTGGGCAGCCCTTTGAGTGACAACCTTGCACCTTTTACATTTTGACTTAAAGATTTTCTTGTGCCTGTTGGCTGTTTGCAACTGCTCAATGTAGTTTTTCTCTGTTGTCTTAAGGAACCTGAGGTGTGAACTTTTGTAGCTTTTGTTTACAATAAAAATACCATTTGAGAGAGATTATTTTGGTTAGGAACTCAATATATATTTAATGCAGAGCAGTTCTTCCTTGACCTGCAGGCACATAGCTCAAATGACCCACAATTAGTAGAGGGCTGGATATGAAGTTGTTGGTCAGGGCCATTGTTTTGGGTTTTTTATTAGAAACCTGTAGGCTGATATGAAATAAGTGCAAATAGTTATTGGTTTCATCTATCTTTTTGCTGTCTCTGCAGACTGCTTTTATCAGTTTCCATTTCCTTCTCTCTTCTTTGGTTGCAGCTTTGGAGAAAAGCTCTGATCAGCCGGGTACCTGCCCGCTGTTTGAAGGGGGAGGACAGTGTGGCTGTGGACAGTTACTCTGTCCCTTGTGCCAATCTGCCAGCTCCATGTTGGCTCCATAAGTGCCTGCTGAGTCTGATCCAAAGGCTGATATTGTCACTGAACTGCCTGGGCATCGTCCCTAACCCATCTAGGAGAGCAGCCAGCATATTTGCAGCATCAGCCTTAGTAGCTGACTTACCTCTTTAGTTAGTCCAAACTCCCTTACTCCTCTGTGTCAACAATGAAGAACAGAGAGTACCCTGAGAGGGAGATGGAGCGTGTCTGAGGGAGAGAATGGGTGTCTTAACATGGAAAGAATTGAAACAGGGATGGCAAAAGTCTTTGGTACCTGGAATTTTTTTTAAAAGAAGTAAACCCCTTCTTTATTGGTGTCAGCCCAAATTTTTGTGGCATTGGAGCCCCTGGTTTTCCTTGGTGGCTTGCAGAACTTGGATCCTTTGTTTCTTGGGGAACGTGTGCTACAGCTTTCATGAGCCCAAAGGGAGACTGGGCTGCCTGCCAGGAGTCATGAGACACCTGGGTTGGTAGGAGAGAAGTAATGCAAAGGTAGCCATGCTGAGGCTCAGAGGGAGCCACTGCCTGCTGGCAGCTTTCTTCCAAGGCTAAGGTGTGAGCAGTAATCTTCATGTTTTCAGTGAGGAAAGTACCCAAGGGCAATGCTTACTTAGCAGGGTCCGTGAGGAAATCTGTGGATGCTGTGTTGGTGGAGGGCCAGTAATGCAAGGCAGGCCAGCTGAGTAAGGAGTGCTGGTAGGAAGGAGTGATGGATTGATTTTTCTTCCTTACTATAGTTGGAAGCACCTTTCCTTTCAAAATGTAAATCCAGTACCTGTCTGTAGAGTTTCATGCCGAGGAATGAATTTAAATTAATTCTCTCTTGTTTCGCTGACAGTGTAGTTATTGTACAACAGTTCCCTTTCTGTGTCACCCTCTGACATACTTAATACTTCCTCAGCCTTTTATACAGGGTGTATGTAAATATGACATAGCACAATGATATCAGTGGGTAAAAAGAGCTCTTAAAGCATGCAGTGGATGATATAAAAAAAGAGTAATTATGCAGCATTATACTAGTCTAATGAATTCTATCATTGCAGGATTTTGGTATTCAATTCTATTTAATCGTAAATACATTTGCACAGTGCAGGCACCAGATGTGTTCCTCCTTCTCCATATTCAGTTACAGCACAAAAATTACTTCAAGTGGAATTTAACACTTATGGTTTAAAAAAAAAAATCCAGAGTGATGTGCTTAGAATATATATTTGATTATTTTAGCCCACATTCTGCTTTTTTCAGCTGAATTTAAAGTGCTTATTTGTTTTGTTTTAATCTGTTGATATAGAATGGTTTGATTTGGGCCTTGGAGCAGTCCTGGCCGAAGAAGTGTGGGCAAAATTTTATACCCTAGTATTTATAATTCTCTTTTTTTTGGTACTGTCTTAGCACCTGGAGATATGTGTTTTATGCTGAGGGATGAGAGTCTGTGCAAAGTTTCTGTGCTTGTAATCAGCTCCTGTATTAGGCAGTTTGGTGAAACAATGGGTCTGCAGAAAGGGAAGACTTCTTTTTGCGTGAATTGCATTGGGTCTGATTTCCACACCTTGCCTTATCTAAAGTCAGCCCTGCCCTAAACTATCAATAACATGTTTTGTGGTTGAGCAGTATAAAAAAAATATATACATTGCTAGATATTTGAGGAAAGCAAGGCAGGTGTCAGTGAAATCCCTGCAGCACAGGAAAGTGAGGATGAATTGATGCTATACCACTTGTTCAGGATCTGGAGTGTGGGGGGACTTGACTTTTTTTAAAGTTCAAGATTAATGAGACTCTCAGGAATGAGTATCCTGAATCTTGTAGGAGCATTGTTCAGTACCTTGTAGGTGAATATTCACCTGAAAAAGGACATGAAAAAAACCGGGAAGATTGTATAAAAGGGAAAGATACTGCCATGCAGATGATGCTCTGCTTTAGGAATAGATGTGATAGAAAAACAAGAAGCCCCCAATCCACCGGTATATGCCATATTTTCAGTTATAATCTGGAATGGACAGTTTTTTATCTTAATACTTTTTTTATAGATATATAAAGTCACAGGCTTAATAGCAAGACATTTAAGTGGTTTTATCAAGTCTGGTATGGTTATATCTGTGTAGAGGACAGGGAAAAGATGAACTATTAGACACACTTGCCAGTTATTAAAATCTGTAATACAGTAGATTAATATAATACAATAATTTGTGAACCCCTGAAATACTGGTTGGCATAACCAATGTGCCATTGGTAACCTTTGCTGTGTCATGGCAGTGCATTATGAGAGCAGTTCGTGAAAAAAGAACTGATTAGTGTTTTATATAGGGAACGTGTTTTTGAAAGGGGAAAAATGTCTATCTTCATGCCAAATGGGAGGCTAGAAGCCCTGCTAAAGGAGATGTCCATTATTAAGGTGACTGCACATGTAGGTGAGGGGAGATGGCAGGTAGTGTGACTTTAGGGGTGTCAGGCAGGAGGAAGATTTCTGGCTGGATTTCTCAGAGAGCTCTCTGGAGAATGTTTCCCTTTCTTAGTGCTTTTTACTAGTGAAGAGGTGACTGAATGTCACTGCTATAATGAAATTTGTTGATGACCCAGTTCAAGGATTCCTAGTACAGCAAAAGATCACAATGTTATGGAGAAGAAAAGCTTGACCTTGAGGACTGCAGTAATAGCAGCTAGATGAAATTTAATGATAGGAAATAGGAGGTGCCTGCATTTGGGGACTAACAGAAGAAGTTACAGCTATTGGCTGAGTTCATCAGCAGAAAAAGAAGCAAGGACAAGCAGATTGAAGAGAGGAAGCACTAGCTGATCACAGTGTCATTCGGACATGTGTCCAGAAAAGACTTGTTTATGATGGCAGAGTGTCCAGCTAAAGATGAATCCTTGCCTGGATGACTATGTAAACTTCTAGTCACCTTTATTCAAAAGATCACCAGGAGAAAGGAGAGTTTTGTGAGAGGAGGTGAGAAGAGCTTGACTTGGATATAGATCTGCAGAGGAGAAGAACACAGAGTGGTGTGACTGCCATCTACAGATAGTCTGTGGTTGCAGACATCAGATTTGAGGAGAAGCTACAGAAGACAAAGAATTAGTGATGCATTCACTTTCACACACAAAAATAAAAATAATTTAATGAAAATTAAACTAAAAATTAGAATTTATCCCATAGCTGTTTGGGCACTTGATTTGTGGAGGTTAATATCCTGAGGATAATAAAGATTAAAATAATGAATTGGTTTTACAGTGGGATGCTGTCCTTAGCTGGGAGTCAGTGTCTTTATTCAAAGAGAATGGACTTCAGTGGTTCAGGAGCATCCTTTAAGTTCTTTTTTTCTATGGATCACTGAACATTTGGAAACTACTGAGATGTTTTAAATGACGATTTGCTTTGATCTGTGCCTGAAGTTCATCTAAAATCTGAAGAGGTGCATTTTCTGAATTTTAAAAGTTAATGGTTTTTTTGCCATCTGAATATCTTTTATCCTTCTGATGTTCTGGAGAAGTGGTCTCAAAATTTAAAACATCTGGGGATGAAATTTTGGCCTATTTCTGATCTCTTTAGGCATTCATTATCGCATTTATGAGACCGGTTTGCTGTAATATCAAGTAGAAGAGACTGGATATGTCATGGAACTTATCAAAAGAACCTTAGGAAATTCTTTTTTCCCTGCTAGTTAACTTTCTTTGACTCCATTTCTTAAAGTGTGTTTTTTCATCTTGGAGGGGACAATTAAGTACAAAGGCTGAGCTGATTGTAGTTTTCATCAAGATTATTGCATAGTTTACATGCAGTGTGATAATTGCAGTGCAAGTCATGTGAATGAACTTTGCCAAGGCAAATGTACATATTGATGTACAATAGAAATTTAAGACTTGGATAAATGTGCACGAACTGAATGTAGCAAGATTTTTTTCTCTGATGGGAAATAACATTTATCAATAAGAATCGTAGTAATATTTCAGAGAGTACTGAAAATAAGCAATGCTCATTTGAAATATCATCATGCTCTTCTGGTGTTGCTGGAGTTGAGAGACTAAGTGATAAATGGAAGTGAATAATTTAATCCCTTCATATGGCTTATGTGCTTAGTAATTGATTTGACATTAGGAAATAAACATTTAATAATTTCATGGTACACATATAGTTAACGATTATCTGTGTGATGGAGCTACCAGAGAACCATTAAAGCAGCTATGCAATATTTCTTGCTAGCAGGCTTAATTTAAGGGAGACATGTAAACATCACTCAGTGGAATCGTCTTGTACTCAGAAATTTAACAGTTTGCCTGACTTCCACGAGGAAAGGTTTTGTCATGATACTACATTAGTCTGTTGGTTTCAGTTGTTAGATATTGCATACCTGCCTTCCATGGAAAACCTTGTACCTTTACATGGCCATTGCACATAATATTGTATGTTTTTATTTTTGTAGATTGGGTGCTGAAAGGGTGTATCACATCATAGAACCTGACTTTTGGTCATTTTTTTTGCCTTTTGTCTCAAGTCTGATTCAGATTTCAGTTTGCAGTTTTGCTGTGAATTTTAGCTAGTGAGTTATTGAACAAAGAAATAATAAAGTAGATGGTGAAAATGTTTCCTACAAGCTGCATAAGAAGACCTCAGTTTAGTTTTTTGAGGGTGTTCCCCATCTCTGTAGATTTTTTGAAAGTGTTAGGCACAACTGTGGTGACAAATAAATGAATCTGAGTATTTGGACTGTGAGAGGATCACTTCTCTTTTAGTCTAGGAAGCAGCAAACAGGATTTTTCCCCATATCCCTGCATTTTGTAGTATCCTGACTGCAAAATCCTTTCCATTTCCCATGTTAGGATGCAAATCTGCAGTTATGCAGGTAGTAGGAAACATTGCTTACCTTAAATTAACTAATACTTGAAAGGATACACTAGTTTGTTAACAAGCAAGGTGCTAAGTTTATGGAGTTTTACAAAAGTAAGAGATAAAGAGGTAAAAAAATACATTTGATGTAGTAAGGCTCACTCAATACTAGTTGTAGAAGATATGTAAGTTTTATATATTCATAGAAAAAAATTAGTAAAATCTTTGTAAATTAATTTTTAAAGATATCTTAAATATACAAATGTAATTAGGTCATAGGTTGGTGTTATTCCATGATTTCAAGCGTGGTGAAGCTCAGATTTTTAGGAAAAATGTATAATTGAATATGTTATATAAATAATTATACATCATAAATTATAAGTTCATTGGGAACTAGAAAATAGATGTGCTTTCAAGAGATTATTCATGTACATTTGGTGACTTTTTTTGGTTTATTTTACTATGTGATTTTTTTTGTACAGAAGCAGTGTAGCTTGCTTGTTTTTTGGAGAGAGCTTTGATATTTAGATTTGTTTAATTCAGCAATAGATGGTTTAAAAAACTGGAAGGAGAAAGAAAAATGGACTGAGATAAGTGTCAGTTCTCAGAGAACATTTCAGGCTTAATGAAAGATGATCCCAGAGGAATTTATCTTTTATAATTCTACCTCCTCTTTAGGTAATATAGACTGATTTGGGGAAGGGCTGAGAACAGGAAGGGCAAGAGGACTTTCAAAAGGCAGGTTTCAAAAGGAGCTGGGAGATCCATATCAGGGAGGAGGACACAACATCTCCAGCTTCTGTACTGCAGAAGAGCTAAGCCTCCCAAGCCAGTGTCACAGGAAAAGCCTTTTCAGTCTGTTGTAGGGAAAAAAAAAAAAACCTTACCCTCTGTCTCTTCCCATAAGTGCATTCACAAGACTTCATAAAATTAATTGTGTTTTCATGCAGTGCAGCATCTGCTGTTGTGCCAGTTTGGGAAAAAGTACTTTTCTGTTACTACTCCAAAGCTTCATATTGATTTTATAGCGAAAAATAATCTTGCTGTAAAATAACATGTTTATCAGTAGTGTCAATTTTATTTAATATCCGAAGTTCCTGGAATATATTATTCTGGCAGATTTACTTTAAACAGTTTAGATCCTGACTATGTATTAATTATGTTCAATTCTATATTGCATTTTTCTTACTTGCTTCTTGTACATAGCATTTTAGCCAAGTTATATATGTATATAAATTCTGTATGTTACTTTTCAGGGCATTATCTTTGCTTAAATTGGCAAACCTGAATCTCTCCTTAATTATTCTGATTTCTGTGACACTTTACTTATATTTGTGAATATCTTCATTTCCCAGGAACCAAAGTCTCGACTCAGTAACTGCAGTCGCCCTGTTTCATGTTTTCATGTGGCATTGCACAGTAATTTGCATTTTGTACTCTGCACGGTCTCTTTACACGTTAGTGCTTTCTAGATTTCTTTGTTGTAATATCCCAACTTGAGATGAATTCTGTAGTTTATCAGTTTGCACATTAGTAGTATGAATGTACTTAACTATTTTTGGCTTGTTTTGGTTACTTCACAGTTCCTTTGTATTCCTTTTTCAGCTTTTCCTTTCATACATTTCGTCCCAAGTTTGCAGCACTTTTTCACATTTATCACAATATTTGCTTCTTCTCTCTCTCACTAATGAAGAAAACCTTTCCTTAATTTGTTACCACTCTGTGTTTTTTGCCTTACAACCAGCTGTAGTCTTCATAAAAATAGTTCTTGCCTCATTCAATGCAAATGTATTTTCAGATAACAATTTTTAGGTGTCATTATGACACTGATAGTATTACAAGTTCAGATATCTGAGGGCTCAATTTGAGTTTGGTTATATTCCCCTTGTCCACACTTGCAGTTCTGCCTCCCTGCCACCCCTCAAAAAAAGGAAAGAAAAAAACCTTTGTGGCAATGGGTTTTTTTTTCTTTTCTTTTTTCTTCTTTTTTTTTTTTTGTAATATAAGCAAGTAAAGTATTATAGCTTTATCTTCCAGATATTGCAATTTTTTATATTTTTGTAATTTTGTATTGAACTGATACCAAGTAAATGTGATAGTAGCTACTGTATGCATTTTTCTTTATTATGCTGTTGTTAGCTTTAATCCTCCAGTTTTTTTTCCAAATAATGTACAGTTATGAAGGAAATGGATTCAAAAGCTTGTCATGTAAAGAAGGTGAACATCTAAATAGAACATATTAAGCATGCATAAGTCTGAAAACTTCTACTTTCCAAAAAGAACTAAAACAAAAAAGTATAATTTTGCTATTAAATGAGGCAGAGATTTGACCAAGTCTTTTTTTCCCATGTCACACTCTGATTATCCATTATGACTGCATATGTTATCTAATGCCAATTCCTAACAATATGCACATATTACTTACACACCTGTACAAACAAGTATAAAAGTTAAATGGCTTTCACATAGAGGAAGTTACATAGATGTTAGGTACATCTGGATGCCTTTTATTTTCTTTGCACTAACCTGAATTTTACCAGTTAGAAACTTATTTAAGAATACCAATTCCAGTTTTGGGTCTTTGTTAGATCTGATGTAGATAAACAGCCAGGTCTACTGGATGACCTAGGGTATTGACAAGAGAAGGAAAGCATGTGGTCTGAATGGCATTAATTTGTATATTAAATTCCATTAAAACGTTGGCTTCGTGTGCAAAAAAAAATTGAGAAAGGTCATGTTTCCTTGGTCAGATGAAGACTGGAGAGAAATTTTGATTGATCACAAAGCCCCAAATGCAGAAAAATGCAGTATAAATGCATGTTATAATGTGTCAGTCATACTTATTTCTATACTGTGATTTCCTCTAGATTTGCCCAAGAGTTCCATGCTTATTGATGATGTGGGCAGACAGGACGTGTTTCTTCATAGAGGCTAGCAAAAGAATCTGTGCTTTAGATCCCCTAAATGTCTTTTCTCCTCATGTCTCCTTGATTAATTTTAATCGCATTTCAGTAAGTGCCATTTTTCTCAAGCCATGTGAACATTCCAGGAATGGCATTTTACAACATTTCAGGGATATGTGGCCACTGAAGCTACAAAAGGAAAATCTTTCTGGATTTTGATCTATATTGAGAATTTGCAGTTTATTTGATGCATTATTTAGCTGGTGGTTTTGATCACATAATAGTGATGTGGAAGCGCAGATCACATAGTAGTGATGTAGAAGTGCAGAACAAAGCTTTGCCTCTTGTGCTCTTGCAGAGTTTGCATTCTCTTTTATTTACCATGCTCAGCAACCACATATCTTATGGATTTATAAATAAAATGGGATTTCCTTAGTAAAATGCCATGTTTCAGTTTTCAGTACTTTTGCTATTTTGTTGCAAATCTTACATGAGGGCTTTCTTGGGTGGTGTTTGGCCTTTTTTTCACCTGTTCTAACAAAGGTGAGATTGTCAGGCCAGATATACCGCTTTGTTCAGGATGGCTGCAGTCTCAGGGTGAGTGGGAGAGGACTGAAGTCAGGACAGATCCCAGCACCACTGTGTCTGGCCTCTCCCTCCTGCTGTTTCCGTGGGGTGAGACCTGTGCCCTGAGACCTGTGCCCGCGGCCCGTTCAGTGTGCACGGGCTGAGCATCAGACGCAGCAGAAATGTTGGGACGGAGCCATCTAGAAATGTGATGAAAGCTGAGCACCTCTGCTTGTGCAATTTGGAGAGCTGGGCATGCAGACAAAGGAATGACTCTGTGAAAGTGGTGCCTGTTGGTTTTTTAACAGATGTTTTTTCACAATACTCTGGTATTTTCCTTCTCTCTGGGAGCTGTGAAAGTTGGTCACACAGCCCTGGACAACAGATGGTTCCTGGCCAACAGCATGGATGGAGAATGGCTGAAGGGAAAGGTGAAAAAGAGTTGTATTAAAACTGAAGGAAATAGAGTCCTTAGGTAGGGGTAGGTTAATGAGCAGATGGTAAATAAAATCCCTGACTGAGTAGGCATGGAGCAACGTGCATTTTGTTTGTACAGAAAACAGACTTTCAACTCTTGTCATTTGTATACTCAGTGGCAGTTGATAGAAATGGGATAGCAAACAACAGGAGCTATAAAAACTGGAATGATTTTGAAGTATTAAAGGTCAACAGGATTGTATATTTCAGGCTGCTGTATCTTACTAAATCATACAACTCTAGTAAGATTTCTTGCTGTTATGGAAATTGCTCCTTGAATACACTACACCATCAAGAACTTTACATAGGAAAATTTATCTTATATATATTTAAATACAATTTAATGCTTGACATACTAATGTTAATATAGCTCCCCAGGTGTTTGAAAAAAATAACACTAGCAAGAGGGCGTGTGTTTTGAATAGACTTATTTTAATGCAGAATATGCATAAGGATGTCATTCTTTTTAGGCATGGTCTGTTGTTGAAGTCATGCAATATGAAGTAATACATTAAACTTGTCACAATTTTGAATATATTTTAAAGCAAAGAGATTTCTGGGTGAAAAGAATTTGTCTAAAAATGTTCTTATGAAATGTGAAGCTGAGAATGTTATGGCTTCAGTCTTTTACTGGTAATAAAGTGAAGATTTTTACTTTTCTCTCAGTTTACTTTTCTGCATTTTGTTATACTCAGATTTCAGAAAAACAAAGCAAGAAAAAAAAAAAAGGAGAAAAGAAGTTTCCAAATCTAACATAATGGGATTTAGTGACTTTTTCACTATCCTCTTAGGTGGCAAAATGTAATATTCATTGTTAAACTACAGAGTAGCAAAATGAACTCCCAGCATGTTTTGTTTAAAACTTCAGTATTCTAACCCTTCCTTGATCCTGAGCAATTTTGTCCTTGAAATCCTCCAAAAGAAGAATTTAGGATTACAACCTAAACTGTAACTGCATAGTAAAATACTCATAGCTGTGTCTGTGCAATTAAAATATTACTCTAGTTAGGTTTCTTCTTAAAATTAAATAAATGACTACTTTTAAATCCCATTTCTCAGTTCTCAGACTAGTGATATTTGCTTATATAATTGTTTTTCTGACTGGAGATATTGGAGAATTTTTAAGATTGAATTAATTTTTACAAAACTTTAATATTTAGGGCTATATGTTTTTCACAGCTGAAGTCCTGAGTTAGGGAAGAGGCTGCACATGGCAGCTGGTGGGGTGAGAAACCACGACAACACTGGTGCCTGAGCAATCCCATAGAAACCCAGGTCCTTGTTATCCAGAAACGTTTCTGCTCCTGAACTCCCACCTCCTTTCCTTGAAAGCACAAATCTCTCACTCCTCCAACACACCCCAGCTCCTGAACTCCAATTATGCAATATTAAGGCATAATCACCACTGATTTGTGAGAGCTTCTTCCTGACCTGTTGCCTAGTGATGTTGTGGTGGGAAGTTCTGTCTGGTTCTGGAGGTCTGGCAATCACTGGCAGGGAACCATGTTGACACAGTGCATGAACCTGGTTATAATACTGTAGTTAGTGCATTGATACAGCCTCTGATAGTTGAGGTAATTTAGATGTAGCTGAAGCAGTCGACTGTTTCAATGTGCATCACAGTGTGCAGGACCCCCCAAAGTGGGCCAAGAGTGATGTGGAACTGTGATTCTCTCCACCAATGTATCCAGAGCAGAACATCTAGGACAGCATGTCTGATCCAATCTGTCCATCCAGTGTCTTAGCAAAAGGCTTTGTTCAGTCCGCAGTCCAAAATGTGGGCTTAAAAGCTACAAAGAAGCCTCCTGTAAGGTTGTTCTTGAGGTCATCATTGCACTTTTAACCTCTTGCAGTGAGGAAACAATGTTGTAAGGTTGTAATTAGACTTTTATAGCTAGAAATTCCCAGACAAAGTATTGCCATTGTCCACGTTGACATTTAGTGGTTCTAATATTGACAGACAACCACAGAAGAGCTCAGCTGAGAATATTTTGCAGTCATTGATCCCTTGTGCTTGGGCAAGTGTTCTATCATGATTATCGGAAGGTATTTGCATGAATATAGGCTGAGGTTACACAGCCTCTTCACACTTAGGGTAATGGCTTTTCAGCTTGCTCAAAGGGAAGGGAGAGCAAGGGAAGGGAGAGTTACTGACTGGAACAATTCTAATGTTTGTCAAGGCCTGAAGTCAAATAGGAAATTTTCCCTGGAGCATCAGGTCCCTCTTCTGAACATTCAAGGCTGACAAGAGTTCAAAGCCCTTCTGTGCAGTATCTCACACTCCTATTTTGTCCTTTTTTGATTTTTTGAATCTTAGTATGTAATTTTTTTATGTAACGCAGTATGAGATTTTGCGTTCCATGTGCTTATTTTTTTTTTTTTCCCCAGGTATTTGACTTTGGTTGAATTTTGGAGGCTGTATTATGTATCCATTTATTTAATAGGTCATCAAGAAAGTAATGCTATGCGGGGATCATTAAAGGGGATATTGTGTGGGACGAGTGGAAAGTTATTTTAACCACAAGACTGAAGAGGAGTCTCTTCTATCCTAGTTCCCCCAAAGACAGGAATGACTCATTTACATTTCAAATGAGATACAGATACCGTCTGTTACCAACTTCATTCAGATTTCTGATGAAGCCTTCAACAGATTGCTTTTACATGAATAAAAAAATGACTGATTATTAAATATACCAACAGTAATGTTTGTTCACCTTCGAATCCACTAGATTTCCAAGAGATAATGTATGTTGTAAATCACATGCTCTATTGAAATGTTTTTAAAAAATGTTACCTTTATTCATATGTTTATTTTTGCCTTTCAAAAACAGTAAGGGGACACAAAACCCCCTTGATCTCAGAAGCCAAGAACTCGTGAACTGTATGCTTAGTATTTCAGCTTCCCACTTGAGATGTTTGATGTGAGAATCAAATTACCACTTGCAGATTATGAAGCTGAAGAAAATAGTTTCTTTCTTCTCTGGAATAGTGCCCTTTTTCAGGTAACATGGAATAGGGAATTACATTGTCTGGCATCTTTTGTATGTTTGTTTAAAAGAAGGAGTTTTATGGCTAAAAAATATTGTTTTGTCCATATTGATAGTCAAAAGTGAAGGTTTAACAAACTCAGGTACTTACAACAACAGCTATAATTTTAGTGGAAGTACTGAAAATTCCTTGATGGATCGTATTTGTGGATTAGTGGCCATCAGAAGCATTCACATCTCAGATTTTACAGGGAGCCCTTGCGAGGCAGAATCGATTGCTTGTTGCAGTGACGTTTTGGCAACAACCTGCTTTATTACAGTTCAATAGCAATATCAAACCTCCAAGGACCGCTTCAAAATGGATCAAGGTAATGCTGTGGAGAGAGTGTTCCTGCCAAGTGTTGATTTCCTGGGAGGGCATGCAAGGTGGCAAGCCTAGAGAAAGGATGAACTGGCGAAGATCGTGCGGAGGTGGTGTGAAACAGGCTGAGGAAGGACCCTGTGGTGCTGAAGGCGTTTGGGCAGTGCTGACAAGATGCCAGTGGTGTTGTACAGCTGATATTGGCACTGTTTGCCTGCCAGTCTGATGGCTCGGGCAGCTCCTCCAGCTGGACAAGACTTTGCAGCTGCATCTGAGATGTGTTCCTGGTACGGTCTGAAGTAGTTGAATAGTCTAGGAGAAGAGACAAGAAAGAAATTGGAGCTTTCCCATTTGGATCAGGTTATCCAAGGTGTCATTGCTCACTTTCAGCATAGTTCTGCCAGTAGCAGGACATGGCATTTGACACTCTGGGGTATTGAGTGGCTTGTGTGCCACTGTCACACAGACACCTGTGCAGATGGTTGGCTGGAGGACAGCTGTGATCTGTAGGTGTGTGAGACAAAGTGGATGGCAGGAACACAATAGGTTTTTGGCCAAAGGAGGTTGAAACAAGGTGGGGGTCAGTCTCTTCTTCCAAGTAAGAAGTGATGGGACAAGAGAGAAAATGGCCTCAAGTTGTACCAGTGGGAGTTTAGGATATTAGGAAAAATCTCTTCAGGAATAGGATTGTGAAGCACTGCAACAGGCTTTTGAGGGATGTGATGGAATCACCATCCCTGAAGGCATCTGAAAGACATGTAGATGTTGCAATTAGGGACATGATTTAGTGGTGGACTTTAGCATGCTGGGCTTATGATTTGACCTAATGATCTCTGGGGTCTTTTCCAACCAAAATAACTCTGTGATAATGAGCTTCTGTGCTATAAGTGCCATGAGAAAAGGAAGACCAGCAATATTCAAATTATCTGGTCTAAGAAATGGGGTGCCATTGTTGAATGAGGATATGTGGAGGTGGAGTTTGGCTGCAATCACTGCAGACAGATCTGTTCTTCTCTGCTTTGCCCCTTTGTCCAGGCTGCACCAGCCCGGGTGACTGTAGAGTGTTTAGTTTACTCAGTGTTGGCTCATGGGCGTGTTTAGGGCTGCCAGCTGCTCTGCATGGTGACCTGGGGGCTTTTTGGGGTAGGGCCTGCAGGGCATGGTAGAGAGCAGAGGTTGGGATCCTGGTGTTCATACTTCCTAGGAGAGGAAATCTTAAAATAGCAGCAGCTGTTCAATCTAAAGATATTACAGTGGGAGAAAAACAAACGTTTCTGGGACTGTTTTTTCTGTGTCTCTCACCAGTACTGATCAGTTCTCACTGCTAGTGGAGAGTTGGTGAAATGCTCAGAATGTGTGCTCTGACATGTGTAGCAACCCACAGAAGGTAATTCTACCTAGTTGTGGTTGCGTTGAAGATTTCCCTCAAAGAATCTAGGCTATGACATTGACATCTAAAAAAAGGCACTAAACTTCCATTATAGTGTTGGTGAACGTAAGGATAATGTCAAATCCCTGCTCATTATGGAAGAACTGAGTTTGTTTATCTGCCATCATGTGACAATGGATAGAGATGATAAAAAAAGCACCAAGTAACCATATGCATGGAATAATACATACAGGTTTGGAGCAGAAGGCAAACCCACTGCTCCTGTCAGATGCCTCCAAGCCTCTCTCTCTCTGAAGCTTCAGAACCGTAAATACTAGTTAGAGATTTCTCTCTTCTCAAAGGAAAGGATTCAGATGGAAAATAACAAATTGCCAGTTAATGTTCAGTTTTCCCTTCAGTGCCATATAAAGATAATACTTGCTGTGCTAGAAGTGATCTCTTTTTATGAAGTAGGAAGGATGGAGGAAATTAACATATATTTTACGTTTATTGTCAGAGGTGTGTGATTACAAGGAACAAGTTAAAGTAACAACAGAGCGAAATGTCTTCTTTAGATATGAAGAAAATGATTATGTAAATGGTATTTGGGTAATGCAGTTTCTTCCCCCATACTGACACTTCAAAGAGCTACATCAGCACTGCAGGATAAATGGGATGAAGCAGGCACATACTCAGATCTTCCTCCACCCACTGTACTGTGCTTTACTGTTTCTAAATGTTCATTTGAGTACTTCTGAATTCTCATTTTCATCACTGAACCAATCTAAATCCAGTCCAGGAACTACTATCAAGATAGCACATCAGAAATCAATCTGGAAACATCCTCATAGTTATTCTGCTGTGAAATCAATGTAATGTAGACTAGAATAATTAATTTCACTTGGTTTTCAATTATGTCTGGTTAGTTAATTTACCCATGTGAAAGAATTAATGCTTAGGAGAGAATCTTTCTGTTGGCTTATGTAACCTTGGCTGAATTGCTACAGATGTGACAGGGTCAGAAGGTGCAGGAGGAAAGCAGTTGATGTTTCAGATGCCAATGTGAGTGATTATTTGTAGCTTGTAGAAAAGAGTTAAAAAAGCTCTGGATCTGGGTTTATAAAGAATTCCTGCTTAAATGCTTTGTCTGGCAACAGCAGCAGCAGCTCTAGGATCCTGGAATATTTATGTGCCATTTGCTGTTTGGAAAACTTTGTTGTGGATTTGTCAGGAGTTCAGCTGATAAAAAATTAAGAGTGAACACTCATGCTTTAGTTTCATAACTATATTCTTATTGGGGTGCATACACCTGGCCTTGTTCTGTGCAACTTTAAAGTATATAGTGTCCATTAAAAAAAAATTAAAGATAGTATAAGAAAAAGAAATATATCAGAGCTTTCAGTATTTCTAAAATAGCTATCAACCTGAAACACAGGGAGTACTCTGTGTGACACAGAATTTTCTTCTGTCCATAAGCTGTGTCTCATATGGCGAAGGACATTGCTTTTCCTGTAGTTCCCAGTTGTTTGCTGCTCTCTCTGTCACTACAAGCATGATGGATTAGCATCACATCTTCCCATCATTTTGTCCCAATTCCTTACAGCCTCTCTCAGGTGCAACTGCATGTTGTTAAATTCAAAATATCTAACTATCTATATCGGTGTATAATGACTAGATAGTTTCTAGATATCTGGAAAGTTGTCAAAAGAGTCAAAGATATCCTCTGTCTAATGCCAAGTATCTTTAATATTCCCAACCTATTTCCTTTGCCTAGGGATGTTCCATTCTGCATTTTCATCTGAGGAGGTTGGAAGAATTCCTTGTTCCCTTAACCATAATAACTGTTGCTTGAGGTGGTATCAAAGGTTGAGGATTTGCAATTGCCCTTTAGCTACTCGGTATTGGAAGCCTTGTGCCAGAGAGAGCTTTCTGTTTTACAGTTTTTAAGCAAAACTCACATCACAGAATTCATCAGATTTTGATCATAAATAGATTCTAAAGTTCATCACAAATGAGTCAAGTG
Organism: Polioptila caerulea; assembly: GCA_013397295.1. Lineage (NCBI taxonomy): Eukaryota > Metazoa > Chordata > Aves > Passeriformes > Certhiidae > Polioptila > Polioptila caerulea. The sequence continues at coordinate 171,925 of VYXF01000386.1, forward strand.
TTTATTTTAGGAAAAAACAAACATCAACCCTCAAACAAGCCAGAAGTTATGACACTGGATGAGACCCAGGTTGGTTTCTTCTTTTGCTGTTTCTGTGTTTGTCCTCTGTAGCTGCTCCCTTTCACAGCCCCGTTATGTCTGTGTGAGCAGCACATACACTTTACTGCAATGTAATGTATTTTATAACTTTTATCTGTGCATCCACTTGTTTATTTTAGCTAATGATAAGAAGTACTAAACCCAACTATTCAAAAAACATTATTTGTATTATGTGATGTATTGAGTTTCCTATTTTCACAGGACAGGTGTCATTTCCTTGCTGATAAGTTGGTTAGTAGTGAAAATCAGGATTGCCAAGGAATGATTTATTCAGTATCTGAATTTTATCTTAAAAATGTGAGAGAAAGCAACCAAAACCTGACAGTAAGTCTGAAGGTTAAACAATTATTCTGTCTGATATTTTTGACTGATTTTAAATAACAGCTTTTAGAGGAAAACAAGACTGCAGATACCATTTGAAGCTGATTTTAGAATGCCAGATTTAAAATAGAGTTGTTCCTAGGCACTTCTGTGAGGGTTTTGTGCATTCAGAGATTTGAATTGTTTAGAGAAATCATATGGGTCATTGATTTACCTGAATTTATATATGTTCTTTCATAAAACTGAGAGGATAAATCTCTCCTAAGATGGTAGCCTACCCTGTCTTGAAAACCCCAACCCACTGAGGACTGAATTTCTGTGTAACAAAAGACCAGTGTAAAATACGACTGACTCAGAAGTAAATATTTTACCTTGTATTTAAATTAATGTTGCATGAGCACTGAAGGCCAGACACCAAGTGTATTTAGACTGATATACTGCTGTAGCTTTCTTAAGTGAATACCATGCTGGAAAGTGCTAAACTAGAAATGAAAGTCATTAGTCTTGAAAACAGGGTCAGTGAAAGAAGTTGTGCCAGCAGCAAACATTTATGAGAGACAGGCATCTTTTCATTCACCATGGGCAGCAGCAGTCCAGACAGCAAAATAAACAGAGAGAACTGTGTTAGTGCTCGGTATTTGCCTGGATAAGACTGACTGTTGTTAGTATATATTGATTTAAATCTAGAGGACATTGAGAGAAGAAAAAAACAACCAGGACTGATGAGGAAACTATTTTAGAGCTCTTTATGAATAATTCAGTAACATAATTTATTTCCATCTGAGTGATTGATAATTGCTAATTTTTCCCCAAAACTCTTATACTGTCAGTATGGAGAAGTGTTAAGCACATGGTTTTCTTCTGGACAAATACTGCCATGCCTCATCTTGTTCAAGTTTATGGATAATCAGCATGGTTTTTAATCTCTGTATAAAGTGTAGAAAAGGGTTGTACATATGTCTTTCCAAAACCCAACAAATGGGCTGAGCAGAGTTTAAAATTTTAAATTATGATCTCAATGTTATTTTCCCATATGTAATTCAGTCCTGAATGTAGCTAGGGCATGTTGCACAGTTGGGAATGAATTTGGTCTCTTCAGTTGCCAATAGGTGAGTAATGGCTTTGTGAGATAAACCATCCCTATAAATATATTGCCTGGAGACTAGAAATGTCTGGGAGCTTTCAGCAAAGCACTAGATCTTCCTGTTCCTCTAGGAAGGCCTATAAAAGTGGTTTCTCATTTCAAAACAATTATCTTTCAAAATATGGCTCTTAAAGAGAATATTCACATGAAAATTTATGTATAAATTTATAGTTTTTTCATTCATTTACAGGCTAGCATCAGGAATAAGAGAAAACCTAGTATTCCCTGTTATTCATAGAATCATTTCAAGATGGACTACTTAACAGAAAACAGTCCTTTTCACCTGATTGCATAAATGTGAATCAGGCAAAGCATTGATCTTCGCTTGTCTTTTACTTTGGAAAAGACTGATTTATGTGTTACAGATTTTTGTTACTTACTTTTTGTCAATGTTGAAAAATAAGTGTTGCATGGCATCAGTCTTCCTGAGAAATGTGATCACAGCAGATATCAGTAGTGGAAGGGAAGCAGAAGTGTAGCAGGTATCAGTACCATATTGATCTTAAGCATGTAATTTCTTAAATTGTGCTGAAAATATAACTTTATATTTTCAGTGGATGTGGAGGTAATTTTTTTCCAGTTTTTAGTGGAATAAATTGATAGTCTTGATGGTCAGCTGTCTTTTGTAGGTAAAAGGAGAACTGGTTTGTAACTGGTGTTTTTACTGCTGACAAGCACTTAAGTAGGAGGTTTCATATGATTAAGCCTGGGTGAGTTGAAGTACTATCTTCTGCTTGGTCTGCAAAGTGCTTTAAAATAATACTACTCCACATGGATATTCCTCACTAGCTGGTGTGGCTGACTGCAGGTATGTTAGCTGCTGGATCATCTGCCTCAGAGATGAGCTATCAGCTTTCTCCCTCTATATTTCCTCAAGCCTTTCCCCTCCTATGTGACCTCCTGGGCCCTCCCATGAGATGTTTGAAGCATCTCATAAACTCTTTAGTTTTGTCTTTGAGAAGTCAGAGTTTCATTTTGACAGCAGGTTGAGTCTCTCAGCAGCTTAGCAATGTTACGTAGTTCAGATTGTTAAAGGCTCCTTTGAGGCCATTTTCCCTGTTTCTGACAAATGACTGGCCATTGTGACATTGCCAGACAATTTCTTAAATGTTTGCTGATTCTGTTCTTGAGCTAGAAGAAAGCCTCAGAGAAAGAGAAACAGAGAGAGAGACAGACAGAGAAAGCAAATCAGCCTTTATATTGTTTAGGTCTGAGAGACTGTATCTTACTTTGTGGTACGTCTTGTAGGTCTGATACCCACGGCTGAACCCCGGCCAAATGGCATATTTTGATGAGACCTGGGGACATATCACTCTTTCCTCTTTGCCATTTCCTGTGGAATGAAACTCAGACCCGTGGGGAAGGGGGGGAATTGCAGTGTGTTCTGCCAGGAGGAGTGGGTTTATCTTCCTAGGGAGGGCATGACAGCTCCAGGGGCCCATCGTTTCAACCCAGCACAGCAATTTTCACACAGATGTATGTCATGCATGCCCACTAGCTGTTTTTCCAGATGGGCTGCTCGAGCTGTCTTCACAGTTCACACTGTAAACTGAGAAGGCACTTTCAGAAGTAGGGAGATACTGCTTTCCTTCAGTAGAAGATAGCACCAGAAAGGGAAAAGAACGCTCATGATTTGGAACAGTCACAATGTTGGGAAGAAAGATGAAAGACAAGTGCAAAGGAGGTGCAAGATTCTTTACAGGTAAATAAATCAATGAAGTAAAAGGCAAATTTAGAAGGAGGAGAGAGAATATAAGGATTTTTGATTTTTGTGTCTTAGGATTGATTCTTAGTAAAAAACTCATAGACTCTAGCATCAGATAATTCTAGCTATCAGAAATAATTTTCTGGCCTTAATGCTTGCAGACAGAAGAAGTACAATATGGGGTATAATCTTCATGTGAGTAGTAAAGGAGAAACTGGAGGAAAGGTAGTCTCTTTCTTTCTGAAGCAAAGCCAGTCTGAAAATTTTGATTGGTTGGTTGGTCTTAATTTTCTGTTTTTGTTTTATGTTTGTTTGCTCATTTTTTTGTTTTGTTTGGTTTTGTTGTGACTGCTTGGCAAACAGTACAGCAATAAGAGATAAAGTGTATCTTTGGTTTGGCAGCTGAAAGATTTGTGTGAACAGAGCTGAGCCTCAAGAGGGAAGGACTTCAATAATGTGCTTGGGAACAGAAAGTTTGAGAACTAATCAGGATGTGCAAAGAGAGCCTGGTCTGTTTGTGAGAAAAAACCACCTTCCAAAACATAGCTGGGACCATTTTCCCTCAAAATCAAGTTTTACCCTCTTCAAGAAGTCTTTTTTTCAGAGGACAGCTGTACTAAACATATTAGTGCAGTTGTACTTCCACACACTTGGGAAACAGTTAGCTGGATGGATGAAAGGCCCTGTTGAATTCTATACCCTGCAAAAGAGCCTCCCTACCATGCCCTAACATTGTTTATCTATTTCCCACCTTTCACAGAACAGTACAAAACATAGAGAATTGCATCAAAAAGAGGAGATGGTGCCATGCAGCATGTCAAACCAAACTCCACAGTAGTTAGTGATTTGTCTTTACTTCAAAAGCAAATCAGCGCACTTTTTTTTTTTTTTTAATTGCCCTAAGTTCTAGATAAGGCCCTGTCTCAGGATTGGAATAAGAGGAATATTTGCACTGGAATGAATTTGGTTTTGGCAGAGATGAATGGGGATCCTGCTGGCAGAATGACCATTTCTGAATGCTGCATCTTTCCTCCTTATTCTTGGAAGAAATATNTCAAAAGCAAATAAGTGCCCTTTTTTTTTTTTTTTTTAATTGCCCTAAGTTCTAGATAAGGCCCTGTCTCAGGATTGGAATAAGAGGAATATTTGCACTGGAATGAATTTGGTTTTGGCAGAGATGAATGGGGATTCTGCTGGCAGAATGACCATTTCTGAATGCTGCATCTTTCCTCCTTATTCTTGGAAGAAATATATGGAAGGCAGAAATTTAAAAATGGGAGGAGCAGTAGAATTTTGCATTAGCAATCTTCTTTTCGGGAAAATTGCAGTGACGTTTCGTTAACCTACAGAACTACTGCAATACCTTGGTACTTCTCTTAAGAAAGCATTTTACCAGACTTGTACTACTGGATTCTTCTTGCATATCAGCTGTGCTAGTGTCAGTAATTCCAGCATTCACAAAGTCAGCATAAATAAGGAGAGCAATTGGATTGTGCAGGGGATCCTTTTCACTCCAGTGAGTAGTGTCTTCTTTCAGCAATACAGATGCACTAAAATATTCTTGCAGCCCTCACAAGATGACTTCCCTGAAAGGGCAGTTTTGGGAGGTTGTCCACTACTTTTCCTTGCATACATTAGCTTGGGGATATGCTATGGAAGAGGAGGCCTGAGGGCTCAGGGACATGAGTTTTACTGCTGCTGAAATGTAAATATGCCACTGAACTGGCAGCATTGGGATGCTCTTATTTGCCCTGAGGAAAGGAAATGATCCCATTCATGAAGGTGGAGGGATGACCCTCAAGCCCATTTAGCTCCCTGCCTTCTGGCTTCTTCTCTGTTAACTCCTTAAGGCTCTTTAATTCTCCAGTCTTGCATTTAGTAGGAGGTGGTCTTTTTTCTGCACAGGTTTAATCCCAGGTTTTAGGACTTCTGCATTATTTAGGCTTGTTGGCTCTTTTGAACAGGGAGGTATGTCAGAGAGCAGACAAAATAGACTAGAAATGCTATAGCAGTGTCTTGTCACTGTTCTCATTCTTTTCTGGTAAATGGGGTCCTGGAGAAATACTAGAAAGAGAAAAAGATCTTTAGGTTTGAGCAGTACAGCCAATTCAAAGCTACGTTTAACCAACTGGATGCTGTAACACCCTCTTAAAAAAATCTTTGAAGTTACTCTGAAATTGTTTAAATGAGAACAGGAAAGAAACCACTTTATGTGCTGCTCGTAACTAATCATCCTGCAATGTGGCTTGCTCTGGAAGTATTTTAGTTGTTTCAAATGACCTTGTGTTCTGAGAACAGTGCCTGTGTTTATCCTTGCTTCACAAATCCAAAAACAAAGAAATAAATAAATGAGAAAAGTATTAAAAAAGGGATAACAGAGGGAATGCTACAGGGCTGAATTTACTGTTCCTAGAGAATTTCAACTGTATTCCTAGCATTGCTGCTTTGCATTAATTCTTCAGAGACAAAACCAACTTTCTTTAAGATTTCAAGTGTTGTAAAGTGAAAATTCACAACTTAAAGGGCAGATCCTAAGTGATTTGAAAGTTCTTGTAAAAAAAAGTTAGGTTTTATGGTGGAAAATTAAAAGAAGAATCCTTTCAATAAAACAAAATCTTTTTCAGGCCTTTGTTTGACACACGAGCTAGCATTTCAGGAGCGTATATTTATTGAGTGGAGATGTGGGTCCAGATTTAAAGTGGACACTTTAAATCAAAAAGCTGTTTACTATCCCCATTAAAAAATAGCAACCATTGATTTACACATTTAATAAAAGGAAAGTAACTAAGACATCAATTGGTAGCTAAGGAAATGGGCTGAAATCTGAGACAGTTTTCTGGCAGTACGTTAATTATTATTTTTCCATAACCTCCCCAGAGGATGAAATTAATGACACATCAGGAGGTGTGAAGTGTTTTATTTCTAAGGTCAGTGGACCCACTTGTTTGTCTAAGGAAAATGCTTAAACTAGCAAATACTAGATTTTCCAAGGGTAGCATTTAAAAGAACAATGCCATAAAAAAAAAAATTATTTTCTTAGTTTATTATTGATGTAATCAAACAGACTTAGTTTTGTAAACAGTGGAATTTTTATTTGGAATTTCATTTCCTTATTTACAAAGTTCAAAAGGAAAATTTGAAAATCAATTTGACTTTTGCTTGTTTTAATGGCTCATTTCAGTTTCTGGACTAAGAAGGTCACATTGATAGAGTATTTCACCTTGAAAAGTTAAAATGCTTTTTTAAGTTTCTTTCTACAGCATTAGTGGGTAGTTGTCATAATTACTGAGCTACATGAATGAGACCCATGACTTTGCTCTTGGCTGTGCTTGGCTTTGCTCAGTCTTTTCTTAACATTGATGCTCTTGTTGTACTTATTTCTGCTCTGTGGATCTGTAATACAGGGTTTCCGATGTAGAATTGCTCATCTGGCAGTGAGACTAGCTCACATGATCCAGCAGGAGGAGCTTTTTGTTATGACTGAGAAACAAATACAACCAGAGCCCAGGAGCCTCAGTGGAGTGCAGCTGGGGTGCAGAATTTGGCCTGCCCAGGCATTCAGTTTTAAGATTTTCAGCAATTCACACGTAAAGAAGTGGGAAAGGGAAATGTTCCAAAATACTGGGGTTTAATAATTTTTCCTTCATTATGTAGCGTTATGAATATATGGCAATATTTGTTAGCTTTGTTTAGTCTTGTAATTAAATTATTATCACTCTCTGTTTTCCATTTCTGGCCTTAAAGGAAGGCTTTGTGTCCTGTTTAGATTTCATTTCACTGCACTCTGATAGTGCATGCAGAGGTATCTATGTTGCAGCATATTTAGAAGAGTTGGCATTTTTGGTGATAAACAGTCCTGCCTAGTACTGACAGCTGTGTAATTCTAATAGGCTTGTGTGGAAAAGTGCTCAAGAACTTTTAATCAGCTTCCTTAGAAATAAATTCAAACATTAGCAGCGGTATAGACTCCTGTAAATATGTATTTGCACATTTAATGATTTACAAATCAAAAGAGTTACATATGATGTCAGAAGAGGTTTTTTTTTTTCCACAAGCAGCAAGCTAACAATAACCACAGCTTCAAAGAGAGCGTTTTAGGGAAGCATATGGGGTTACATGGCATGGACTCATCGCAGAAGCTGTGGGACTCTCTGTCCTGGTCACAGTGGGGTCCAGGTAGCTCTGAAACCAGGGTGAGCACCCTGTTGTGTGCCAGACACTGAAGTCAGACACTGAAGCAGGGGCTGGAGGAGAGTCAGGCAGAGAGATGATCTTGAGGAGATAGAGGGAGGGAGGGGCTGCCAACAACACATATGCCTGGAGGTGTCCATCTGAAAGGAGACACCCAATTAAACATGGGCATCCTTCTGAAGCATAGAATCAGGACAGAATGGTTTGGATTGGAAGAGACCTTAAAGAACATCTAGTTCCAGGGCCTCTGCCATTGGCAGGGACACCTTCCACTAGACCAGGCTGCTCAGAGCTCCCTCTAAGCTTTCCTTGAACACTTTCAGGGATGGGACACCCAGAGCTTCTCTGGGCATCCTGTTCCAGGGTCTCACCACCCTCATAGTAAAGAATTTCTTTCTAACATCTATTCTAAATCTGCACTCTGTCAGTCTTACAGGAGTCTAAGGGCCATGAATGACCTGTGCTGAGCATGGACATCCTCGAGGAACAGTGGCCATGGGTGCCCTGTGCCAGGGCAGTGGCTTAGCACTTGGCTGCCTTGTTTTTTTGTTTCTCTGGTAATCAAAGCAGTGATCACAAGCTGGCATTAGCTGGCACTGAATTAAGCAAAAAGCTCACAAGTGGAGATAATTTTGCCTGCAACAGAATTTCAAAAAGAAGAGCTTAGGAACTAGGTAGCTCAGGTCCAATATGCTGCCATTAAAAGCATGTACTTTCTTTTAGCATTGACTGTGTCATAGTCCATTAACATTACAGCTATTTCCCAGTTTCCTACTTTCTTTCATTTTCTGCAAATTATTCCACATTCTTTGCCTGGGTCTGTGGGTTTTGTCTTTGTTTTTAAAGCACAACTCACTATTTCTAGTACCCATCTGTGCTGCTGCCAGGCAATCAAAATCCCCAGTTTCTCCCCCAAGCCCCAAACCAGCCAGTGAGTGGAAAAGGCAAAGACATGATGTAGTCATAAAGGATGGAAAGCATTTTGGAGGAGGGATGTCTCTCTGCTTTGAAAGCTTAGGGTCTTGTCTATATCTGTAATTATTTTTATGACATTAGCAGCCATTTGGGAATAGAGGATAGAGCATTTGGGATTAGTGAGCAGGATTTTTTTACAATGAACATCATTGTCCTTCATACTCTTGCATTGAAAATGCAGAAACATTTTCTTTATAAAGTAGAATAAGATACCCAAACTAAAAATAGTTATTTAGTTCCCTTTGAAAAGTGAGAGTTCTGTTTTCTTATTACCACTCAGAACCTCTGTCCATTGCAGGATTGATTGTATTAAACTTTGAACTGTCACTGTAGATACTGATAAAACATCTTAGGTAGCTCAATAAGAGCTATACAACCTGTCAGTTCTTTGCCATGTAAAACTTCCACTCCCAGTAGCATATGCAGAATAAGCTGAATATTTTAAAGATGCTTTTCTGCACGTCATGTGAAATACTACAGATGAAACCCTTTAACATTGTAAGTTACCAGAGTAATGTAGACATTGCCTTTGATTTGGGGTGGATCACTGGAAGGTTTACATTTCTGTGGGCTGCCTGTCTGGCTTCATGTTAGAAACGGTACTGATGCTCGTCAGTCTTTTGGCACATCATCAAGTTATTCTTTTGGTTAGGTGACATTTGCACGTTTGGCTCAGTAATGGTTTCCAAACTGAAATGGGAAGAAATGTGAGGAGAGAACATAGAAAATAAAGCATGCTGAAAATGTTCAGTTCTGCAGAAACCAATGTACAGTTCATTTATTCTAGTGCCTAAGTGAATAGATCTGTGGGCCTAAGGTAAAAACGTGGGAGAAATATAAATGCATTTAAGGAAAAAAGCACTGTTTTAAAACGCAAAAGAAAAGATTTGTTGATAAAATTGCACTCACTGCATGCTGTGATTTCTCATTTATTTTAGATATATAACTTCATTTTTTCCCAACTCATAATATTTTAACTTAAAAGTTTTCATATCTCTTCCTCTATGTTTTTGCATTTGGAAGATCTGATGGTTGTGGCTCTTCTAGTGGCAATTTCACTGTATTTATAATTTCTCTGAGTTTTTAGTTTTTTAAGCTATTGGCCAGCTACTGAAATTAGTTAAATAAAAATACTGAAATATTCAAAGTTAAGAAATTAAAAAATTTTAAAAGTTTAGAAATTTGTTTTGCTTCCTGAATCCGAATCAATTCCTAACTTCTGAAACTTGATTCTGCTCTCATACTCTTGTATATCAAAATTAACTCTCCTGCTACCAGTTTATATAACCAGTTAAGTGTGAAGTAAGCTTGTACTTCCTTCCCCCAAAAGATTTACTATTCTGCATTTTGTGTAAATGTAAAATATGGAATAGAAAGCCTTATTATTTAATGAAGAGTGGCAAGAATCATATGTAAGATGCCTGACTATCTATAAGTCAAGATTATAAAAAAAAGAGCTTGATTATAAAATTTCAAAGGGCATGACCGATTTGGCTTTTCATGCATGAGGATGGAAGGGGTCTTTGAACTTTGCATTCTCAACATTTCCTAGTCCCAGTCAAACCCATCTCAAATTCTTTCTTTCCCCCATTATCTAGTATGGGAACATCTGTCAGTGTGTGGAAGCAACAGAGGAATGATGCTTTTTTTTTCCCCTATGTGTGGGATGTGTGTTGGGAGAAGGGTCAAGTTGTTGTACTCTTTTATAAAAAGCTTGATAGAGATAAATTGACTCTGGAGGGCATAGTTTTTGACAAACAAACCCAAACTCTCATTTGATAACAGTTGATAACGCTTAAGAAGAGGAAGGAAATTACTGAGAAAGAAGTACATTGTTATAATTCTACGTGATAACGATGGAAAACTGGTGTATTCCAGTAACATTGTCAGGAGTGAAAAGAACCAGCAAATTCAATTCTTTAGGCCATGAATCTTCAGGATGCAATCTGAGGGAAAATCCATGCACACATCTGTAATAATATCATTGGACATTGCACTGCTGGGCTTTGATACCAGGGACTGGGAGGGGCTTCCAACTCAAAGAATTCATGTGTTGGGATGTAAGAAAATATAAGGTCTCATATGAAGATGTAAATTAAAAAGCCCTGATGGAGAAAAGAAATTTTTACATGGCTTTTATATACACTAGAAATGTGTTAGGAATAAAAATTACAATATATATCTGTGGTAAAAAAGAAAATTATGATTGTGATAATAATTTCACCTAAAAATAGGTGAGAGGGTACATAAATTATCTTTTAATTCAAATTCTGTACAGTGATGACAAATAATGATGCCTGTCTTGTAAATTTAGTTAGCTGTCTCTCTTTTTAGATAAGCAATGATTGTGAAAGGAGCCACTGAAAGCCCCACTTTTTATAGTGGTCTGTTTTTACATTTTATTGCTGTCGTCTTTAATTCATGCTTCTTTCCATTTTTATCTAAAGCTTTCAGTAAACTATTCCTTTACAAAAAAGCTTCTTGCAGAGATGTGATGGGTGCAGAATGAGATTTGTCCATTTGTACTTCAAAGTGTAGAAAATTGCATCTCTGAGCTGTGGATTTCTGCTTCAGATTTCTCCTGTCATATTGGTGAAATAATTACAGTGTCTGTAAGATGTGTATAATTAGATGTTGTAATGGGAGTTGAAAAGTGCTTTTATGACAGTTTAGAAGTATGAGTATGGAGATGCTGGAGTCTTGTGATACCTGATGTTCTCTGTTTCCCTTTCTTGCTAAGGACTGTCATAGCTCTTTCTGTTGCTGTTAGGGTGTACTGGCATAGGCTGTTTTATTTCAAGGATAATGATATTTATCTAACCTGTCTGTGACTCCTTGGAGCTTACAATTGCTAAGTCATATTCCTGACACAGTTATGCTGCACCTTAAAATAGTAGTGTCTGTAAAATTGGGAGATGCTTAACTATCAATGGATTTGAACATCCAGTGCATTAGCATGGCATTTTGGTGCACCTGTGTTGCTTTCATTTATGTTCTTAGCGTGAAAAAAAAACATGTTAATTACGATTCTTGAAGCAAGGGAACAGATTAAAGAAACAGAATTATCTTCATGGGCACTCCAAACTTGCTGGAAGATTCTTGGAGGTAAGGTCATTGCTCACGTGTTTCTGTGCTCATCATCAGAAGATATCTCTGCCACACAAACTCCAGGTGACCTAGTTTCCAAATATTTTATTGCGCGTGACACTTCTTTTTACAGTCTCTGGAGTCTCTCAGTGTACTGAGCACTGTGAGAGTGTGATCCAGTATCTCATTTTATGGATTACCACTTTGGCAGGGGTAGTATTGGCCAGTAACCTACCAATTGCCCATAACAAAATTCAGGTTAAAATAATCCTAAAAGAAGCAATTTGTTTAAAAAATAGGAATACAGAAAGCTATACATGGTTGCAAATGTTTTTGAGATGGGATTCAACAAGTGAAGGAAGATCACATCTAGATTCAGTTATCCTTAGATTAGCCCTGAAGCTTCTCTCCTGTCTGGTTGTTTGCAGCATCCATCTAATTGTGTGGCTGGGCATCATGTTCTTATGCAGAGGAAACCTGTTCTTACGCAAGCTCTAAATTTTTATTCATGGAACAGAAATTTGATCCTGATGTCTATGTTTTCTTTACATCTAATCAGACCTACGGTTCTGTTAAGGTTCACATCATCATCCTTTTGTCCTTTCTTGCCTGGATAAAGCTGTTCCTACCCGAGGGCAAAGAATTAAGTCCCCTCTCACTGGACTGTGCAAAGACACAGTGCTGTGTTAAATTATTAACCTACAAATTGCCAGCCTAATGTGAGGTGCAACACTCGCCTTCAGTGATCATGGCAGTGTTCATGCTCCATGAAGTCTTTTCAGTCTTTGAATCTTACATTGTATGTTACAGCTGTGGCTTGTCAATCTTTCTGTATCCTCTCATTTAAGTGGAATTAATACCTGTGGCTCACTGTTGTGGGTTAGCCAGAGTGATTGCCAGTCTCTTTGCTGACTTTTAACCTGCCCCAACAGATGGCATGATAATGAGCAGAAGAAAAAAATATATCCTGTTTCTTCCAAATAGCTCCCCCCTTTTCTTTTTTTCTATCTGAAAAAGCACAAAGCAAAGCAAAGCAAAACATTTCCCTCTGACCTTTATGAAGCTTTCTTTGTGCTGGTCAGATTCCTCTCTGCCATTGAGCAGACATCTGTGTATTCATCCCTAGAGAAGGGAACTCAGTGAGAATGTATGTTGGTATGGGTTTGTTGGTGATGGTAATGTGTTAATCTTATGCATAGACTGCCTGGGAAAGAAATGCAGGATGCAGGACTGATGTTTACTTTAAATTTTAATTTATTTTCTGACTTATTTAAATGCTCAGGGCTTTGAACTGACTGCAAGAATAGATTTGTTCATTTCAAGTATCAAGAAAGTGGTGCCAGCATCTTCTCAGGTGCATGGCATGTTTTTTGTTTTTTTTTTTAATTTACTTTGTTAGCACTAAATCAGGTCGGCAGTGACTTTGGATTTGATATAGCACACTTCCTTGGAGTTGGCCAGTCTTCTCAGAAATACATGAGAATATAATTGTATGACTAAATTCTTATACATGCTGTGCATGGTTTAATGGTTTTCCATTGGTTTCTATATTATGATCCACAAGCATTGACTGGAAGGTAGCATTTAACCATTTCTGTTACTGTGCTGCCTTCTGTGTTTGCATCTATTTCTGTGGATGTGAACAATCAGACAGCAAAGTGGGAGAGAAGATCTCTACTGTATTGTTGCAATAACTGCAAGGAGCACATTTGTATTTCACAATTCTGTTGTAGTGTCTCTGTCATTGCATTCCCAGCAGTATCTGCAAATTCCTGCCTTTATTTTCCTGCTATTTCTTCTCATGGGCAAAAAGTTGTGTGGTTCCATTAAGTGAGACTGTATGATAATTTAGGCAGAATGTAACCATGTATTTTTTGCCATTTTGTGGTGCATCTAGTCTTGGCAGGTTCTTCTTGTACCCTGAGATGGGGAACTTGACTGGATTTGGGGGTTTGACTTCAATTGTGTTTGGGGACTGGACAAATGTCTTTATTTCAATAAAGAGATTAAAAGTATTCTGCTCATTTTTGGGGAATTGCCTTCTCCTGTTCACCTGCAAAACTGAATGTCATTATTGATAACACAAATGCTATTTCCTATTGTAAAAAGGAATATTAAAGAACAGTTTAGGTTTTGATGTCATATTTCTCTGTTTAGTCTCCCTTTTAATTAATTCCATACTCCATAAAAACACATACAGTTTTGGGTAGACAGAAATTAATTAATTGAAATTTTTGTCCATTTTATGAAGTAATTTGGCCATTATTTGTCTTTGAAACCAGTCAGGAGGTTGGACAGGATGACCTCCAGAGGCTCCTTCCAACCAAAAATTACTCTGATTTTATTAAGTGAAGAAATATACCAAATATTTCCTTGTTTAATTCAGATAATTTTGCTGGATGTGTGTGGTATACACTACCAAGAGAGATTGTACTGTTAAAAGGTGCTATTCTGATTCTTTTGGAAGTTGTGAAATGCTTTCTGGGATTTTGAGTATGTTGTTTTTTTTACTTTGGGGATCCAGACTTCCATACAAGTTGTTCCACTGAAAAAACTTCTGAGGAGAAAAAGCTTTGTATCATGAAAGGAGTAAAATGGAAGGTGCAAAACAAGGAAGTCTTTTCAGCCAGCAATGGCAGAACCTCCTGTAAAATAACATATAAGTTAATTGTTGACTAATTTTAATAGTTGCACTGCAGTGAGACATGAAATCCTATGCTAGTTAAAACAGATTGGAATAACTTTGTATTCATCCTACTGGGATTAATTTAACCAATTCTACAGCTACATAATGTATTTCTTTGTAATTAGAAGACAGCAACATTTAAGAGTTACAGATGGAATCACATCACCAGTTCATGAGTAGCTGGGACCACCCTTCTCATTAAATCAATGAACAATTTATAAAAATAATTGCAGTATTTCCAATATGAAGGACTCTGAATTTAAATCAGGATTATAAAGATTAAGAACACCTAATTTAAGGAAATACTCCACTGTTGTTCTCTATTGCAAAATTACTTTAAATTTTACATAACATGGTTTTAAATGCAGATGTTACATTAAAGTAATATCAACCTATATTTGTTTACTTATATACTGAAATGCAAGTATTACGTTTTTCATTTCCATATTAAAGTGTGTGTGTGTGTGTTTGAAATTCATCTGAGAATTTCTCACTTATAAAGACATTAGCTATATTATCATTTTGATTTATTGCCACATTCCTATATTCACAATTCCAAAAAAAAAATCCACAAAAATATCTGGAGAGTAGGACCCAGCTACAGTATGACAACAAAGATAGATTCAAAAGGAAGAGAAGCTCACTGTGAAAAACCTGGGCTGAAGAAAGCATTTGACCTTGAACAGGACAGAGGCAGGCAGTGAGAGAAGTTTGAGATGACTTATGTTAATGGTGAATCTGCCTGTCTGACAGGTTAAATTCAAGCCTTCATATAATTTCTGTGTAGCCCCTTTCCAGTTTAATCCTCTGTCTCCTTTCAGTCTTTATGTAAAACAGAGTAAACCTCTGACAGATCTCAAGTGAAGGTTTATCTGTGTTATTAAAACAGGTCAAATTTCTACAAATTACCATGAAATTATTTTACCCACTTTTTTTTCTTTAATTTCAATTGAAATTAAATCTGTATAAGAGAATTGACAGCTTTGAGCTATACCATGAATCTAGTAGGGATTAGTGTTCCCAAAAAAGGCAGTTTGAAAAATGTGGCAGTGGAAAATAAATGTATGAATACCTTCTCCCTCATTCTGTTTTGGTTGGGAGAGTGTTTTGAGTAAAATATATGGAATTTTTACATGTCAAAACTGAAGAAGAGGTGATGATGGTTTTTATTTCCATTATCATTTCTAGATTTGGTGCAGATGTCCATTGATGTTTGACTTTTGCATCCCGCACCTGTGCCTTTTGCCCTATGGAAGGGTTTGTCTGGAGTGAAAGGGAACCTGGACTGCCTCTTTCCCTACTTCCTTCCTAAGGGAGCAGGATCCAGGCTTCTAGTGATGTTGGTCCCCAATGTTCACGCAGAGGTTGGCACGTTAGTGGCCATCAAAATCCGACTACTTTCTGACATAGAAAAAAATGATTTCTTAAGTTAGAAATCATTTTGTAGGCTTCAAAAGTTAAGGGGGAAGACAATGTTGAGTAAAAGATGTTGGGACAAGTTCTCATGCACAAAGATTTATTGGCAGAATTTGTAGCTGATGGCATGTGTTGACTGTAATGATGAAGAAAGAGAAACAAAATAGGGAAGAGTGAGCAAAGGGAAAAGACAAACTCTTCCCAGTGGCCATCTGGGAGGAGAAGCATCAGGGGCACTCCAGATCAGCAACATCCTTTCCTGCATGTCCAATCTAGTTCAGCATGTGGCTCTCCCTGTGACACTTATCCCTGTTGTGACTGTGTGGTTCTCTTCAGGAGCTGTTTAGACTCCCAGAGGATGGTTCCTGCATGAGTTGCTGACTGGAATGCTGATGTCAGCACCTGCTGAGATCCCTGGGTGCTTGTGTTTGGGTCCACTAATATAAATCAAACCCCACAGCTGAAGTGGGAGGAGGGTGAGGGGGAGAAGAGGTGATACCCATGCCAGTGGTGATCCTTTTCCATGCAATCCAGCACAGCAACACTGGTTGGGTTGGCGTGGCCCGTGTTATAGCCCATGGGCCATAGGTTGCCAAGTAGGAAGCTCTGAGCATTAGGCTGAGGTCATAAAGGCACTGTGCAAGAACCAGAGTGATAAGTTCATCCTGTATTAAAGTCTTTCGGAAAGTTTTAGCAGATGATTTGAAAGTCTTTGGGAAATGCAGGTGCCACAGGAAAATAACGCAGATTTTTGAGTGAGTGCTACAAAACCTGTTTTTTGCCTCATGGCAACTAAATGCTGTGATTTTTTTTTCCCCCCCCTCAGAATTTAATTTCTTTGAACATGGTTTTGTCCACTATTTTGATGTCATACACTTCTAGGCATGTTGTTTCTATGATTAATGAATTTTTCCAAGAAGTTGTTATGTCCTATTTTGGCAACTCACCTAAAGAATAAATTTGTTTCCTTCCTTTCCCATTAACATTATGCTACTACCAATCCGTACACAGTCACAGTATTTCACGACAATCATCAAGAGGCTCCTTTTCTTGGCAATGTCTTGTGTTTCTTTTCTTTTTTGCTTAAAAATACATGCTTAGAATAAACCATAATTTGCAAGAACCTCATCTATCCAGGTTATCAGGTTTCTGTAAGCAGAGTCTTATAAATTTACCACCTTTTTCCCTTTTGCTGCAGTTTCTGACTTGAACTGCTATATGAGACTATTGATTTGTGCAAAGGAACTCCACATCTCTTTTCTTCAGGCACTTCACTCATCTAAATTTTTCTACCAGATATACCCCAACCATGCTCCTTTATCACCATCTGGTTATTTTCCTTTTATTCTGACACCTGCCACAGCAAATGTCAGCTCGCCAGGGAGTGTTGCCCTTTGCTGACACTTGAATATCTCAAGGAAAGGAGGGCTTCTGATCTGTAAAGGAGATGGCTCCTCAGTGTTACCATCTGTATGCTCCTGCTTCACTTCCTTCTTTATTTTCAAGCACAGCTCAGGGTGGGTTCTCTGACAATAATTTCTCAGATTTCCAGGGCATCTCAATGTGTTGTTGAGGCCTCTCTGATGGCTGCAATGTTCCTGTGGTTCAGTATGTCAGAGGCACAGGTCTGTCAGGGCTTGTACTTCCTCAGGGTTTCCTGGATGGTTGTGTGATCATGCCCTGGGCTCCATTAGGAAGACACTGGTACATGGTTGAGAGAGGTGATCCTTTTTCACTCCTTGGCACTGGTGACATCAAATCTGAAGTGCTGGGTCCAGTCCTGGACTCCCCAGTGCACAAGCAACACAGTTTTAAGGGAGTGAGGCCAGTGAAGAGCCATAAAGATGACTGAGAGACGGGAACATCTTTTATTTAAAGACAGGATGAGAGAGCTGGTGCTGTTCAACCTAGAGATGAGAATGCTGAGGGGGGATGTTGTCAACATAGTTTCCTTTTCCTGTGAATTTTTTTGAAGATGGAGAGAGAAGTGTGAACTGTTCAAAAAATGTGCACATCATGGATTCATACAATGTCATCATGATGCTTGATTCTCTATTCTTTTCCTAATAATTGCTGTCCTTTTATTTGCCCTTTCAGCCCCTGCTATCATTCATTTTTTCAAAGAGCTATTCACAGTGAGTCTTGTATCTTTTTCAGAGGATGTAATAACTAAGGTCAAGCCCACTTTTGGAAGTGTTCAGTTAGAATTCTTTTCTTCATTCCCATTTTACATTTATCATGTTGGATTTAATCTGCTATGGCCCAGTCACAGCAGTGTGAATCACTTCTGCAACTTTTCCCATGTTTTGCTGATTTTGAATACCCTGAACAATATTAAAACCCCATCAATCATTGCCCCATCACTGCTCCACTCCTTTTTATTAAACATTCAGGAAGATATTGAATAAATTCTTTGAGTCCTCTGAATCAGTCCTCTCAGTGTAAAAGCTGATCATTTATTTCTGCTCTAGCTTCTTACTTTTTCCTTTTACCAATCTAATTTTACCTCAGTTCTCTGGAGCTGAGCTGGTGTAAAGGAAGTATGGAAAAAAACATATGTAATGATAAACTCTTATAAGATGCTGGAACATGTTTTATTGGACCTGCTGTTCCAAAATGTCTCAGCATTAGTATCTGCAGCTTTATATCCTTGTGAGCTGATATTTTGGGACATAAAACTGTACAATTATTGTTTTGCATGATGTAAACATATCCTTTAGTTTTTCCCTTGATAGAGAACAGGCATTTTAATTTGGTTGTTCTGCTTTACTTTTGTTGGAATTAACAGTTTTACTTTTTCTTACTATACTTGATAAAATTCCCTGTTAGGCTTCTCTTATGTTCAACATATAGAAAAAACCTCCTTGGATTTCCTGGAATATGGTATATCTTCTTCTGTCCTACCACCTCATGTGATTTATTTAAATTAATCGCTGTCATTGCACATATTTTCTGTGTATGTGTGAGTATGCATATCTTAACATGGATTTTTACATCCTTTCTAACCAGATTAGGTTTTTATGTATTTTATGTTTCTTTCACAATTGTATGTGTCTCTTCATAGAAACTGTGAAAATGTTCTCAGTGTATTTTCTTATTCTACTCCCTTCAAATTTGAGGTATGGTTCTTGGGTGTTGTAAAATTACCTCCTTAATGGTCCATGTGAAAATGAAGTTTATTGCTTTGGACTTGAGGCTGTTTACATATATGGTATAATTATTTGGATCTTTCCACTTTTAAAATGTGTTAATTTAATTGCAGTTTAGATTTACAAATCGGATGCAGCATGGTCTTAACCAGAAATCAATACTTTTACTTTTATGATGGCATAGAAAGACAAGGCTTTAGTTTTAATAACATGCTATAATATCTTTCTCACTGTCCTTAGATTAAACAAAAAAATAAATTATTAAGATAGCATGGAAGAGGGTATCAACTGTCCCTTTTAGAGAAGNGTGTATTTTCTTATTCTACTCCCTTCAAATTTGAATGGTCTTAACCAGAAATCAATACTTTTACTTTTATGATGGCATAGAAAGATAAGGCTTTAGTTTTAATAACATGCTATAATATCTTTCTCACTGTCCTTAGATTAAACAAAAAAAATAAATTATTAAGATAGCATGGAAGAGGGTATCAACTGTCCCTTTTAGAGAAAATGCTTGCTGTAATGATCCTGAATTAATGTGGCAATTCTAGGTTTCTGATCTTACTATTTAACACAGTAAAACACAGGGGAGAAAGATAACAAGGATGAACAATGAATTCACTATCTCTGATGGTTTTCACTTGTCTCATCACTGAAAAAAACAAGACATGGCTTATTGTCATCTGGTCCAGTTAAGAGTGAAATCACTGCAAGCAGATGCCATTGTCGGGCTATATGGTGCTTTATGAAGTTGTCTTTCTGCTTACAGGGGTTTAGCAGTGGTGCAGCAGAACAAATCTGCCTTCTTGACTGCTTAGACTGTAATGTGGCTGAAACAAGGGTGGAAAGATGCAGCAGAAAAATGAGAATTAGGGGAGGAATGGAATGATGGTAAAAACAGGTGTGAGGAGGTAAACAAAATTCTTTTCTGAGTGGGTTCAGGAATAATCTCGAATCTACTAGAGATGGTGGTAGCTCAGTCTCCTCTTTCTGTAGCAGGAAGGATGAAAAATTGTTATAAATTGGTGGGTCACTGCTGATGTTCCTTCAGCCACTCCTTCAAAATCTCATGTCTCTCTTACTGATCCCATGCAGTGAAAGAAAAGGTTCTGTGACAAAGAAAGCAATCACATAGTAGACAGCATGCAATCAGTTTATATCTTGATTATTTCAAATACGAATTTTCCTTCCTTTCCAGGAGTCTTTCATCTTATTGTCACATTAATATGTGACTTTAGGAGCACCTTTGAAGGTCTCTTAGTATAAAATAATTTTAAAATATCCATTTTAGTGCAATCAACTTGCTTTTATTCTGTCCCATTTTGGTTATGGTTGTTAATTTTTTGGCACTGACTGTAATGACTGTTTCCTGATGACATTTAAACCCAGACCTGTGCACAAAAGGAAGGGATTATTACTTTGAGAGTTCTCTATGATCAAGAACAAGGCATGATTTACAGAGTTGTTTACTACTTCTATGACAATTATTGGAAAATAAAACTTTATATTTTATAAAACCAGTGAAGTAATAATTTATTGTGGACATGATTTTGTGGAGTATATTGCAAACAAATCTTCCTTGTTGACTTTATTCTTGAGGTTTATGGCATACCAGGCACTTGGGAAACATTTGTTTTATACAAATTAATATTTAGCTTCTTGTATGTTTTATCCTGTTGTTGTTGAAAGTTCAACTTTCCTCTCCCAGTTCCCGTCTAACTAGGGAATGGTTCTACAACACTTTCTATTCATAGTCTCTCTGGGCTTCCAGTTCTTTTTCTGGATTGCCTTGCTTTATTTTAAAGTCAGGGAGGGTACTGTGTCATAACTGCTTTACCTTTTTCTTTTCCTCTGAAGCACTTTTGACTCCTAGTGCCAGAACACAAGAGAGTCCTGCAGGGTAAGGCCATGGTCCATCTAGCAGAGTAATGTGTCTCCAAGAACTGCAGGAGAAGCTGCTGCTGAAAGGCAGCGTGCCAAAATGATCGCTTGGTGTGGTCAGTTCCCTTCATACCTTGCCCAGCCTCCACACGGGTGTTAGTGACACAGAGGGTACAGTTCCCTGCCCTGGTTTTTTATTGTTGGTTTATGCATAAGGTGTCCATGAATTAGTTTAATATCTTTTTGATCCTGATAGTGTAAGTTCAAGACAGTCACTATTCAGTAGGTTAAGAATAGTGGCTTCCTTTTCACTTTTTTTAACCAACCTTCTAGTTCCACTGAGTGCCCTTTCTTCTGGTGTTTCAGAGTTTGGTGAACAACATTTCCACCTTCACCTATCCAATGCTTTAATAATTTTAGCCTTTTTATAGATGACTCAGAATAGAAGTTTTTGTACTTCAATTTTTTTTTTTTTATTTTATGTGGGTAGCTTGTTTTATTCTTTGAACATTGCCCAGGTAGAATTTTGGGGGCTAGACTTCAGAATTACAATGGCAAAGAGCTTTACATATTTACAACCTTTACACTGCCAACACAAAGTTTTTAATATACACTTTATAGCTTGTATAAATATCCTTCTGATGCCTTAAAACATACATTGTATTAAACCATGAACATAGTACTTGTAACTATTTTTTAAGAATAGTAGGTAGTACCAAATGTTATGAAACCTAGCTATTTCTTTAGAAAAGCTAGAGCATCTTCTGTGCAATTAGGTATACAGACAACATTTGAAATCAGTGACTGGAATCTAAGTATCTTTCCAGGGGAAATTTTTTTTAATTAGCTGACGATTTTTGCTCCTTTTACACAGTGATGAGGAAGCTGAAAGTGATCCTATAGTGGGCTGGCCACTTAGTTTGAGTTTTTGTAATCTTAACAGTTTAATTATGGTTATACAGTGAAAAGCCAGCACTGTTGCACTTGTCCCAAAGAACTACAGGTATTTTATTAGCTGTAGTCTCACTACTGCTGGCTGTGTCCAAAGAAGTGTTTTTCCCGAATTCATACTGAAATGGTACATTTAGATTTGCGGGCCAGCTTCAGTGCCAAGGTATCATGCTCCTCAGGGGGAAATTCTGGTCAGAGTAACATTAGCTGGAGTGAATTTTACACATGCCAAGCCTGTTTTGATTAACCATCTTAACACAGTGTTAAAAAAGGCTGTCTTGGTGGGAAATAGTGAGTCATTGTTGGAACATAATTTGTATAAAATGAATGATTAGTATCTTTTTTACAGCTGTTCTCAATGCCAAAGCAACATCCCCTGCGATACCCTGTGTGCTAGGAAAGACAATTTTAATGTGTAAAACATGTTAAAATTTCTGCTCCATGTAGTCTTTACAGTTAAGGCAATCCTACTTGAGGAGTAGAAACTGGTGACACAAGGGAGACAAGATGTCTCAGAACAGATTGTGTCCACAAAAACCAGCATGGATTCATGGCTTGGGTCTACTGTAGTTTGTGCCATCACAGTCCAAACGAGTGACATTTCCAATAACAATGTCTGTGAAGCACCAAATATTATCAAATTCATACCAATTCTCCTAGCTCACAGTCAACAGAACAGATTAAAGGCTGCAGTAACCAATGTACATCCAGAGGTGCTGGGACAAAACTGCCAGCATGAAAAATGCTCAGAATGGTTTTAATGTAAAGAAGGATCTGCTTCTATCTTGCGCAGTCTGAATCTTTACATTTTGCACGATGAAGATGTTTACTCATAGTTTTATGTGACAAGAATGAGGTTTTGTAAGGATTTGTGATCATCATATCCCACACCATGGGGTCATTTTACCATTTGGGGTCCAGCTCTCTCCAGTGGCATCAGTGCAGCAATCTGTATGTGAACTTTTGCTGCCCTCCTGAAAGCAGTTGCAGAAAAATCTGCAGAAAAATCATCTGTTACGTACCCATCAAGCAGCTACACTAGGGCAGTGCACTGTCCTTTAAATTGCTGTGGAAAAGATCTACTTACACAGTAGATGACAATGTGGCCCTGCTGAGGTATGGGGGGAAAAAATACAGAGAGCAGCAAACCCACTCAGAGTTTGCTAAGCTCTGACAGTCAAGAGTGATGGGCCAGAGTCCTGGATACCCCTCAATCAAAGCAGGAAAGCCACCATACTTGTGTGTAAGATGTTACACCAGTGTTAACCAAAAGTGAATGCTCCATGCTGTGATGCACACCCGAGCACTCCCATCTCCAAGGTATGGGTAACATAAACTCATGGATAAAGTATCTCAGAATCAATTTCCTGAAGCAATGTAAGTTCAGATCAGGACAAAAAGCATGTTTCAACTAGGCAGTCATAGTGATGATCCCCACAAAAGACTGCTTCCAACATAACAGCGACAGGCCTTGTGATTATGGCACAGTTTGATGGAATAGGCTACTTTTAATAGTGTCAAAAGTAGTGCGCTGTAACCTAACTCTGTGTTTACTGACTGGAACACACACCAAGTGCAGGCATGCTGTGATCATTAGCATTACCAAGTCTGGCAGTGATACGGTGGAGTCTTTCAGAACTTGGTATCACTGCTTTTTAGTGTTGGTATCAGCAATATTCTACCATTTCTTACAAAATAATAATGGAAAGGGCCATTCCTGAAAAAGATCAATGGTAATGGGCCATTGACCATTCTGCAGACTGTGACTCAGACCAAGAAACCTTTCTACCTTTCTCTTTCTACCTGCTCAAAAGCCTTTGTGTGTTAACTTCTACAATATTAAATACACTGGCATTTTGAAATATGTTGAAAGGTCCCAAGTCTTACATATTATGTACATCTGCAATGAAGATGAAGGGTAGAAGCAGTTTATTTCAGGTTACATGGGAAAAACAGTCTTGTGGCAAAGAATTAGTGACCTATTGATAGGTGCCATTTCCTACATGTGTTTTGGAGCAGAGTTTCTACCTTAGCATGACTGACAGATGTCCTGCTTTGCAACAGCATTCTCATACCAAATTTCAAGACAGCAAATATATGCAAATATAAGAATTGACTGGTTAATTTTTTTTTTCATCAAGTGTTCTTTAACACAGTTCCTTTGCAACCCAGCCTATTTGAATATGTACTCTCAAGAGGGGCAGAACCTCCTAAAAGTGTTCTCTTTTTGTAGTTGTTGAATGTTGAAATTATCCATTTATTTTGACCAAGGAAAGCAGTGAGGTAACTTATGAAACAGTTGTTTGCAGATATACACAGAATGATACAGATGATATCACTAGAAGCACTGCAAAATGTCAAAATCTTTCTCATGAGCTTCGTAGCCTGTTTTATGTCAAAGTTGAAAAGCAACAGCATATTCTATTGTACATCCACTTATAAGTTTGGAAAAGTACTTAGCAGGTACAGTACAAATGGAGAGGATCCTTTAGTTTGGCTATAAGGTCAGATATCAAAAAATATGCAAGTTATATTTTTTTGAGACAAACCAGTTAAAGAAGAATAATTTTTATTTTCTAATAATAAAATGTTCATGCATATGTGATTACCACATAGGCAATGAGAAAGCTAAACTTGGAAACAACAAAACCTTGTTTACATGAAAAACAACTGAGAATGGGGGCATTTAAAATCCTTCTTCCAGGACTTGGATCTAAGATTCTTCTTCAAACTATTTTTTAATAATAAAATCACAGAATTGTTTGGGTTGGAGGAAACTTAAAGAAACTTTCTAACACCCCTGCCATGGGAAGGACAACCTTCCACCAGACCAGGTTGCTCAGGGCCCCATCCAGCCTGGCCTTTAGCTGGAAACATATTTTAGTCAGTTGGTTTTACATGCTAGTAGGATATTTTGCCTTTGGTATCTGTTCATCTTACACCCATATTAGAGGACCTTTCACATCCCTTGTTGCTGCCTAACTCATTATTTGGGCTTCCCCCTATCCTGATGCCTGTTTTCATGACAGAAGATGTAATTACTTTAACATGATTTCTTCTCAGCAAAATCACATTGGCTGTTACCCATGTTTTTCTTAAATTTTGGGACTCTTGATTATGAATTCCTGTATATGCATTATCATTGTCTGTTACTGCTATAGGAATTAAAGTGAAGCTGATGAGCTTTACCCCTTTTCCCAGCCTTTCAGAGGCACATGCTATGTTTCTCTTTTCTAGCCTGCCAGAATTTTCTACGTCTTTCCCAAGTTTGAAGACTCACAGTTGGTTCTGTCAGTATCACAGTTGATTTTTCCTCAGCCCGGACGGTTTTAAAACACCGTACTGGAATAACCCTGCTCTTACTAGACCAAGTTTGTACACCCTTTTCTTTGCTGTTGGTTTTACTAACACCTGATCACTGTGAAAACTTTTATGGGGGACTGAAACCAACCAGATATCAAACACTTGTTTTTTTGTGCTATCTGTTGGCAGATTGGAAGAGTAGAGAAGCAAAGCAAAAGCTTTGCCTTTTTCTTGCTGTATATTCTTATTATCTCTCATTTCCTTTGTAGTTCTCTTTCATTTCATGCCTTTGAACTGTTTGGCTCTGGAGTATATGGCAGCATTGAAAAGGATATGAGAGATCAGGAAGGAGCTGGATTGATCATAATGGAGGGATTGGAGAAAGGTGAATGGATAACAGAAGTGGGCATCCTTCTCCATCCGGTTCTGTCCCCACAATGGAAAGAGTACCTCCACTGTCCTGCAGGGGCACATACCTTAGGCTTCAGTTTTGCCTATGTAGCTGCCACATGCAGATGTGAAGAATACAGACTGACACTAAGGGAAGTGAGCAGCAAATTGCTTTTGCTCATACCTGCTCAGGAGCTTTCTGTGTTCTGTACTGTTTGTAAGCAACTGCTGGATGGTGAATAGGCTTGCAAATCAACTCAAACTGATGGAAAGCCCTACATGGAGATATAATTATACACAAGCTGGCACATTTTCAGAATTGCCTACTTTATTTATGTGTGCAAAACTTGTGTCCCAAATCTAGTTACATTTTCTCAAATGTGTGGTGGGATTTGGAACATAAGCATGCCATCAAATATATGTTTTCTATGTATAGCAAAGGAATCCCTTTTGCTGCTATGGGTTGTGCTGTGCATTTGTTCTATAATGTTAGTTTGGACACTAGTGCCCTTTAAAAGAAGCTGACAGGAGATTCTGCATGTGGAATATGATTTTCTGAAGCTGTTTTTCATGGCTAAATAAATGTATTATCTTAAAATGTAGTTATCTTATGGAATTTGACATAGGTCATGTAGATACACATGAAATACAATCTTGTTAAATCAAATTTCTTGGCTGAACTTAAACTTTTTTCTTTTTTAAAAAAATGTCATGTATATGATATTGTGAATATTTAGTTCATCAGGATGTATAAAATCTCTCTGTATTGAAATTAAGGCTCTGTGAGGAGTTTGGCAGATTGTTATGTAATGCAGGTCACAATCAGAATTGACCAGTCCTGGGGTAACTGTTTACTTGTAAATAGCATATTAATAAAAATAAAAATTTGAAAGTATAAATTTGAAGTAAAATTCGAAAAGTTTGGAGTATTCTGTAGGTCTGTAACCATGATTTAATATCTTGGAGCCACACTTCTTAAGACTACTATAATGTAAATTTTCCAACACTCTAAAATTAGTTCTTCCTAAATCAATTTTCTTCAGTGGTTAACAATGACTTTCCTGTGAAAAATTGGTATGTAACTTTATGCTGAAGACAGTTCAAAATGAAATGCTTTTTTAAAAATCTTATTCCAAAGTGAATTTTAACATGCTTCTTTTTTTGTCTTGGTGTCTTGCACAGGTATCATTTTTCTTGTTCATCATTTTTGTGGTGTACACCATGCTGCCCTTCAACATGAGGGATGCTATAGTTGCCAGCGTCTTGACCTCTGCATCCCACACGATTGTGCTGAGCGTCTGTCTGTCAGGCACAGCTGTTGTGAAGGAGCACTTGGTTTGGCAGGTAGGTGCTTTGAGGAGCTAATGATTAACTGTGCCTTGAATAGCCTGGTGAATGAGCCAGGAGTGCCTTAGTGGGTGCTTGGGAATATAAACTTACTTCTGTCTTGATTTCTGAATTGCTAATTCACAGGTAATTCGCTTTCTAATAACGAGGGTGTCAGTAACTTTATGTCTTCCTGAATTACACTGGGAAGTGGTGGAGTCTACAGCCACGTAGCACATACCAATGTGAAAACTTAAATTGCTCGAAAAAATACGTGATGCAGCTGTACTGTGGTAGGTGCCCTACCCATCTGGTTTGGAAAGCACGTTGTTCATCTCCTCACCTCATTAAGGCCTTGTTCCCAAGACCAAGGAATTTTTCCAAGTAGCTAAATGTTATCTTTGACATTATTCCTTTGAATACACTCAAGTCAGTAGGGTTAAGGCTCTGCTGTGAAGGCATTGCCCTCTACAAATGTGCTGTATCTTGTCTTCCTTCTGTAATTCTCAGCCATTTATAGGAATTTTACAGCCTTACCCTGACTGGTCCCAATGATTGAACGAGACTGCCTGGCTCCAGACTTCATGGCATTTTGGAAACCCCTTTGTATTTGCAGTTGTGTCTTGGATTGTAACTCAACTCTGATAACCTACCACATGACATACTGCAGATTAATAATTTGTAAAAATCCAAATATTAAGAGTATTTTTCCTTACTCTTTTACAAATCTTCTAAATGGTGAATTATTACAATTTTAGTTGTACTACCGTGATGATCCCATCTGACATTGATAGAAATCTGTATTTTTTAAGGAAAACATAAGATTTCATTCTGAAAAACAAAGGGATAGGTTTGGCTTTTCAGTACAGTTCTGCCATGTTAAGGAAACAGAATTATTTTAACTTTTGCATCAAAATGATACTGAAGCTTTAAAGTAGACACATTTTTATAAACATACTAATAGAACGAGAAAGACAGACATTATACTATTTTTTGTGAATAGCATTAAGAACAAAGCAAATAATAGTTTATCCTTACCTTTTAAAATACTTATGGCTGCTTACTTTGAAAAACATTGTGCCTCAAAGTGATTTTACAAACGTCCTGCCTTGTAACTTGTTCAGGAAAATAAATTTTATTTCCAGTTATGGCTGCAAAAATGTGTTCTATGGAGTATTGAAATTGAAGTCTGTAAAGAAAATGTTTTAAGATCTAATTCTTCATAGAAATTTTAAATGATGAGCAAGGTAGTTTTGCTTTTCTCTTGCTGATTTGGATTATCTGAGTGGTTTTTTGTGGAGATTGCAGAGTTGTGCAGTATGTTGAGCAAGAACTGTGGTTATCTGCAGTTAATACAGTATTTAAATAATTCAGTAATACAGTTATTGGTAGTGGAAAAAATCAGGGAGACTCTTACTCTTCAGGTTTTTTTAATCTGTGGCTTTTATTCTGGGCATTGATACACTGCTAAAACAGTATTAATGTTTGCCACTCCTCTAAAATTCTTTTGGGTTAAAGTTGCTGTTCGCAAAAATTATTTATTTTTCTTGCCGATCTTTCTAGACCATTAAATTTGGTATATCTAAAACAATACTTTCAGAAGATGTTGTATTTTAAGACACATCACATCTACACAATCAAAAGAAATAAATCATGGTCTGTGAGGCAAAATTATTGTCTTTCATTTCTTCTTTAACTTCCTGTTTCATTCAGAAAGAGTGGCAATCTTTCCACAGTGTGTAATTTTCTTAAGAATGTTTAGTTTCTGTGTTGTTACTAGTTTTCTATTCTGTCTTTGTGCAATGTGTTAAGTGCTACGAATAGCTCGGCAGTTACTGGAGGTACTGAGTGCACTGCATTCTTGTGAATTTGTGGGAAGGATTAAATGGTGCTCCCTCATTCCATTCCATTTGCCCTCTGTACATTTTTAGATTACTGTTGTTTATACTTTGGAGTGTAAGCAAAAAATGTTTGTTTGTGCTCTTTGCTTTTGAAAATCGAGACCACAAATAAGGGCTTAGACTAGAGATACTAATCGCACTGAAGAGAAAAATATTTGTCAATGATGTACCTTTAGTTCATATACGATATTATAATATATATATCTTGTATATGTAGCAAGCATCCTTCTGTAGAGAATACTTCCATCTCCTTTATAATTACTTTCTGTGTTTTCAGATTTCCACTGTATCTTCTCTGAGCTCTCTCTTGGCTGAACAACCGTTCTTTCAGTCTTTCTTATGTCAGCTTCTCCTGCCTTATGGTGTATATGATAGGCCTTTGCTGGACCTTCAATTTTTCAGCATCTTAGAGTGACTGATTGGCATTCCATAGCATTTTAAAAATTAGTAATACCTTCAGTCTGTGAGTAGAGAAAAATCGATGTTCCAAAGCATCCACTTATTTTGAAATTTGGCAGAGCCTATCTGACTGGTTTTGTCATTCCTTTGTTATCCTCTATAAGGTTTTACATCAAAAGAGTGGCTTCTTTAAAACCTCAAAGCTTAGGATGCTCTTGATCCAGGGTCTGTTGCAATTAGAGATACTGAGATAAAGCCTCCTGCTGAGATAAAGCATCCTTCAACAGACTCTCTGCTGGTTACATGAAGTAGTCTCTGTTGGACCTACATGTTTCCTGGGGAGAGGGAAAACACCTCGGTTTAAAAATCGAGAATGATGGAGGTGCGCTTCCACAAGCCTTCATATTTTTTCCATGGCTATTGAGCATCAATGTTAGAATTCTGTTCATCTTTCTTATTAGGAATTTGTCATCCAGCTTCTGGGTCTCATTTTTTTGGCCGGTAGGCTGACAGACCCAACAGGATCCAATTTCTGTTCCTCCCATGAGAGTGCTTCTAGACTATCATGAATTTGCCTCATAACCTTTTTGTCAGTAAAATAAATGAGTTGCCTGCTTTTGCACTAGCTAAGCCTTTCATCACTTTCACAGTTGTTCTTGGAGTCCTCACTTGTGCTTCATCAACATCTTTCTTGCAGCGTGGGCATTTGGCTTAGAGGAGTGTGCCAGGAGCAGCTGCAGCCGTGCCAAATGCTAATAGGGGCCAGGTCTACAAAGGGGTCAGTGTGCTGCCGTGCCCAGCACTGAGACACAGCCTCTACAGAGAAACACTCTGCTCAGCCTCCCCTGTGCTCCTGTGGGAGCTTAATGCACAGCTGCAGGACCTCTGACGGGAAGGGGAAAAAGAGTCCTGTGTTCCAGCCCCAGGTCATGAAAGAGATTAACTGTGTATGTATGTTTGGGGGATTTTTTTCTGTTGTAAATTTTAATCCTAACCTTTACAAGGTGCATGGTCTGGAATCTAGGACTCTGCCCCCTCTTTCCAGGTGAGAATCCTACTGCCAAGCAGAGGATGTTGTTCTGTCTTCTCCAGGACTGCTTGAAGTGAACATTACTCTAATTCTGATGTAAAGGCATTTGGCTTGGAAGATTTTCACAACTTTAACATCCCTTTCAGTTATTCCTGGAATGGAAAGTATTTAACCATCATCTCTTGCTATAAACACATAACCTGTTTTTCCCCAAACCAGAACAGATTCTAATCAAAGACTGGTGTTTTTCCTGCTCTGTTATCAACCAGTCAACTAGTCCAATCTCATAATGTCTTGATACTATCATTAGAGCTAATTTTGTTCTTAATCTGGTAAAAAAAGAGGTAACCAAAATAATTAAACATCCTATAAACTTCCATTTTTCTTTTCCCCTATGATTTATGAGGAGTCAAATTTTTTTATTTTAGTCTTTTAGTTTTACTTTCTCAGCAATATTGTTGCTCTTGCAATCATTTTTCATGAGCTCTGGCTAATTATTTTCCAAACCTTGGCTAAATCACTACAAACTCCCTTTTTAATTTTTTTTGTTTTTTAAAGTAGTGTTCTGTAATAATATTCTATTGTAGTGGGAGACAAACAAATGCTAAATGAAAAATTTGTTTTCAAGAATGTTTGAATTGGGAAATTCCAAGGCTTTATCCACTAGATCTTGTGCATTTGCCATCAGCTAAGCTGAGGTCTCCTCTTACAAAATTAAAAATCAATGGCTATGGCCTATTCAGGAAAAAAAACCAAACAACAGTAATTGAAAAATGAAATTAGCTTTATTAAAAAAAATAATTACCAATTTCTTCATAACTACACATCTTGAAACAAATTATACCAAAAGCTCGTAATCAGAAGTGTAGCAGGATTTTCAAAGATAGACAACTTTAGTTTTCATCTATAATATATATTTAGACATTCTAATTCATATGCAACATATCATGCAAAAGGCATATACTTTTTGTTTAGAACACTGATTTAAACTCATCTGTTAACTTAGTAACTTAAAGAGGCAATGATATTTACAAAAACCATTTTATGTAATAGAGTTGCACAGCAGAAAAATAAAAATTAAAAAAGCACCAGTATTCATTGGCGTATAAAAGAAGAAAACGTACAGCTCTAGGACTCAGAAATAAAGTAGGAATTGGTTTATGCTGTTATCACACAGGGCAAGAAAAAATCATGTTTTTTTAAAAAGTCTGTGAAAAAAGCCCATGTCTTTAAGTACATCCAGTGCTGTACAAACCTGAGGCTATAAAGCTGCACAGTGAAAGTTTAAAGCACATAGGAAATTCATTCAGTCTGAATGTCAAAAAGCTCTTTCTGGGGGCTGAATTTATCGTTTTTCCTTGAATACCTTTTTGTTAAAGGAGATGGGGAAGGGTTATTCGTGAAGGTAATGCAGTTTAAACAACTCCTGCTTTCTGCTGCTCAGTTTCATGAGGTGAATCGCTGTTGTTCCTGCTGCAGGTGTGGAGAGCAGTGACTGCCCTGGAAGGAGGGAGGCTCTATTCCTTGTATTCCTTGTGGCAGCAGCTGCCACTGTCCTGTACCTTGTGCCTTTTTCCCTTTGCTCTCCCCACCCCAGCAGCAGTCTGGCTCAGCACATTGTGCAGCAGCTGGGAGCCACTTTGGGAGAGGAAGGCTCTGTCCTGCACTGCGCAATGCAGCGGGCATATTTTTTAGTGTTGCACCTCTTCTTTATTCTTGATTTTATGCTTTATCTAGGCAGAAATGCCATCTGCTGTGGGTTTTTAATTAATTTTCACAATCAGCAGACGTACTTTGTGTTTCACTCATTCCTTATGACAATCTGTACAGTTTGGATGTCCTTGCAAAGAGGCCACTTGCCTACAAGAGTATAGGTATGTAGGAGAATGTATAATTGCATTTCAGAGTATTTGAACATAAACTTGGAGAATATGAATGTCTTCCAAAAAGTCCCTGAGGCTGTAAAGGAAAGACCTTTAATACTTAGTGTGATGGAAGATTCAGCAAAGTCCTAGAATTGTATTGTGGAATGAAATCATGTGTGCAGGTGGCCATGTGGGTTTTCAAAAGGACCATTTACCTGCAGCCCAAAATCAGCATCTAAGGAGTGCATAGAAAATAGTCCTGGTGAGATGTGTAGGAAATCATCAAAGTACAGAAGATAAGTAATAAATGCCTCCTTTTTTTTAAAATCATGGACATATCTCCATGAGTTCTCAAATTACTCCAGTTAGCATTGATTCTTAAGATTTACTGAAAGGATTAGATTGACATTTATGTTAATTTAATTTAAATTAATATTTTTATCAGCAGCAAATATTTGTTTATCACTTTCATACCACCTTAGCTTACATTTCCTATTCTAAAAATGAAAATTTCTTATAGCAATTTTTATTTTTCCAAAATATAAATTAATTTGTTGAACAAGTTCCCAGTTTTTCAGTATGTCCTTGAAATTATAAAATGTCTATGTCAGAATGCTCAATCTTGAGGCTACTATACTTCCAAAACTGTAAAAATATTAAAACAGGTGTTAGGAAATTCCAGGACTTCTATGCTGTAGCAGCAACTAAACTGCCACCTTTACAGCATACCTTTTGCAAGGGAGTTGTAGTCTCCAATAAAAGGTTAAACCCATGAATTCTGAATTTTGTAATACTGTCCATCCAGGTAATTTTTCCTGGATAAAGGATCTTAGTAACTAAATCTGAGAGTTTTGCTAATTTCCTTCCATTTTCGCAGATGTTGGCCAGCCTTTTCAGTTACTTAGTACTTTTACAGATTGGTATTTTTTGTCAACCTTATTGTGAGTTAGTTCTTTTCTTATTGCAGCTGGAACATTAAATTCTGTGAATGATACTCACTCAAGGCATGATGCTTTGTCATGTCATGTACTCAAAGAATTACCGTCTAGCTCTACATGTTATCTGTAAGAATTCTGTAGAAGAAAAATGTCTTTCACTGTCAATATGTGAATACACTTCCCCACCCTGTCATCTGCTTTTAGTGCAGCATAAAATATGGATCAGGAGCACAAACACCTCTTTGTTGTGTAGAGAAGACTTTGGTGAGTTGGAATCCACCTTGGGTTCAAGACCCCCATCTCTTTGTAGATGCCTGCAATAGGATGTGATCTTTCTATTCCTTTTCTAAGCCCCTGCCACCCACCAGTGCTAAGCTGCTGGTCAAGTAGAAGTCTTTCCTCTTCCAATCATCTTCCAAAATTTGCACTCCTATGCACTCATGGCGAGTCCCTTGTTTCCCTCAGCACACTTCTGTCATGTGTTTCAGTAAAATTCTGGCTGCAGAACTGCCTCCAAGGGCCCATCTTCGATGTCCTGTGATGGAATCAGTTCATGTTCCCAAATAAGCATGTGGAGGCCAGGAGCAAATGAGGTAAACTTCTGCCACACTTTTTTGTGGTTTTTTCTTAGCAGCTACAGCTATGCTGCTGGTAAAAGGGGAGCTGTTCTCTGGCCCTGGAGCTTGGTAGCACAGCACAGCTTTTGTTTACCTGCCTAAACTCCCATCCCTTTTCCCTTCCCCAGACACGGCAGTCAGGTGTCACCTTCTTCCAAATACTCCTGACGTACTCTCTACTCTGACATATCAAAGCTCTGGGAAAATACTGCTTTGCCCAGATCAAAATGGTGCTAGGGAGCAAGGTAACAGCTATA
Organism: Polioptila caerulea; assembly: GCA_013397295.1. Lineage (NCBI taxonomy): Eukaryota > Metazoa > Chordata > Aves > Passeriformes > Certhiidae > Polioptila > Polioptila caerulea. The sequence goes on from VYXF01000386.1 coordinate 205,556, forward strand.
CAGAAGCAAAGATCACGGAATTCAAAGCTGCCTTCCCCTCTGCTTTACCAGCAGAGACCCAGCTGGAGGACATTGTCTGCAAACATTGAAGTAAACCTGGATCTGGTGCTGGGTGTTGTTTAGTGGATTAGGGGTGACAGTGGTAGTGCTGGGTGATGGACTGAATGATCTTGTAGGTCTCTTCCAGCCCTGATGAATTCATGATTCTGTGCATCCATGAATTCCTAATTCTTCACAGGGATTGCATCTTTGGAAATTTCACTGCACATTCTTTCCTGTCTCAAGGTGTATGTGTTCCTACATACCCAGTGAGTGGCATCATTATTTGTTATCTGTGGGCCTGAGAAGAAATTATGTCTCTCCTGTGCCTCCCTCTAGTTATGTGTAATAAATTCTGTTTATCTGCCATCAGTTTAGAACTGGTTCTGGATACACTAAAGACTGTATGCTGCATATTTGCTGCAAAGGTCACCTGCCTGGACTCTGCTAGCCCTTACCTGTTTCTGAGTGGGACATTATTAGTTACAACTTCGATTGCCACAGTCTGCAAACAGCAAAGGCTGTGGTTTATCAGACATAAAGTTGTGTTCATGAATCTATTTGGAGTTTTATTTTCTTAGTTCCTTTGAGGATGTATTTTCTCACAGATGTGTGGCAGTCTATCAGCTCAGAAGCTGCAAGAACACAGGTCTGAAGGAATCAAGCTGTCTCTGCCCCAGGCTAGCTTAGGTCCACAGGCTTTGGGAGTTCAGGCTGTATGAAAACACTTGGGCTGCTCTGGAAACACAAAGCTGTGGAGAGATCTGTCTGCATGTGAACCCTGGGCCAGCTTCTCTGTCTTTGGAGATACAATAGCACAGTTAATCCTAAGCCCTTTAGTCTTTTAACAAAAATCTAAGACTTATCAATGCTGACGTTGCATAGATCTGCAGAAGACTCAAATGCTTATGGGTGCCCAGAACTAAGGCTGATAGGCCATCATTGACTGAAGCCTCAGCAGGACAGGAAACAAGCACCTGAGCAAAATCACCCTGAAGGATTCCAGCAGATGTTTTGCTCTCAATGCTAAAGAAGGGAGATGGTGTCCTCCACACCCATATCAATTCTTATCAATCTGACTCAGAGAAATTTTTATCTCTCCTAAGCAAGAATTGTTGGTTTCACTGATCCTGTAAGGAAGACTTCATGCATGCAAAATACTAGCTATTCAAGATCCCTGTGTCTGTTGTCTAAACAGTTGTTGCCACTATGTGCTGCTGCAGAAGAGGATGAAAAAAGGACTTGAAAGTTTATTGGGTCAGTTTTAAACTGGGGAAAATTACTGCAACATTAATGAATGCAAATGAGTAAGTGTCAAATTCTGAAGCATGAGATTGAGTTCTTCAGCACAGACACACTTTTGTGTTTTAGAAGCCAAAACTGAGTTTTGCTCTAAAGAGATAAATCGAGTTTTGCTGTGAAGAAATTTTTTTCGTTTAAAAGATTTCTAATGGCTGCTTAATATTCTTTGTCTTGACTACTCTCTCACTCAGTATGATCCTAGTTAGTAGCCTCTCTGTCACAATAATATTTGTTCACACCATGTTTGTTTGTCCTATTTACTAGTGTTATTTGCTACACTTTGCCCCTGGACACATAGAGATGAGATCCTGCTCAATTTATTTTCAGACAGGAAAAGACTGTGTCCTGATGAGCATTTACTCACATATGTGCTTTTAGTAAAACTGTTGGGATTATACAAGGAGGTTTGCAACAGCTTGTGTGAGAGAGCTTCACACTCTGAATGCAAATATGAGGTGTGCAATTATCCTGTTTCCTCTAGTATGCAGGGGATGAGATGGAGCTTTAGCTTCTGATGGAAGTCAGCTGGGGTTTTGCTGATGGTCTCTGAATGCTGACTGATGCTGACCTCCATAAATACACAGACATGCACACTGCTTGGCCTGTGGAGTGAGTCATTAAAATTTGGCCTGTGGAAAGAACAGCTCATAGTGACAAGGAGCAATGCTCCCAGGTGCTCTGCCTGCTCCAGCCATCTCACACAGGCCAGTGGGCAGGAGCAGAGAGAGGAGATGGTGTTCTCCCTGTGTGACACCCAGAGGGGCTGTTGCTGTAGTGACCGTGTCCTCAGGGTCTAGCAGGGCAGCAAAGTGATGGCATTCCAACCCCAGGGTTTTTTGCCCTAACAGACTATTAAGAGCCACTCATTTATAATGTTTGATCTATTTCATAACATCAAATACAGTCAGGTTGGTTGAGATCCTTAGGGCTTGTCTTGCCCCTCCCCCCTTTCCTTCTCCCTCTCTTTTTTTTTTTTTTTTAAATAAAAAAGCATAGAATAACAATTCAAAAGTCTTGAAAGTGGAGAAATGGCCACAATAAAAAAAGACAATACAGCAAAAAGGAGGGGACAGAAAAGAAACATTACATTATCTATGAGAAAATGGGGACAAAAGCATAAATGCTAATAAATAGGAGAAGTAGAATACTGGAAAGTTGAAAGGTGGGTAATGAGGCACCTTTAATAATGTTCTCTATTATTTGCTCTAAGATTTTGCTTTATTTGCTGTTCAGTCATCAATGATGACACTGATTTTTTTTCTGCTATCCAGTCATTTAGACAGGAAATGTTTTCCTTGGGTATTTGGAACTTTCTCACCTCAGTTCAGTTTATTGATGCTGCACCAATGATCTCTGAATGCAGAGATGATTCCCATTCTACTCTTACTGGCATTGACTGTGTTGCTTCAGAATCTCTTTCATATGGTACACACATAGTCCCTGAAATCATTATCTAGTTATTTTCTCTGAACTGCATTATTTCAGCTTCCATTGAACTGCATTTGCTAAAAATATTCCTGAGTCAAATCCAGGAGTTGTACACAAGCAGAGCTGGCCTGCCTGGGGCAGTGGGGGAGCAAGCAGTAACCTTTGTTAGCATGTTCTGTATCATCCCTGGACCTACACATGCCGTCAGTCCTGAGCTTTGTCAGTAACCTTTAAGCTCCTGCAAGGTTAGAACAGGGTACAAAGATCTCACTTTGCAACCCTCTTTTTCTCAGCAGAGTCAGTGTTAAACCCAGCTCTGCATTTGTATAGCTTGGTGCAGTCTTGAATGAGAGACTGATACTGGCGGGTCTTGAGTGACAAATTTCTGCCCCTTTCCTTCCTCTGAGAGGAGGAGAGCACAGGCAGCAGAAGGTGTGCTGGAGGGCCATTGCAGTCCTGCTGGAGCAGTCCCAGCAGTGACTCCAATCCCTCTCATATTACTACTGGGATAAGCATTGCAGCTGCAACCAGCTGGTCTGTTCTGGAAAAGAATGTGTCTCTGCACACTGGGTTTGGATATTTGGGATATTTTCCTTGTCTCAACCTTCGGCTGATATCTGTGATTGTCTGTGCTTTCTAAACACCATTGACTCTTAGATCAGATCAGCTGTTAGGTCAATGTTAATTAGATTTTAATCTAATCTGCAAAATTATGAAGGGGCAGGGAAAAAGTGACAGAGGAACCCCACTAACCTAATCAGAGCAAATTGGACACTCAACTGACATAGGATGGGATGTTTAGGGGGGGAACCAAAGTGGGGAACAGGAGGGATCATAGTGGTTTGGAGAAGGAACAAATATGGGAGAATAGATGAACAAGGCAATAACAAGGCAATAAAAGCAGATGACCATGTGTTAACAGGCTGTGGTCAGTGCTGTAACCTGGCCCTGTCCCTGACCCACCCATGCTTCTTGTCCTGTCCTCTTCTCAGCCTCCATTCCTAACACCCATTCTGTATGTGTGCCTATGTGTGTGGGGAGACAATGAAATGGAAACCTTGTGGCACAAGGTCCCAGGTGTTGTAGTGGAGCAGCTGGAGAGAAAAGAGAGCCCTAAGTACTGTCTGGCACTTGGGGGTCTGTGGGTCAGAGGGGCTTGAGAGCTGGGGCAGCTGCACGTGTATTTTGTGGGTGTGCATCAGCAAGTGTGATCACTGGTCAGACCACACTAGGGGGGAGTGGGAGATGAGGCCATGATCCTGGGTTGGATACTGGAGAGGTTAGAGGCCATGTGGCTTGACTACTGGAGGAAGCAAGGAGCCCAAGCCAGACCAGAGACAGACCTGTTTGTGCTGGTGGACGATGATCCAGCGGCTGGCTGTGGAACAGATTGGGTACCTATGGGCAGTTCCTGGAGGGATATATAACGGATGTATGTATGTATTCTGTGCTAAATTGCTTTCATCCTGGTCAGCCAGAGAGGGGAGCAGGACCAGGATGCTGGTGCAGCTTGTGTTTGTCCAAGTACTGTGATTGATCTTGTGTTTTTTTCAGTCTGTGTTGATCTGTGGTTGGCTATTGGTATGTGTACAAATGCATGGTATGTATGTGCCTCACAACTGGATGGACATGGGGATGTGGTGCTGCAGCAGCTTTGCTTCTGTCAGCCTACCAGAGTCAGCAACCTCCAACATAGACCAGAGCCACATATTTTCAGATAGAATTCTATATGTTCATATACAGCATTATGACTTTTGTCTAGGAAGTGGCTTTCTTGGTGAACTTGCTGTAGATTTGATTTTAATGTCTTTGCAGCTGTGAGTAACACAGGGACAGTTTCTCCTCTGGGCATCCCTTCCCTTCATGTTCACACATGGGATGTGGTAAGCCCTGAATCCATGAGCTGTGGTCATCATGAGAAAACATTAAATTTTCATATCTCCTTCTGGGAGTTGCAGGCATGTGTATTACTGCATGACGAGACAGTTGATTTTTCACTATACATTTGCTGATCTGTTTCAGGCAACCACAGTAGTATCAGAGTTAAAGAATAAGTGTGGAAATGCTGCTCCTTAATTACTGAACTGATATGATACCTGGCAGTGAAGCATTGCTGCAGGCAGTTGCTCTGGGGATGTGGAGAGAAGGGAAAAATTTTCTGATGCAAACTGCCTAAGCAGACAATGCTGTCCCTAGAAAGACATTGAGCATTCAAGTAGTGGAGCACATATTTTTCCTTTTCAATATCACTGAAAAAAATATAAGGATACAGAGCAGAGGTGAGCTCAGAGTGTTAGAGTCAAGCCAGAAAGGATATTATAATTTTTTGAGAAAGATTGAATATAGCTTGTGAAAAGGGATTTACAGTAATGAATGCTTTTTCCATCCTTGAAATATCTGACACAGTTCCTTATGTTCTCATTAGAAATTTATATTAGCTGTTGTTTAGTTTGTGAAAACAGCACAAGGAAGTTAGTGGTGCTGAGATTCTCATTCATGCTGAGCTCAGTTTGGATGATTTGATATGAAGCATAATGGGGTATCTCAGAGAACTGAGGAGCTAAGAGGTAGGGCGAGAGTTGGACTTAAGAGTGCTCCAAGATGATGCTCCTCTGTGTCTGCAATGCTCTTTTGCAGTTGAGGTGTGTACAGTTAAATTGGTTTGTTTTGCACTATGGAAAGAAAACGAAATCTTCCCTTCCTGAAAACTAGGACTGTGTCATCATGTTGATAGCTCTGAGAGCAGCACCCTTTGATTAGCATTGACTATTAATTAGCAAAAGTCAGAAGTCTGGAGATATTCGAGAACCATCTGGACAAAATCCTGTGCCATGTGCTCTAGAATGACCCTGCTCAAACAGCTTGGGCCAGATGACCCATTGTGGTCCCTTCCAACTGTATCCTTTAGTGATCCTGCAGAGTCTGCCATTTTATTTTAGCTTTCCAAGTTCAAATTTCTCCTTGTAAATTGCTGGAAGTTTTCTCCCAAGATTTATATCTTCTATTTCCCTCACACCTTGGTTTAAAATACATTTTTGCTTATTTTATACTTATTTTTTCTTACAAACCTGTTTTTTGCTTCTTTTTCTGACCTAGCTGGGCCTTTTAAAAATTTTAATTTATGTGGGTTTTTTTTTATCCTTCAGTATAAACAGCTTCCTGTGACAGAGAGTTCATCAGCTTACCTGTGTTGTAAGAAAAAGCGTCTTTTGCTTGTTTTAAACCTGTCATCTGTTTGCATCCCCCAAAGTCTTACACTGGAAAAGACTGAATAGTTGAGTTCAGTTCACCCTTTCCAGATAATTTATGATCTTATAAACCTCTGTCACACCTCCTCTATCATTTCTTTCCCAGGCTGCAGAATTGAAAATTATTTATCTTTCCTTGTTTAGAAGCCATTCCATACCTTTGATCTTCCTTATTGCTTTTCTCTGATCTGAAAGTTTTCTCTTACACAGTATGAAAGCAGTCTTTAAGACAGAAAATCCATTAATACTTCATAACATGCTTGTTTAGTAAGGAAGTAGGGCATTTTAAATTCTGATGACCCTGAATAAAGAGGGAAAAAATGACTAGCCTGATGCTCAAGGCAAGCACAAATTAGCTGAAATGTTACTAGTGAAGGAAACGAAAAATCAGTGACCTGACCCACACAATCTTGAGGGGAAGACTTAGAACATTTTGCTTAACAAAAAGCACATGATTCTGTAGTTTGTGAAGGAGGTTCAGAGGAACTGTTATGCATTAATTAGGGTGAAGTAAGAGAAATAAATATGTTCGCTTTTCATGTCAGAAGCTAAAATGTTGAGATCTGCTTGTACTAAAAATAATTCTAAGGGAGAAAATAGTGGTTCTGATTATACTGTGTTATGCTAAAACCTGAGCAGCTAGGTTTGTTTCTGCAGAGCTCTTGCTTATTGGATTATTATCATTATTTTTTTTTAACAATTCCAATTTAAGAGTTGTGAAGCTGAATATGAAAAAAAAAAAATTATGCTTCTATACCCATATTACTAGGGATGTGGGAAATGAAAATCTGTACTTTGAAGCAAAGAATCCTTCGTAGACCAGGAGGAAAAATTTGATATTTCCTTTTTTTTCTAAGTAACTCTATTCCTCTTTAAAAAAAATGTATTCACCAAAAGGACATATAAATAGAAATGAATTTTAAAAAAAAATTAAAATTGCAGTATATCTGAATGATAATGCAGTTACTGTCTCATTAACTAGATGCCAAAAGAAGGCAGTGATAATTGTGTAGCTGCTGCTAAGAAAATTTTCAGAATGCATTATGGATGTTGTGCCTCATCCTGACAAAGTCAGTTCACAAAAGAGCAATAAGCACTGTCTCAAAGGAGTGTTATGTTTTAGATATTAAAGTCTTCCCTTAACAAGCGTCCAAGACATAGATCAAAGTAGAACTACAGTGTATATGGGCTCGAAACTCATACATATTTTCTTGAACTCAGGATTGCAGATCTGTTCCTATTTTGGAAATGAGTTAATTCCAGTATTTTTCAGGGAAAGTTCACAGTATGTTCTGTGGTATTCAGAATTTTAGGAGTAATAAAATGCTTTGCATTATATGATGTCTTGACAATATTAGTGCCTGTATGTGTGTATATATAATGTGCAAAATTATACATATCTAATGTACATAATATAGATAAATATATAATTTTTCTCCTCTTCTACACATGTTTTTTTTAATAGCAAATCAAAGTCTCTGGAGTATACTGTTCTGTTTCAGCTGTGGTTAGTGAGGTTGGTTGATTATATTTGTGTCCAAGCACCTTCCATTTTAGTTCAGTGAGTCCAATTGGAATGAAATACATGTGAATATCACAGGAATTTTTTGTAAGTCTGAACCCAAGTATAGAAGTCTTCTTTCCACAAATTCTTTTTTCATCAAATTCTTGTACTTTGCCATGATGTCAGCAATGGGCCATCAAGTTGTACTACTCATAGCTTAAATCACAGACCATGTGAACACGGTTCATGCTGCCTCTGAGAGGGGCAGAAAAGGCTTGGACAAGAAAATCGTGTGTATACCTCCTAGATAGATTGAGGCTGTCGAGGTTCAGCTTTCTTTTGCTGCCATTTACAGTGTTTTAAGGTGGTGGAGAAAGCTGTGGCAAGGGGCAGTGCTAAACCACAGTGTACATGGAAAACTAATAATTTATTTTTGAAAGCTGGTAAGTCTTCTACACTGCTGCACTTATATAAGCAAGCTCTTGGAAATAGAACAGAAAATATGATTAATACTGTTTTGGGTGGTTTTGTTTTCCCCTTTCTCTATAGTGTTGTGGAGAATCAAATTCAAAGACATTTAACAGAAGTTAATTCTCCTCTACTTCCATGAAGTTTGTTGAGCTGCATAAGAAAAGAAAATATATCCGAAGTTATATTCAGTTACAAAACTACTTTAAAATTCTATGTTTTCCAAAGGTAGAGCAGTAATAAAATTTCATCAGTGCCAAAGTGCCAGGGTACATTGCTTTGGGATTCAGAAGAGCTGACCCGTGCCTCTCTGGCTTCATCTCTTGAAGTCCTGCTGATTTATTTGAAGTCCTTTGAAGTGTCATCTTTACACTGTATGCCTCCAATAATTCCATTTCCTTATTGGTAAAATGCTGATTGTAATATGTGGGGTCATACAGTTTGACCTCAAACATCCTATTTGTTGCATTTGTTGCATGAGGACAATTAATGCAATGGAAAAGCTCAGATGTGGAGTGAAAATAACATCTTCTGTTTGGCTATATTCTTGTCTATTCTGAACAGATCTGATGAATATAATTATGTATTTTAAGATCTTTCATATGGTACACTAAAAATCATCTTGCTTTCTTAAAGTTTAAAAAAATTCAATATAACTTAAAAGGTTTCCTTGTTGTAGCTTTATTTGTTGTCTCCACCTGCACTGTGGGGAATTTAATTACTTTGCACCTGAAACATGAAGTGTGTTGTATCTTCAGCTTGAGCCTGGAAATCATTATAACCTTTACTTGTCCAGAGCCAGAAAGTACCTTAGGGTCTAAAGTGTGCTGTTCAAGCAGAAGTAAAGACTAATGTGTAGATTACAAAGCCAGAAGGAGCTGCAAGTATCATCTGGTGCCACAGTGTCTCTGAGATCAATATTGTGTTCCTCACCTGACAATTCTCATCAAGGTTTTTGGCTCCCTCCCCATGCAGTTAGTGTTGATGGTGATTGCCTTTGACAACTTTTGAAAGCAGCACAGAAAGAAGAAAAGCAAAATCTGTTTTTGCTCGTCTATCACAGAGCTTTTAAGGAGCCTTTCTGTATCCACTCTGACGCTGCTATACCTGCTCTTAAAAATCCAGATTGATTTGTGTCTTAGCATAGAGGAAATCCAATTCTAACTTGTGAATGGACTTTCCCATCATCATTAAGGCTCGGAGACATTTGCCGTGACCTAGGTCATGCTGACCTTAATTAAAGCCCAAATCACCCTGTCTCAGCTAACGTCACACACTATTTTCATAGTCCCTTGCTGCAGCAGATCCTCAGAAAGCTAGCAACTGAGCACAGCACAGGCAAGTAAAAGACATGCAGTTAACTTGTTTCCAAAACATCTTTATTCAAATGTGATTTAAATTTCCTCAGTTATGGAAACATTTCCCATGATATGATAGAAGTTCCTGTAACTACCATAAACATGCTAGATGGGAGGCAAATCTGGAGTATTTAATTTGTTTGTTTATTTTTAACAGCAGTAACATGCATGTCTCATCCAAAATGTAGCACATTAAACTTAGTCATTTTCCACCTACTCTCTCTTTTGTGATCTTTTTTTTTTTTTTTCCCTGTGGCTCATGTATTACATGCTCTTTTGTGCAGCCTGTAAATTTCTTCCTTGCCTGGGGACCCACTCTGGCTTGGGATCAGATGCAGGCTGCCTGGGGCTTACAGAAGAGAGGGGAATGCAGGAGAGGCAAGGGCAGTGTCCCTGTGGGGCACCACCTTCTCCTATTCCCTTCCCCAGGGAAGGGAGTGCCAGGCTGCAGGCACCACTGTGTCCCATCACGTGCTTCAGAGCAAGATGGTTGGCAGCTCTGTAATCTGCTAATTTTGTCCTCCTTTTCCTGTTGTAGATGTATCATTAATTTTCTTTGAAAAACAAGGATTGTGAAGAAGAGAGGTTCTTTAATGGAGGGTGGGATACAGTATTTTTGATATTTCAAATATTGAGCTATTAAAACAAGAAGAAAATACCAGATGTAGGGAGCATAAAAATTACTTCTGCCACAAAGTAATAGGATTCATCTTGCAGCCTCATCTATAACTGTGAGGGATTTTCTTAAACATGTCCATGACAATCTTGGTGTTTTTATAACCACCTTGGTCAGCACCATGTTTTAATCTGAGTCTTTAAGGCAGTTGATTTGTTTTGAATATTTTTCCCAAATATGAGTAATATAGAAGTAAATAGATTGAATATAACAGTTTCAATCACAATTTTAAAATATGATACATTTTGTTCTACTGCAAGATACTTTATGAATAATTCTAACAATTTTTTTTTTTGCTTTACCATCTTCTGTTACTTGACAGTAATCTTTGCATTCCCTTTGTACTTCTGTCCTTAATTATCCATCTGACACTACTCTCTAGTTGGAGTAGTGGATTATTTTTGTCCTTCATCCATAATAGAAATTTTCAATGTATTTCCAACTATTATGCTGTAGTTTGTTTATTTTTATATGTTTTTTTTTAACATGAGAAATTATAATTTCTCGGATGTGCCATGGTTTATTATTATTAATTTTGTTGGCATTGACTACTGGTGTTTTTTTAGATTTATCCCTTGAGCATTTTCAAACTGACTCTAAGCATGTTACTTGTGATGAGTTCTGTATTAAATACTAAATTAGTGTTGAAAGAGTGGTAGAGAATCATTTAAATATCAGATTAATATGTCTACAATATATAATAGCAGGCAAGCCTCTGTAGAATTTATGAAAGAATTAAGGGTTTGCTGAATAAAAGTTCATTAACTCCAGCTAGATTTTTCTTGAGATGCTTTTAGAGTAACTTTTAATTTGCTTTTAGTGCATAGTCATTAAATATACTATTGAATTGTTCTAATTCTGGTTTTGTGTCTTACTACTTTAATTCCTGCTAACTCTTTGATTATTCTTTGATAATTGTGTTATTTAAAAGACAAAAAAAAAAATCTTAATTTAATCTTCATTTAATCATTTATTGAACACATATATTGTTCAACAAGCAAGAAATGTCAAAAGTCCTATTAAAACCTGCAGTATTTAAAAGCATGGGAATACTTACTGTCTTTTCAGCTAAGTTTGAGTATTGATTTTTAAAATCTGGATAGATTTTGGCCTCCTCTCATCTAATGTTTAGTAGGTGGGAGCCAATCACAAACACCAGATAGTGTCATTTCCATGCCTATAATCTGCTAAAACTGCTCTTGGAACCCAGCTAGTTTAATAGCTCCCTGGAAAACTTGCTTAACATCCCTTATTTTTACATCTTGGTTCCCTGGATTATCTGTAAAGAATAAGGATATTTCATTTAACATAAGGATATTTCATTTCATAGCAGTACAACTTTGATACAGATAGTAAAGAAACAGAATTTTGCTCCAGACTTACTTTCCAAAGTCTAATAATTATATTTTTAGGGTGGGAAGGTGACACAAAGTTGAAGCATCATCTGCATGGGAGAAGTGACTGCATGATGTTTATGTGTACTTCAAGTGTGGTTTTACTGCCACAGTTCTACTTCCATTAAGCAATTACTCTTTTTGCCTGAAAACAAAAAGTTCTGCTTACAAACACTTGAAAGATTATGAGCTTTCAGGTATTAAAAACAAGTTAAAAGTAACTTTTTAGTATTTTGTAGCACTTTCCATTACTCTATAAAAGATGCTTTTGGGCTTTAAATACAGGAAATCCCAGAGGAAAAGCATTTTCCTTTGCAGTGTTTGAGTTAGTTACATTCCTGGCACACATGATCTTTATCCACTGCATCAGATTGCTACTTTTGGTGGGTTAGAGGAAGAAAAAGACAGAAGCTGGCTTTGAATTTCTCTCATTACTTGGCACAGTTTTGGCAGTATGTGGCACAAATGTGATGGAAAGCCAGATATGCAGCTGTACTTCAGTGGAAATTGGTTGATCAATTGGATGTGGCACGGTGCATCATTGTATCCTGGCTGCTACTGCTCCTACACGTGCATGTGAGGCTGCATCTGTGGTTCTTTGGTCGAAGGCACTGCAGGTTGCCATCAGCCTGTAGGCAGCTGGGTGAGACACCCTCCCTGCTCCCTTCAGCTTGCTCCAGCTGAAGGGCAGCCTGGTCACCAGCCACACTGGCTGGAAGAATGTTAAGGACAATACTATCCCTTTTCCAGGCTCTTCTCTCCACACATTCTTTATCTTGTTCCACTTGAAAGGATTAGACCACTGCTGTGTGTAATACTTGAGATATAGTCATGTTGCACTTCGTAAAAGCAATGTTTTTGGTTTACTGCTATGAGCTACATCCAGAAGTTCCAAGCCTGGATAGTTTCCAATATGGCAGAAGTGGGATTCAGGGTAAACTGCACTCATGATGCTGAAGTAGTTATTCTCTAAGAGTGCCTCGCACACCTTGGTATTTTACCTCAAAACAGAATTATCTGACCATGGTGTGCAGCTACAGCTCTGTCCCAGAGAGGATAACAGCATCACAGCAAGTTTTTTGTGACATCACAAAGAACATCTGACAGAATTAAGGGTAGGCAAGTGGTAATAGGATTGAGAGTTATCTGTACTGGAGCATGTGATTTAATTTGGGAAGGGTTGCTGGGACACTTAATGCTGTAGTGTGCTGGCAGTGATAAACGACCACTGCTTTACTGTTGAGTTTGGTGTCCCTGGACAAAGAAATTTATCCTCTCAGGCTTTAAACTTTAGGGCTTTGGGTTTTGGTCTTGCAGTTTTGTGGTTAGTTGTCTGCAACACAAATCCACCTTGAAAGGATGTGTAGTACAATTTGTAACACACCAGTGTCTCTCAGTCATGCTCATTAGTTGCAGGCTGTGTAACTGATTTGTAGCCTTTTAGGATATGGCAGTGCAGCTTGTTACTGGCTAAAATGATGTTTTGTTTAAGTTTTTACCAAACTAATAAAATAATGCTTTTTAAGCAGGATGTGTTTTGATTAAGATGAAACAACCATTATTCATCAATTACTACTTTATAAGTGAGTTGCTTCTTAGTATTGCAGGGATTTTTCACAGCAGTGTTAACTGTTTGGTCATTAAAAAATATTAAGAATTAGATGGGTGTAGATATATTAAATTGGCATTTTTGGTAGTTTTAGAATTTTATCTTTTCTGATATTAAATGGGTCATCTGTTTTCCCAAACTAAATGTAGCATTTTAAAGTCTAAATATGTGTTTATACATAGTAGCATTATCTCCATCATTTGCAGACCTACCAGAAGTTATATGGAAATTAGTGAGAGAGTTGATGACTGTATCAGTTTTTTTATATCACTTAAAAAAAAAAGTTTCAATGTATTTTACAATTTTCTTTTCTTAGAGAAATAAGTCTGAAAGTAAAAAAAAAATAATAATTAAAAAAATCAACTTCCCTGAGAGTTAGCACCGATATTAGTCAAAACTGCACTTTGCCTAAGTTCCCAATATTATATCATCTGTGCCGTTTAAAAGATGAACTTTTTAGTAATTCATGTGACATTTCATGAACCTTCGGATTTTCACCAATACATGGGTATACAATGAAAACTGTTTTGCACGTATATGCTAGAGCTGATAGTTATGATTATATTTTAGTATAGTAAAGTAATTCATTCTGCAAGCTGATGCACAGATATAACTTGTTATTCATAAAAGCTTATATGAAAGCAATGATTGAAGCCCAAGATTGGAGACATCAGTGAGTTCTAGAAATGATTATATAGGTGCAACTATTCAGCATTAATCCGTGTGAAACATTCCTGGTGTGTAATTGCAGTACCTGCAAATTATGTTTTTAAAAGCTATAAATGCTTCAATGCACTTTTATTCTGTAAATAAAAGATACTTTGATGAAACGTGGATGAAACTTGATGTGTTAATTGACCAGAATGTTCAGACCAGATGGGTCTCCACTACGGAAAGAGACTAGACAGAATTGACATTATGTCCTCTTCCTACCTTAGTATGCTATTTTAATGCATAGCAAATAGAAATATATCTCATGAATTCAATCTTCCCTGTCATTGCTTGTTTATAAAGCTCTTATTATGTTTTCAATACCTGAATCCAATGAAATTGCTTGAAAATATTGAAAGCAGTGAACTGAAGTTCATGGGTGAATCATATTAGTTTACTGAAAATTGACTGAATTGAATGGCATCTCTTTTCAGAGCTCTTTGCAAGGAAGCAAATAAGGGACAGAGGAACAGGACCACGGTGTCACTGCTCTGATCCCGGCCCCACAGCACTTAAGCAAGGCAAGCCCTGAGACCATAACCAGGTTCAACCAAGAGGCAAGACCTATAATAGGCAAAATCATGGCAAGGACATGCCATGATCAAGCCAGAAAGCCCTTGCATAGGTCAGGATCACATCCAGCAATTTATGGGCACATTCACGGTGACAAGGCAGGGCTGAGGTCAAGTCAGTCCACAGCTCAAGGGTGTCTGTGGTGAGGCACAGCTTAACTGGAGACCAGCATTCCTCCAGCACAGCACAGGCAGGAGCTAAGGCCCCAGGCTGTGCTTGTGTGGAGTTCCTGGGCCTGGGATGTCAACAAAAGCCCCAGGTGAGGCTGCTGAGGGCTGCTAGGGTTTATGAGTGTGCTCAATGCCCTCCCACATCAACTACTCCCTCCTCAGCCATAAAGCCAGTCATTTCATCACATAAAGGTTGTCCAGGTGTGATTTCTCCTTCATTACTCTATGCTGGCTAATCCCAGTCACCTTCTTGTCCTTTAAAGGGTTGGAAATGTTTTCTAGGAGAGTTTGCAGTATCACATTCCCAGGGATCAAGGTGATGTTACCATCCCTGAAGACAGGAGTGGTATTTGATTTCTTGCTGAACTCAAGAACCTACCCTGGTCTCCATGAGCTTTAAAAGACACTCAAGAGTGGCCTTGCAAAGATATCAGCAGGCTCTCTCAGCTCTTGTGGTTGCATCCCGTGGGTCCTTCAAATCAGACTGTCACTGGATCTCTGCTGAGGTCTCTAACAAACTAATGAGAAAAATGGTGTGCTGAATCTTTTGCATCTGAGGCCTTCTCCAGGCATGATGATTTAGAAAAGATGATCTGGATTCTGTGATATACAAACGTGGAGAGAATACAAATCAAAACAGAGTTTTTGATGTAGAAATGGCAGACAGCTTTTTGAAAAAAAACCCACCAGTTTTTCTTAACAAGAGAGGACCACTTAATGCCTTATAGATGATTTCTGATTTTATTGTATGTAAGACAGTGGCCCAGAATGCTTTTCCAGTTTCAGAGTCAATAAAATTCCCTTTCTGGGATAAACTTTGCTAGCATAGAGTGCACTTCATTTTTATTAATTACCTTCTCTCTTTAGGATTAATTCAGACACTAAATGACAGTTTCCTGCCATCTGGGAGTCTGAAACTTCCCAGTGAAGGCTGGGATGAAAGGAGTGTTAAGAAGGAAAAAATACATTTCCAGGAAATAATCTCTGGGGCTCTGTAGCAGTGCACTCTCTTGGTATGTTGTCTACAAACCTTTTTTTTGTCACTTGGCAGGCAATAAGCATGTTCATCATAGTGCTAATTAAGAAAGGTCTGTACATGCTGGTGACTGGAGTGGGGATACACCTGCCCTCAGCCATTCTGGGAGATGCTGGCAGCTCCACAAAAGACCAATAAAAAGTCACAAAACTGTTTTCTTCATCAAAGTATGAAGTACTTTTGACGAACATTGTTTCAGAGTAGAAACAGATCAAAAATAAAAAATATTTATTTTCTGAAAAGCATGGATTTCTTTTCTACTCATTGCTGATTTATTCTGCAACTGGTTCTGCATTTGCCTTGATAAAATGGTGACCACATGTGCAGCTTGTACCTCTATACTTTCCTTGCAGTGCTGCCCAGCTAGTTGTCTCTAATAGCCATAATATTGCTGCTCATTTCTTCTACTGAAGAGTGCCTTGCAAAGGACCACTTTGAAGCAATTCACTGTCCATTTCTGTGTTACCTCCGTGGACACTTTCTACACTACCTATATAGTGCAAAGAAGTAGAGGTGGAGGAAGATGAAAAAGTATCTAGGAAGACTAAAGAAAGTCAGAATTTTGAATGTATACGTGACAACAAATCAAAGAATCTTCAGAGCAAGCTACTGAAAAATATAAGGAAAGTAACGGAATAAAGGTGCAGTAATACAACACTGGAATTTTTAAGCCTTGGCTAGAGGAAGCAAAGTTCCTTTCTCATTGCAATCCTGTTCTTTAAGCGATTACTCATTTTGTCCCTTATTTAGCATTTTAAGCAATGAAGTGTTGGGGTGTTTTTTATCGGTCTTGTGACTATTGCATGCAGCTCCCATCATTTTGCTTTGGGGCCAGCATTTGAAGAGTTCTGCTGTGATCATATTCTTTCTCATGCTTCTGCTTCAGGAAGCCCTGATGTCAGGGGCCAAACCCATCTTTGTGCTCTTGCAAAAGCCAGACCTACTGGTGTTGCCCATCTAACTGGCCTTTCAACAGCTGACCTGCCAGTCAATTTTGAAGTCTTGTGTAACAGTCAGCTATTTTCCATGAAGCCTCTTGTTTGTAGGCTGTCTCAGAAAACTACTTGGAGAGGAGTTCTGTGCAGAGTGATAATCTTATGCTGCAATGAATTGGGAGAGTTGGAACAGCTTAGGTTTGCCACCGCTGTTCATCATCCCACAACTCATGGAAATGTCTAATGAGCAGTAGGAGTGGGGAAGGGAAGGAGTCAGTTTGTGGGCTTAGAGCCATTGGATAACTGTGGGTTCCTAGCTGTGATTTTGTCTTTTCCTCAAGGAAAAAACCTTTCTCTGCAGAAGGTGGTGAATAAAAAGGTAGCAGCATTTGTTGATTGGATTGGGATATTCAAAGCAGAGATAATGAATGTTGCAGAGAACTGAGAAACACTCACATGAATATGTTTGACTGGTTAGTAAAACAGAGCAAGGAGTGTTACACAGTCCCAGAGGTGAACATAGGTAATGTCCATACACTCAAATTCAATAACTTGAATTTGAGATGTTAAATGAAATTTAGGAAATTGTGTTTTAAAGATAATATAACTGAAGAGCAAAGTTAATCTGCTATTCTATGTGGTGCTGAGACCTGCTTCCCTTAGATAACACATTACTTTGCAATATGTTGATGCTCTAGCAGCCCTCTTTGATAAAGAAGGGTTGGTATGTGAAAAATACGGCTTCCAGGTCTTCTTTTGTGTAGTATTACTTCATATCTTCATGATGTATTGGCAGGCTGTATTATTAAAAGGTAGGTTGGTTGCAGGGTGGAACTTACTTTGTTGTAAAAGATAACTTGTATTAGCCACTGAAACTGATGGGGTTTAAATAGGAATTTTCTTTTTGTACTGGATTATTTTTCTTATGGAGAATAAAAAATAGTCATTCCATGCAGGAAAAAAAAATCCTGCAAGTAATGTGCACTTTCTGCATTGCTCATATTGCTGCACGTAGGATGTAATTTTTCTATTATCTTAGAACATGCCAGGTTCAAAACAAGCATCTTTTATAAAGACAGGAAGGAGACTAAAAGCATTAGAGATGGGAAACTGTTTTTATTTTTGTTGTTACATGTGAATCAGAATTTGCAAAAAGAGGTTGTAGTTTCATGTGACTATTTCTAATTTATCCATAGTGTTCCAATAATATTCCAGTCACATTTGGGAATGAAGTCAGAAATTAATAAATACAATATAATTGCTATCATCTGAAAATTGTATTCATTCCTTCATATTATTAGTAACTTCTCTTTGTACATAGGAAAGCCTTTCAGATTTGCAAAGCATCATGATATATTTAAATAATAGATTCACAGTTTTTTTGTTTCTAAAATATGCAGAAATGTAGTTCACAAACTTGAAAGGAATTTGTAAGAAGTTTGTTAAATGCAAAATCTGGTAGTGAGGCAGAGGCGTAGGTATGGGGCAAGGTTATAATGTAAATGGCATTATTGCCAGTTTAGTGACTTCTATTTGTCTTCATGTTCACAGTATTAAAACCATTTGATTTTTGAAATACCATCTTTGGAAGGGAAAACTTTGTAGTTTAGCATTTAATCTTCCCTCCATGCAATCATAACCTAAAAGCTGCTTCTTGTATGGTGCACAAAATTTGTAGGTTCATTCGCAAAGCAAAAACCTCTAGAGAATATTTTGAACACAGCAAAGAGTAAATTAAAATATGAGCAAGAAAATGATAGTAAGGAAATAATTTTTTTTTTTACTTTGCGTGTTACATAATCATAAGCAGTTTCAAATTGTAATTCAGTTAAAATAACATTTGCCTTTGATGCACAGTAATGTAGCTATAAAACACCTTATGGAGCTATCTCAATCCACTTTGTGATTGTGCCTGTTGTAGTAGCAATTTTTTCCTGCTATTCATTCTGCTAATTAGCAAGCTTTATCAGCAATTTTGGAATCTATTTGCACCACTAAAGTTAATTAGCCTAAGTGAAAACATTTAATCTGCGCAAGTGTTTTTTAAAGTGCTGCAAAATGCCATTGTATGCAGTTACACTGGTCAGATAGGAGTTTGAAGAACTAAAAGTTACCTAAAAGTATGTAATTTATTTTAGATAGCAACTAGAGCTATGGCAGTTAACCAAACCAATCTCCCCTTCCCTGCGTGCTGGGTCCTTGTTTCAGCACTTGAGTAACAAAAGGACTTTCACAGAGTCTGTAAGGACATTTGACATCCAGGTTACAAAATTACTCAGGGAGGACAAGGCTATCACAGAGAAACAATTGCTGTATGCCTGTTCAGTAAAGAAGAAACAGAAGAAAATGTCCCATTAAAATGCTCTCGGAGGGATGGGTGAAGGAGACCACAAATAGGCTGGTCTAAAATAGGCCCTGGTTCCTGTCGACCATAAGATAGAAATGTGAAAATAAACTTTAAAAAGGTCCTAGAAAGGGTTAGGGAGACTTTAATGGAGACTTTAAGGTCTGTAAACTTAGTGCCTTCATGAGGCAAAAAATGAAGCTGTAAGAATAGAGAATGAGATAAACACATTCTACTTTGAAAGGAGCAAAAGGTAGTCTTTCCTTAAAAGTTCCTGAACCTGACTGAAGGCATCAGCAAACACGTAGATGAGCCTGATTTCATTGACAGCTCTATGCCTTTGAAGGAGTCCTTTGCCCAGACCTTTTCAGTGAACTGAGACGGAAGATTATGTGAATAAGTAGTTCTTTAAAAGACAAGGAACAGAAGGTAGGAGTAAAAGAACAAGTCTAGAGGGATGGAAAATTTCCCTGGACAAGTATCTCCATTTGTTTAATCATTGCTCTCAGCTAGTTTGAGAGTAATAGCCTATTCCTAACAATGCTATGTGGTATTTTAAGTGCCTGTAGTGTATATGCTGCTCTGTAGGGGTTGTCACTAATGCTGGAAAATGGTGGAGAAAAGAAGTCTCAGGGGAGACTTCCTCACTATATACAATTACCTGAAAGGAGGTTTTATACAGATAAGTGTGGCTCTCTTATCCCAAGTAACAAACAAGAAGACAAGAGGGAATGGCACCAGGTTGTGCCAGGGGGTGATTTAAACTGGATATTGTGAAAAACAGCTTTGCTGTAAGGCTGGTCTGGCACTGGAACAGGCTGCCGAGGGAAGCAGTGGAATCATCATCCATGGAAGTGCTCAAAAAATGGGTGGCACTTAAGGGACAGAGTTTCGTGGTGAACATGGTGGTGCTGGGTGAATGTTTGGACCTGATGAACTTAGAGGTCTTTCCCAACCATAAGGATTCTGTGTCTCTGATTCTGTTCTATGGAGGTACTGTGCTAAGGTATTACTCAGAATATATTCCCACAATCCATGTGATTTAGAAAAAAACTGTCTCAGGGTGTCCAAGATGCTTCACATGAGGACTTAGGAACAGAAAGCCTGACCTGACAAATGACATCTTGACACTTTTGAGGCATGAAGGAGAGAAAAATTATATGTTTTATGTACAGATGGAATGAATTGGCACCAACAACTTGAAGAGTTTTAATATTTTCTTCATTCCTTCCTGAATGTAACCCAAATTTAGTACTTTGTCCCACCTTGCTTACTCTTGACAGCATTTGTCTGACACCAGAAAATAGAACTTTCAAGTTTCCTGAGATCAAATTTTCCTGTTAGATGACTTCCAATTAAGAATTTACCCAAATACTGATTAGAGATCTCAACATATTTCAAAATGGTAACCAAGTTCTTTAAAAAAACATTGCAAACACTTGTAAGATTGTCATAATTAATAACTCAAACTCTGAGGACATTCTGGAATCCATTTAATCCAACTCT
Organism: Polioptila caerulea; assembly: GCA_013397295.1. Taxonomy (NCBI): domain Eukaryota; kingdom Metazoa; phylum Chordata; class Aves; order Passeriformes; family Certhiidae; genus Polioptila; species Polioptila caerulea. The sequence goes on from VYXF01000386.1 coordinate 225,857, forward strand.
GTAGGTCATCACTTTCCTCACTTATACACCACTATCATTATTCTCCCTTCAGCTCCACACCATTCTCTGTGAACTATATAGCCAAAGACCACTGATCCCAGTGGCACAGACTGCCAAATTATGAAAAATGAGCTTGATTAAAGTTTGTCATAGTCATCAGACAAGTAGANGAGGACATTCTGGGATCCATTTTAATCCAACTCTGTAGGTCATCACTTTCCTCACTTATACACCACTATCATTATTCTCCCTTCAGCTCCACATTCTCTGGGAGCTATATAGCCAAAGACCACTGATTCCTAGCACAGACTGCCAAATTATGAAAAATGAGCTTGATTAAAGTTTGTCATAGTCATCAGACAAGTAGAAAAAATTCTTAAGCATATCCGGTTAAAAATCTTATCAGATCATTGTGAACACTGATAGACAAAAATATAATCTGTAAAAAACATGCTTATATAAACTAGAATTTCATATAGAGATCACAAAAAGTATAATTCCAAAATGTTTATCAAATAGATTAAAGCATATATATTTATTGCCAACTGTTTCAAATGCAATAGGAAAATTACACTGAGTATCTGTTACTGTAATTTATTGCTGTAATTCTAAACTGTCCATTGATTTTGTTTTCCATATATATTGGTAGCTGAGAGTATGTAGCATGTTAATATGCAATGCAGTTACATACAGTATAAACTATAGCAAGTAGGGGAGAAATCTGAAATCAACATTAAGTTTTGAGGGTTAGGAATATCACTACATTAATAATGAGCACATACGTGGTTATCAGTTAATTTATCTGTTTGTCTTTCCTTCTCCTGGTAGTTTTTGAACCTATTGATTAATTTCTGTAAAACTTGCCAGAAGGGGAAATGTTTAGAGATATATGGAGAAATTTCAATTAGTCTGGTAGATAGTAATAAGAAATAAACTCCATGAAGGCTGCTAGACAGTGCAGGAGAGATAGCCTAGGAGTACTTCTGATCAGGGCAAGTAGGGAGAAATCTACTGGTACACATTAAACTTGGCAGCATATTGCTGGTCATGTAAATTTACTTGTATTAGGGATTTGAGTTTTGGGGGTTTTTGTTTTTTTTTTTGAAGAGTAAATCCAATTTATTGGAAAAGATTGAAAATATTTTAAGATAAGACATAGGATTATGTCTGTAACGTGCCAAAGATTGATGTATTACACCATAGATTTTATTTTTGGGTTTTAAAAATAGTTTTAATTTTATGGTCTTTTTTTTTTTCCCTTATAGCACATTAGTACTCACCCCTGCATGAGATCAAGAACATAAAAATTAATCTCGATCTTTTTGAGAGAACATTTGAAGATCAGTTTTAGTAGCAAAGAAATGAAATGATCCCAGAGGTGCATGTAAACACAAAAGACCCTCTGCAGGCAGGCAAGAGAGTGCAGTGGCTGCCTGATTCCTTCTCACTGAAGAGAGCATGAGTTCTCCTCTGGAAGGGAAAAAAAAACAAACCCAAAATATTAAGAGTCATTAATTAGAGCCAATGATATTGATTATATATGTATTACACAGAAGTGAACTAAAGTGATCTAACTCTGATTCTTGTTTCTAGTTTATTTTTCCTGGCTTTGATTAAAGAGCTTAGAGTTTATGGCCTGTTTTTATCTACACTGGCATATAGATACGGTCTGTGTATGCCCAGAGCTGAAGGGAATAAATCCAGTCATTCCACAGAACACCTTAGAGCTATGAAAAAAGTTCAATCTGTAGTAATGATAAAAAGAAAATCACATCAAATAACATAGATATTACAAAAAGGAATATCCTGCTGCTGTCCTCAATGCTCTGATTGCAAAAGCTACAGAGAATTACACATACCAATTAGAAGACAACATCACAACTTCCTGGCTTGTAAAATGACATCAATTCCCCTTTCATAAAGGGATTCTTTACCAAAGTTATTTGAGCACTGAAAATATGGAACCGTCTGGGATACTGAGTAATTAAAATATATTTTTTTTGTTTTTTTGCTTCTCAGTTATTTTGAGAAGTCTTATATTGAAGGGGTTTTTTTATTAGTTTCTGATTTTTCTTTTAATTGACTTGTTTCTTGCAAAATTGCAGCTTGTTTCTCTACTTACCTTGCTGTAAAGCATCTGGCATTCTCCTTGATATGGACAAAGGGTCTGAGGATACTGGGTCTTCCTGTTTCTTCTTTTCATCTGTAGCGTATTCTTATTGTGGCCTTCATAACTATTTAGGGATTTAAATATCTTTGACCTTTCAGACTATTAAAATTTGCAGTGATTAAAGAAATTGATTTTGTACTTCCAATTCATGAGGAAGTAAGTATGCAGTTGCCTGTAATCTCTCTGTCCTTCAGCCAGTCATGTTCTGTACCTGAATTACTTGAATTCATAAACTTTTACCATCATCTCTAAAACAGAAATAGAAATCTAAGTGATTGCTGTATTTCTTCATGAAACACAGGAGTTTTCATAATAAAGACCTCAACTTAGTGGTCTCACTAAGTGCAGGGAGAGGCCAGGTGTTACTTTCTGTAACAGCAGCTGGTAGACCAGGCACCACATAATCACTAGTCTTAAGCCAGCTACAAAAATTTTTACCTTGTAATTTTTCTCCCCCGCAAAGCTCCTTGTTTTTGAAACAGAGGTTGCCATGTGGCAAAACAGCTCCCATTTTCAAATTTGCCATCCTAACTGAGCTGTGACATAGCTATAAATGTTGTTGGCACTGAAATATATTCAAATGTTGGACTTCTATAGGTCTAGAAGTCTGAAAGAAGAAAAATGCAACATTGTATGATTGGCCAGAGCTCCATGTGAAAGAGATTTGCATGGAATAGCTGGAGAACATTCTAAATACATCTACTTAAAATAATGGTATTTGGTGTAGCGTATGGTGCCCAAGTGAATAACTAATTCACATGGTGGCTCGAAATGTCCTTCTAAAATGCTGCCTTTCAGTTCTACTCAGCATTTAACCCATTGTTTTTAGCTGAATTATGTCTGAGTCTAAAGCTCTACAGGTTCCAAAGCAGCAGAGACTTGTTCCATAACTTGGCTTGTCACACCACAAACCATCACATGAAAGATCAAATGAAGGGAGAGACAGTTCATCTTTGCAGAGCTAAAGAATTTGAACTTTGGCAATGAAATAAGAATTCTTATTTCTCACAATTATTTTCTATGCAGACATCATAAATGATAGCCAATTTTGCCCATCCCTCAACTTTCGTGTCCTCAGTTTTCTTATCCAGGAGAAAAGTGAAATTTAACTATTGAAAAAATTGTTAATAGTTTGTATTGGTTTTGTTGTTGTTAAAAATTCTGTTCGTGCAAGTATTTGAGAAGGATATGTCAAATACCTAAGAGGAAAGAAATGTGGCAAAGTAACTCACAAACTGGAAGCTTTCAACGCAGGGAAAATCTATGGAGAATTCTAATTTTTATATTCTGTATTTGAACAGCAGTTTCTAAAATATTTAACAAATTATTTATGCTTCAGTCAGAATCAGCAGTCTGTATTATAATTCTTCTATTTTTATGTAGCATAGTGCTTCTTTGTATGCATATACCTTTGTGGGTACCTTTCACTGATTGAGCTTCTATATGATGCACTACATTTTTGTGAACAACACAGTGAACTCTAGTACTCTCTTGAGAAATTAGTCATAGCTACTTAACTTTGTCTTCATTTGCTTTTAAATACAGTCTATTTTGATAGTGAAGCACTAGACATCTGATTACTTGATATTCACTGATACTGAAAAATACCTGCACCTGAATGTAAAATTGCCCCTTTGCCTGGAAGCACACAGAATTTTCTGTAGGTCAGAAGAGACTGAGGAGACATCAGCCATGATTATGTTCATTAAATGATTAGACATACTTCCTGGTGGTATCTTGGTGTTCCCTGTGTTAATTTTTGACTCATATTTAGATCACCTTCTGTAGACATGGAATTTATTCATTGATAAAACAGAAACTTCAGCACAGTGTACATTTATTGGATATATTTGAAAGGGTGCAGATGGCCCACGAGATAGATTTGCCTCTCTCTCCACTGACTGTACAGAGAAATGGGAACTTCTGCTGTGTTGCTCAGTGTTTCCATATGGTGAATTGAGTGGGAGCTTAGCAGAATTTATGTATATTGTGGGTTTTTGGGGTTTTGGTCATACAGTGCCTGTTTGTAAAGGGTGTGAACCAGGTTCATGCAATACTGTCTTTGAGGTCACCCTGGTCTTTTTCTGCTGTTGAGTTACCATCATTATTTACACTTTTTTCCATAGCTCAGGCTTGTCCTCCTGGGAGAAATCCCTAACTATGTTGTGTTGTTGATTCCTGAATTCTCTACAGAGCTTCTCAGCTACAGTTTTATCTGCAGTTATCAGAGCTATCAAAGAAAGATGGAGAATTTTTACCAGAAGATCCACCACAGCTTTTCTTATTATCCAATACACATCTAGGGTTGGGGGGAGGCAGGGATGAGGAGGGGAAAAGGGGAAAAAAATAATGGGGGAAAAGACACTGCAGAGTTCTACCCTAGAGAAATGACAAGGTAGAAGATTGGTCTGACTCAGGATTTCATTACAAGTGCTTTGGTACTGCTAGGAGTCACAGCATGGCATCTTCTCAGAGCAGGTGCCTGAAGAGAAGAAAGCTTTTGTATGATTGAATATTGATTGGAGTACTTGCTTAAGAAGTGGAAAGCTCAGTTAATTTTTTTGGGCTGAGGAAAAGTTTGAACTTGGCTCTTCTGGGAGAAGGCCTGTGAGACTTTAGAACAAACCTGAGATGGAGCTCATGTCCCGCTCATATGTTGAAACTGGGCCACAATTCAGAGGAAAATGCAGACTTGAGAGGGGAGACATATTCAGCAGGAAGTGCACAATTTTGCTTATTTTGTTCAGTAATGTTGATTGCACTTGCTATTGAACACTCTATGACAGGATGCATTTTGCTCAATAGCAAAAATATTCACTCAAGCCAGAGTAAATACAGGCAAAAAACCCCATCTGTTTAGAAACCAGTTTATCCATTTCTTGATTTTTTTGTCATATTTTATCCCTTAGTGACACATTTCCAAATGAACTCTGTACTAGCCTAAAGAATTAAGGCTGTTTTAAACACAGTTTCTACCTGCATATTCACTTACTCATTTACTTGTTAGATCTCCACTAAGTATGGCAGTGGCTGAAATATCTTGCGCTGTGTTCGAAGAGCTTAATTCAGGTACTGGAAGCCATCACAGAGCTTCATGTGGGCTGAATTACCCCACTGAGTATCTGAAAAGCCTGGTTAATTAGCTTCCTTGACTGTCAGTCACTTGTTTCCATCTATTTTCTCACTTCAGCTAGTTCAGTCATAAAACTGTAATTTGTTTTTCTATGACTGTGAAGATGATACTCATAATTTACTCCTCCATCTACCCATTACAGTATATTTTTAAAATTTTGATTGATTATATTCCAAAAGTTTTGCTTTAAATGGTTTATAACTTTATGAAGCTGGACAATGCATTTAGTCAGTGTGTGTGCAGCCTTTCAACAGTGACATTTACCTAGAGATTGTGTCAGCAGACCGTTGATTTCAGTTCAATTTAGTGATCATTTTATTACCCAACCTTCCTGCTACATATATTGGCATGTTCTATACCCAGCAGTCTTCCTTTTCAGGCATTTCTTCCTACTTCATAATTTCATTTTAAAACCCAGGAACAATTGCCACTTGGAAGACCCTTACCCCCCTGTACTGTGATCAGTCACACAAAATACTTGTTCACTAATCCATGTCTGTTAATCCACTAATCCATGTCAAAGCAGAATCGAGCAATTGTGATTTGCAAAGAAATATAAAATATTTTATGGTCAAATGTTTTACTGTACACCACAATCTCTTATGTTCTTGGGGTTTTTTTTAGATTTTTGGCTGTTGCAAAATGCTTAATTTAAACTATTTCTTATTCCTCTATTCATAACAGAAGTTCTTCAGAGAAAGTGGTGAAGTATGTAGATTTTTCTCATGGTTTTTAGATTTATCTATTTTGGAAAAATTTAAGAACTCAGATGTTGCTTTTAGAAACATTATAATGCCATGATCTTAAAGTTTTAGGGAAAGAAAGAAAAGTTCTACCAAATGGAAAACATTGAGCATTTTTGTATTAAAGGTGAATAGCTCCTGCTTTTAGCTTTGTGGTGCCATGAAAGGTGAGATGTCAGAAATGTCACACACAGATGGAGGAACAAGTATTGCATGTAATGATGTTAAAATTTGTGAGGAAAATGAAAGGATATATTTAAATCTTGCCTTTTAAAGTTTCCATTTATTAAAGCAACATTAAAACTCTGTGGGAGTTTTTTTGTGAATAAACAAAAGGAGATGGATTTCTGTCTATAGGACAATATATATTTTTTTCTCTGAACCACTGTAGCACACTATTGGACTTTTTTTTTTGATCTGGCTCTTTCTCTACTAGTGATTCACAAAAGATTGCATGGTACATAGGTACACCAAAACCAACCTATGAATGATCCCCAGGGAAATCTGTCATAAACTCCATTATTAGATTAGCTGTGCAGAGTTAACAAAATTTTTGCCTCCTTTCTTCCTCCTTTTCTTCCAGGCCACGAGTACTATGACATCATGTATGCCTGTAGTCCTGGCTATATGATACACTAGGGCCTTACAAGTAGAGACAAGAGAGACCTGCTCTGAGCAGACTGCAGCTGTATCTCAACTTCAATCTAAGATTATCTTTGTTATTACTTTTATTATTGAATTAGGACTCGGCTTCATTACTTTACTTTGTTCCTTTTGCTCTGAGTGAGCTAGAATGGATAAATGTGTTTCTTATACTTGCAGCAATAAACTGCGTACAGTTAAAAGTATAAGCATCACCACACAATATTGTGTCCTTTTCAAAGGTCAAGTGCAAGAAAGACCTTGATTTTTTAAGCAAACTGATTTTCCATGTTTGTGGGTTGTTGCTTGCAGATGTCACCTGATGCTGCAAGTGTGACCCCCTAAATTTTAAATCTTTAAGTTCTGTGTTTTAGGCAAATGTAAGTTTTCAGTAGCAAGGAAAAGTATATTCTAGTAGACACCTGTCAGATCCTGCTCCTTAAACACTGCTTATCACCACCAAGGTTACTATTTATAGCTGACTGATGGATAGCTGTGGATCAGGCTGAGGTAAAATGCAGGTCAGGCTTTTCATGTGTGTAGGTGAAACTTTTCACCCCTTAATCGTATGGCACTGCAAAAGAAAACATTACCAAAAGAGCACAGCAATAACATGGCTTACAATATTGCTGTTAGGAGCCATAGCTGTTGTTTTACATGAGTGGGTGATGATCCCACCTAATACACAGCAGTGAGCTCTAACATGAGCTGAAATTCTTTTTTCAGAAAATGTGCACCTCATTGAGTAGGCAAACATGTTGGTAATTTTCATTCCTGTTTAATCCTAAATTAAGTAAGTGTCCAGCCTAGCTGATTCTGAGATTCTGTTATTGCTTGGGATGTTGGCACTAATTTTAAAGGCTTTTTGAATGGTTAACCTTGGCTAGAAATAAACAAAAACAAATATAATTGCAGCAATCTTTCATTGTAAGTGAGGATTAATTTCTGTTGATATATTTATATAAATTTCCTGACACTTTTTTTTTTTTTAATCCCCTTAGATATTGGCAAATGTAATAATTTTTATCTGCGGGAACTTGGCAGGAGCGTACCACAAACACCTCATGGAACTCGCGCTGCAGCAGACGTATCAGGACACGTGCAACTGCATCAAATCCCGTATCAAGCTAGAATTTGAGAAGAGGCAACAGGTAAAGTAACACCCATGTCTGGGTCTGCTTTTCTGTGTTCACACTGTCCCCCTATTTATCGCTACGTAATCCAGCTTGTTAGTGGGAAAACACTTACTGAATTACATAAACTTCATGAAATATGCAAAGTCTTTTGAACATGGTTGCGCACAATTTCCATCTGACTATAGGAAAGTGTTGTGGTTATTTCTGTTGTCAAATTGTGGTTTTTTCTCACTTGTTCTATGAAAATATTTAATGATAAAGAGAGTTAAAAATGCTGTATAGATCCTGTTTGAACACGGTCTCTTTAGATGTATTCATGGGATGAGCTGTGAGATGTACATGTGTGCTTTTTGGGACTCTTCAGTTCTTTATGCCCAAGACCAGTGCTCCAAATCACTGCAGAAAGATATTACTGCACTGTTTTTGAAAAATATTTGAATTCACGATACTGATGAATCATGTGATACAGTTCTAGAGGTCAGGTTTGTTAAGAGGAGCTAGGGAAATTGCATAATGATACTGTCATTTATTGCAGCAGTTGAATAAAAGAATACTCTGATTGCTTTATATAGTTCTTTTTCTCTTTGCAAGTTCTGTACAGTGCCTATCATCCTGACAGATGGGTGCTTCATTTAAGAGAATTTGAAATACAAATCAGTTCATCAAGTAGTAAGGAAGGTGAAGATAGGTGCATTTTGCTTTGAAGGTCACCAAGACTCAAACTTCTATAAACTGTCAAGGATCAGAGAACCGTCTTCACTGACAAGTGTCTATGGTCACAAAAAGTGTGGGTGTGCACCTTTTGTGTCCCAGCTGACCTCAATTGTCATGTCTGTCTCACAAATGCCTGTAGCCATTTTAAATTAAGGTTTTCAAGATCCATCACCAACGCTTTTTTAATAAAAAAAGCAAATGGACTTTAACAGGTCCTGTGTTCAGAGGGCTGTCCTTATGCTGCTGGGCACTTGGGTTGCATACAGGCTGAAGCTGCTGCAAAACATTTGAAGTAACCTTAAGGAGAACAGTTTATAGTAAAAGCAAGTTTTGATGATTAGATGCAAAATTTGCGGAAGGTGCTCCTATTTCAGGAGAGGTTTTTAAGAGCAGTCATTTACATTTGCACCTCTGCCTCCACAGCTGTGTGCAGAGAATGGGTGGACTTTGAACTAAGGGCCTGGGTTTTGACTACTGGTTTCTTTCCCCTCCAAGCATAGAAACACATTGGTTTATCTGCAAGAAGCAGGTGGATTGTGTCACTGGACACTGAATTCAAAGGAGTAAGGATGCTTTTTGTGAGAAGGCAGTACTTACAGCAGACATGGTTCTAGCTGATGTTTTCTGCAAATGTGTATTATTTTGCTAAACATTACTGGATTCTATGGAAAGACATAAATAAGTAGCTTTGGTGTACTCTCGCTTCTGAAGGTCTTGCAGAAATGATTGAGAACCTGACAGTGAAGAGAAGCAAAACTACCAGGGATTCTGTGACAGATACTTCCTCTTTGGGGTTTGCAGTACTTGTGTTTTCAAAATGCTGTAGCCTAGCAAGATAAAAAGAAGCAAAAACCATCTTTCACTGATAAATGTTCTGATAAATTTTTCTTATAGAATAATCAAGGAAATACATAATTTGTACATAATTTGTACATAATTTGTACATAATTTGTACATAATCTGTTATATATCTATTTAAGTGTGTGTTGTCATGTCTGGGTTTTGATAGGAGTAAATCTATCAAATTAATTAAGACATCTACACAGCCCTAAGTAGTCTATTGCAGGGCTGGGTTAGTAACAGATGGGTCAATGTCTTATTGAACAAAAGTCAAGAATTCTGTGGAAGTCAGTGATCTTTTTGACCTCCAGTGAGCTCAAAAGGAGCTCATTAGTTCTTCAGATCTTCTTCTATAGATTTCTTTGGCCTCTATCCCCTCAACCCCTTAATATATGTCCCTTATCTCCTGTCAAGGTTTTTCCAACCAAATATCAAACATGCGTACCTCCATATTATCACACCTAGGAACATGAGATATGTAAAGGAGGATTCATTTTGTAAGGTGGCTGTTTGGTTTTTTTTTCCCCAGGATTAACACGTCTTTGTTTGCAGACATTAGTTCTGAAGTGGATGTGCTTTAGTCTGTGTTTTAACACTGCTTGTTTTGCCGAGAAGATACGAAAGATCATCCACATTGATAGTATTCAGGAAGCAAGTCAATCATATTGATGGCTATTTTTAGAGAACTGGGATACAATGAAACAATAGGAGCACAGTGCATTTTAAAAAGCAGTGGATTTGAGCAAAGCCTTTATTAGCCTGTAAAAGGTTGTAGCATGACCTTTGATTCTACATCTCTGTAACAGGAAAAATTTCAATTTAGTTTAATTTACTTTATATAAGCTACTTTTGTACAAGTGCAGAGTGTAGAGTGTGCTTTTAAATTATTAGGGGTCCAGGTCAAATTTGCACATTTTTCCAGATCATGGATGTCATGTGTTTTATAATTGTTTTTGAAAGATGTACGATTTATGTTTCAAATTATTCTGTGAATTTCCTTTTATTTTATTTGAGTGTAAGCTCATACAAATGTAGACAACTATTGTTTTTCAGTTGTTGGAGGGGGGGTTGTGTGTTTTTGAATAGCCTTTTTGAGAACACCATTTTGCTAGATCAATAGATAAGTGTATTAAAACACCACTCAACAATTATGCCAAAGAACTCAAGAGAAACCCCGGGCTGAGAGACCAATGTACATTAGATCTGATGAAATGGGGGGGAGGGAGGGGGATGTGTATACTGAGGTACAAGCTGGACAAACTGTACCCACACCACAGTGAATTTCTGCTGTTGGGGCACAGCAAAGGCTGGCTGCTTCCAAAGGGATAGGAAGCTGCGGGTGGTGACACCTCCCAGCAGGGCAGGGGCCACTTTTGACCTCCTATGGTAAAAGCAGGATTTTCAAAGCCCACTTTGGTATTTCTCACACACCTTTTATGTCTTTTCAGTGTTTATAAAAGAGAAATGTGGGACTACTCTGAACTCGTTTTAATTTGCAGCCTGATTCCAAGATACCTATTTAAAATAGCCTCTCATAATGTTATTTGTCTCCCTGATAAAAGTCTGGCTGACAGTTTGTAGGGGTAATGACTCACTAGTGCTGAGTGCAAGATCTTAACGCTGACAGCAGTATAATTGCTCTTCTCTCTCTCTCTTCTGGGGCTTTGCATCATGAGACATGGGAATATACACTGAGGGGTTCTTACAACATTGCAGGGAGGTGTTCATAAGGTGTTGGTGTTCAGTGAGTTCTCTGAAATGCTGTCTTTGAGAAGGAGGCAGTATAATGATGGTTTTAGAAACAACACTCAGGTAGCAGATGAAAATGAATGAGGTTTCAAATCATTGAGTGGGATTTTAATTTTTTCACTGAAACGTGGTGAAGCAATGCCATTCATTAAAGAAACTGAAATATTTCAAAATTGTTTTTAAATTAATCTAAACAGAGAAGCCTCATACATTTGTGAGGCTTAAGGCTGTTAGTAAAGAGCAGAAGCACTGAAATACATTATTTGGAGCTAATATATGAAATGTGGATTCCTGCAAGTTTAATTAATGCATTTTAAAATGTAAGCTACTAATATTTTCATGAATATACAATTGTTTTTCTAAGAGCTTCCTCATTTTCCTTTTCCTCGTAGCTTCAAGGCTAGTAAATGGGAGAAACAAAAGCTAGTGTTGGTCTTTTAAATTTTAGACTCCATTTTTTATTTCAGCAGTGTTTGCGCACATACACATGTATGGTGCTGGTCCTTTCTGTTAATTGACGTGTCAATACTAGAAATAAAGCCTGTTCTGAGGGTGTGTTGAATTTTGCTTGGTGGACCATGGGAAAGACAGATAGAATATGGAAATAGAAACTGGACAGTGTTCACTGAAGGGCCACAGGGGTACTTAGTGGTCTGCTGGTCATGACAGATGATGAGACTTGGGGAACCCAAGGTACTTAGCCTGGAGAAGAAAAGGCTTGGAGGGGACAGCTAACATGTGCCTAGTACAAAAGGAGCTGACACAAAAGGTGTGGTCAGATTTTTCTAAAAGGCACACAGTGAAAGGATGAGAGGCAATAGGCTTCAGCTGTGACAGGATAAATCCTGGCTGGAAGCAGACAAAAGATTGTTCCCTGAGAAAAGGGTTAAACACTGGGAAAGGCTAGCTGGAGAGATGGTGGAATCTGTGAGCAGGGAGATTTTGAAGTGCTAGCTATATCAGATCTTATGCTTCAATTCTTGTTGTGGGCAAAAGAGAACACACAATCAATATAGAGCTCAGAATCTCATTAGGCTAATTAAAGTCTTAACAATCTAATGAAAATACAAAAAAAATAATTAGTTACAATACCAATACCAGTCACAGTTCACACTAATTAGCACAAAAAATCATAAATATAGCTAAAAATGCTATACAAAAAATATTCAAGTATATCCCCTTTTTGTCTGATATTACCCTCAGTCTTTTGTGACTACATAGCCCCACAATGCAGTACTGCCATTGCCATGGGCTTTGTACAGAGTTTGCAAGGCCTCAGGGTTAAGGCTTTCTGAATTTTTTTGACCTTCCTGGAGCTTCATTTTTATTTAACTGTAACAGCAGTATTTCTAATGACAAGGTGGTTATAGGTAATAAATTTTACTTTTCTTAAGGCACAGCACAAACATAGATATTATATAAATAGTAGTAGTGAACAACTACTCTGTGAAGAATGAGATATTTACAACTGTAACATAAGCTGGAAAATTGCAGACCTGACATGATAGTGGAAGCCTTGAGAAATGAACACACAGAATTCAGTGGGGAGCAATACGTGCATGTGATGATTGCAGATGGTACACAGGCTTGGCACTGGAGGCTCCAGATCTACAACCATATAAGATCTATAAGTGACCAGTCACCACTGGTCATTTGAAGAAATACAGACCTGGACCTGGACACAAGTGTTTTTAGGGGGAACAAAGAACAAGAGCATAGACTTGCAGACCAGCAAAGAAAGAGCAAGGTATAAATGTGTGTTGCCAGGTATCTAAAAAGTACTGCAAAGAGATCCTAGATTGAGGAAGAAGTAACCATCAGCATCAACGTCAGCATCATACTTCTCCTCATAAAGGGCTACAGATGCTGATGACTTGCTGAAAGTCTTCCACCACCACTGCAAGGCTGAAAGTAATCCCCATTAGGATGCACAGGAACAGTTAAAGCATGAGACTTTTTTACTAGAAAAAGGGTTGTAAACCAAAAAGTGTATGCCTAACAGTTTCAACCGTATTATCACTACTAGGACTTTGTTTTGTTAATATAGAAGTATTTCTTTCTTTATTGTTTCTTTTTTCTTTATTTTTTTCTGATAATTAGAGCAAGACTAATACTGATTCTTGAATTAGACTGTTAAGATTTCAGTTATGCTAAAAAGAAAGGTAAACTAACGATAAATTCTTAGCTTTAGATGTATATATGTGTGTGTGTACATTATCAGGTTTGTTGGCTTTTAGTCCATAAACAAGATTTTGGGTATTATGTTTCATGTGTCCCTCTGTATCCTGAAATGAATAATATCAGTGTCAATAAAGCAAAAAGCAGGGGTTTCATAGCAAGATGTCTGCAGTTCATTAGGAAGATGTAAATACTGGTGGCTTGAACCCTCTTCCTCTTCAATTTTATTCCAGTTAAGGCTGTACACTGCAGTCCCCACAGTCGTATTATCCCAGAGGATTTGTTTGTCCCACAGTGTCAGGCCTTAGGTACTCCTAGAGCTAAGCCAATGTAGAGAGGCAACAGGCACGTGGCCACCAGACAACTGCTGCCACAACTAAAAATCGGGCAAGGAAAGCTCAGAGAACTCTGGAGACCCAGTGTTGAATATAGAGCTTGTGAAGTTGTGGCCAAATTATATTTTCTTCTTTCTGCTCAGAAGCCCTGAGCAACTCAATCTAATTTTGAAATTAGCCATGTTGGAACAAGATACAGGACTATGGTTCTCAAGAGGTCACTTCCAACTTGAATTTTTCAGCCAGTCTCTGGTTTTCTTTAATGTCTTTCCTATAACAGAGTGCTGTGACATACAGAAATATATGATTTCAGATAGAAAGAAATTAAAAGGTAAATATCACTTTGAATCATATCCTATAATTGCAAATGAATGTTTTTTGAATCAACAAAAAATCCTATCAGGTGCTACTGAAATTTTTTCCAAGTTCCTCATATTGGCTCTGCTTACAAAAATGTAATGCCAGGAATAATGTAGCTATTTTTACTCCTAATTATTGATGAGAATAATAGTAATTTTGCAAGAGGAATATGTGTTTGTTAAGAAAACTTGAGTGATTTGAAAGTCAGAGATATCTGTTGTTACTTCATTTTGTTCCGGTTGTCCAGTCACTGAGGAATTTTAAATAGACTAAATAGTCATAATGATACTACAATAACAAGAGTCTGCAACTTATTTTCCCCCAAGGCTCGATATTTATTATGAATCTGAAACTTTGATTTTAAGTTTTACAACCAAGATCTGTAGATCAAGAAGCCATAACAAAGGTAGGATTGAAAGGTACAGAGGCTTCGTGTATGCCTGGCTGACCAGAGCTTTTGTAAGCTAGAAAGAGATTCAGTTCCTTGCCTGCAAAAGGATCATGTACTGCATTAGCAACCTGCATCTTGTTTATACCTCTGGAGTTATCCTTTCATAATATTTCACTTAAAAAGTTGATTAGGAGCTTCTGCCCTGTAGAGATGGAGCAGTGAGGAGGGTGGTTGGCAGCTTTGCAGTTTACTACTGTGGAAAACTCCCGAGGTCCAGCAAGTGTGGGATACATTCCTTTCAGTGCTTTTTCAGGGATCTGGGAAACGACCTTGAAATTTATACCAAAACACTATTGATGGATTTTTCCACTTTTCCTAACATTTCCTAACACTGAGCTACACACTCACTGCCCCTGTTTTTCTCTGCTAAATTGTTTGTAGGACCTGTGAGAGACTCCTTATGTAGAAGTAAGGCTTTCTCATGTTTTGAGATGTCCTAAAATGTGCCTTTCACCCCAGGGAATGTATATTTCACTGTAAGAGGAAGAGATGCCAATATTGACAGTCTAGTTACCTAAATGAAGACACTCATATTGTCCACAATTCTGAAATTAATGGCTTAGCAAATGCCTTGTGCAAGTATCTACTTCACAGATCAATAGACACACTCCAGTTCTTGCATGTAATCTTTTTTCCTACCTCAGGACTTCATTGTGAGAAAAGGTCATTTACCATTTTGCAGTGAGCTAGATGAGATTTCAGCTGCTTCTCTATGTGTTGATCTGCAGTAATTTATAAAATCTAACATACTCAGATAAACTGACGAGTCATGCTGCTTTGTTTTAGGAGGAAAATGTGTCGGTTAAGCAGATACTAAGTACCACATTTTCATAGATACCCTGATAATTTGGATGAAATACATAGCTGGCAGGAAAATGTTAATTTTTGTCATGGCACCTGCAATTTTATCAGCCACTTTACAAAAGCTAAAATTAATAGCTGAAAAGTCATTCTTTTTAGAAAGAGAATGTCTTTTGACAGCAAGTCCAAAGTCTTCAATTGTTCATTATTCTCCTAATTAATTGCCTCATTTTTAAATTGCCATTTTATTTCCAGATAGAAGTTATTTAAGTCCAGCTAGATCCCTTTGTCCTTACTAACCTTGCTATGTCTTTTTCAGATCTCCACATTAAACATTATTCCCTACAGACAGGGATTACAGGATATTGTGCCTACAGAAACTACACATAAATCACACAGATTTTTGATAATCCAGAGGCCTGGGGTTTTTTTCTACAGAATTTCTCAGTCATGTCATAATTATTTTTATAATATTTTAATAACTTAAAAACCTTAAAGGGTTCTCTGTAAAGAGGATTTTCCAGGCATTTGTTCATTTGTGTGACTTTTTAATAATTCATGATTTCTTGTAGCAAATTTTTTACAGCAAATATATCTGAACACACTGTTGTCAATTATTTTCACCTAAGGAGATAAAGATCCATAAAGAAGTCTCCTTATAAGTGTCTGGGACACATTGGCCTTGTTAGCAGCAGCATCATGCTGGGAGATCCTGCTCCTTGGGTTAAGTACCATGAACTCTCTATTCTTTCCAGAACTACTGCTTTCCAACATAAATGCTTCCGTATTGTAAATAGATGTTTTAATTCTGAATTCATTTTCTTTGGATGTTTTAAATACCTTCTGTGGCGCTGCTCACAAAAAGTTATGCATTTTCTAACATTGTTAACAGTCACATCACTTCTAAATATCTTCTTTATGTCACTCCTAATACATTTTGTACTTTAAATGGTTGTTCACATGGACATTCACACTGGCAGTGCACATACACTAAACAACTTAAGTTGGGGACATTTGAATCCTGTGTGTCACTGTGTTCTTCTCCCTTGCTTTACTATGCTCAGATTATAATGGAAAGGCGGGGTTACTGTCTTTAAGATCTTCTTGGGAATCTGGCTTAATTGGGACTTTTCTAGAAGTTCACGTCCTTGTCCATGGCCTAATTAGATATTACTTCCAACTCTTTTTAGATTGTAAGTCAGTTACCTTTCTCTTTTTGTGATACTCTATTTCTTTCCTCTTCACTCCAAACCCTTACCTCCCTTTAGCAGTTTCCTGGATCTAAAAGGCTCCATAATGTAGGAAAAAACATTAGGAGAAAATTCAACTCAGCAAAATATACTATTCCCAGGCGCTTTCATCCAAAAGCATGTACCAAGTGGTAGATGTGAAGTATAGAAGTCCCCTCAGCTACCTTCTAGGAGCTCAACTGGTTGTGTTCAAGACCAACTTCTAAGATCTGATATGAAAGCTGTAAGAACTTTGAGTACAGTCTCCTCACTCCTTCCCTTAGGAGTTGCTTTTTGCTGGGGCTGTCACCCTTATTCCCTCCCTGAGATGCACTGCAGTCATGTTAGTGCCTTCTAACTTGTCAGTCTGGACCCCAACACACAGATTTGACTTTTTGAAGAAAAATCCTTTCCTTCCATTTGGAGTGGTCCTTGGATTCACCTGTTTGTGCTCCAAGATGGTGTTAGGAAAATTAATCTTTTCCTGCAGGTAACTAGGCTTCTCTTCTTCATTTCTCTTTGAGGTTTTGGTAAGAGTACATGTGGGTGCTTCATGAAATGAGAAAGAAAAACTACTTAATAATAAGCAAAGGTTCTTGAACTGTGTTGCCCTCAAAGACACTCACAGCCTGTGTGCCTTTCTGATTCTTAGAGCCATGTTTCATGTTTTATTATTTTTAGCTTTCTTTTAAATAAAATGTCTTTCAGATTGAGAGAAATGTGAATTTATATGGGGGGAAGAGGAGGTGATATGTGCATGGTGATCCTGTTAATGTTTGAGCTAAAAGGTGTGTGTCCAGCCTCAGATGCATGGGCATGTACACACCTACAGCACGGTTGTGCACAACAGCTCTCAGCGTGAAGGGACGTTGAGGCAAGTAGGTTATTTGTTAAAAGCATTACATTTATTTGTTCTTCCAGATTATCAAGTAGCTTTCTGGAAACTGATGATGTCTCCGGCTTGCTACACAAAATACTCGACATAAAAATATGTTTCTCAGTAAATTGTATTTAGAAGCCTGCCAGGAAGTTCGATTGCAAGCCATTCAATCTGTGCTACTGTGCTAATTTTTAAACCAGAATGTTGTATAACACTAAATCATATGTTTGCAGAAATCTAAATTATCACATGAACAGTCATTATTGTTGACAAATGTCCTCTTGTTAAAAAAAAACAAACCAGTCTGATTGCCACATTAAGGGAAACAAACCCAAGAATTACAGCTGCATTGGTTCTTGAGGTAGTTCCAGTTGAAATTAAGCTTTTTGCATTATTATAGGTGAAAGCAAATGTGACATCTTGATGAAAATTTAACTTTTTTAAAATGCAATAGTGGTGACAATAAACACCTTCTCTGAACTTCCTCTCCCTGTATTTCCTTATTTCACTGAAACCTGACACTTGCTTTCTAAATCCTTACCAGAGCCACTAATGAATTCTTTCCGGCCTCCTACTCCAGTTTTAATGTGTTTTCAGATGGCAGAGATTCAAGAAGGAATAAAAAGGAAAAAGAGAACTGAGAGAGAATGCAAAAGTCCACAGGCTTAACTATTTACAACTTTTACATTCACCTCTTTTGTATCTACTGAAACCTATTTTGCGAACTTAGTGTGCTCCTTTTAAAATGTCTGTCTAACTGAAATGTTCAAAGAATTTTTCTGAGCAGAATTGGAAGTGTAGAGTAGACCCTACTAGATCTGTTTTCAAAATACAATCTATAGAAGGCTTTATTCCTCCTTCAGGATGTTTTTTTTACAAGGTAGAAAAATAAGTCTCAAATACAAAGAGGTGACTTCATCTTTCTCCTTGCTTGGAGACCCAGAACCCTGGGTGGGACTTGAGTACAGAGTGCTTGATGCGTCCTCAGCAGGTGTCAGTCTTAACTGTCTCTACAAACTCTGGAGCTTCTATAACTTTCCCAGACGATATGTTCTATTCTGCTTTTATCTTTGGGGAATATTTTCCCTTTTGCCCAACTTAATAAGCCACAATTCAATTTGGGCCTGTGAATTGCATTGGATATAAATAAAGTTTATACCTTTCCTCTTTATTAGAACCTTATGTGCACCTGAAGGCTATTGCCCCCTCTCAGTTATTGCCAAAGTGATAAAGTAAGTGCTAAAGAAAGGCAAACAAGCCCAGTTTCCTCCACTATGTCTTGTAGGGCATGTTTTCTTGGCCTCTGATATTTTGTATTGTCTGACTTTCTCCAGCTGGTCCAGGTGATTTTCTGTAATGCTAAATACTTTGGCAGCATTATGTTTCTTTTTAAGTACAATTTGACATTTCAGAGGACCATGGAATATAATGTGCTATTGTCCTTTCACCTTTGCATTCCAAAAGTTTGTTTAAAAATCAAATTACTGGAGGTCAGATAGAATCCCAATTAAATCAGTTCCATTGTCTACCAGTGCTGGACTGGAACTGTCTCCACAGTTTCATTTCTCTTTGACCACTCCATTCAAGCTGTTCTCCTGCTTTTAGAGTGTAGTTGCATAAGCCACCATGCACTTAATTGAAATACAGAAGTGATTTTTGCTTATTTGCTGCAACCAAAATCTAATATAAATATGTGATATTCATCTTTTTCCTTCTAAAGAGAGAAAAAGAAAATTGCCCCTGGTATTTTGAACTACTGCAATTTAAAATGGTTTCATATTTTAAATATTATTAATATAATTCAGCTATCTGTGTATGATATTAAACTGATCTAAGAAAAAAACAAAATATCTGCAACACTGATGCCCTTTAGTCACTTACTGGGAGGTCTGCAAGATCCCTCAAATATTGTACCCTGGAATTGCAAGAAAATATTTTCTCCCAGCATTTTTGTAGCTTTAGATTCTTCCTTAACCATGTATTGTTTTCTTTTTGCTACTGGTTGTGTTTGAAGGTTCTTTGACAGTCTTACTCTGTTGACTATGTAAGTCTTCTGCTTCCAGCTATCGTGCATTTGTGGCTGCTCTGTATTTTAATAAAGTGACTGTAGCCCTTCTCCTGTACTGTTATTTATATCCAGAGCATTGTATTTTCTATTTTACACTAAGTAATGAGATTTGATGGAGCAAAGAATTGCAGCTGACTTTTTCCAAATGCATCTCTTTGAGTACCCCAAACCATCCTGTAAATAACTTCATCAAGGAACATTCCTTTTCCTATCATTTGCATTTGTGCAATCTTACTGTTTCTCAGATGTTCTAGTTAAAATTATCTCAAAAGGAATTTTTATACTCTTAAATATCATTCCATTTCTTTCTTTCATGTCTCTCTCTGCCAGTAAATAGGTGTCTTCTTCCATGCTTCCTTTCGTCTCTTGGGATAGATCTTACATTCCTCATATGTATCTCTTCTTTCAAAGTACACTTTCTTTCCTGTACAATCCTTCACAGACACCTTTTGCCCTATGAAAACTTTGACTGGTTTACTCTTTGAAAAATAGAAGTTTGACTCCTGCTACTGTATTTAGTTTGGTTAATCAGACTAGTGCTTTTAAATATTTGTGAATATCTGATATGCAGGTCCTATTCAAGCTGTATTCAGCATCCTTATCCCACCCTTATTCCGTTTTTTTAGATGACCATTCAATAAAGACCTCAAAAATGCGCAACGACCTGCCTGCTACTCCTCCCTAGATAGTCTGCATAAAGAAGGATAATCTGTTTTGAAAACACTAAAATGCAACAGATAAAGTCCCAGCTACTGAATATTTGCAGCCTCTCCTTGAGTATGAGGAACTACTCATGAAATATGAGCAAGAGGAGACGTGAGAGTATCTTTATCTACGGCAAATTTAACAACAGCAGGAGGTTCCAGTCACATAGGGATGGGCTGGGTAAATGTTATGGGCCATGGTGTGTTGTGGGTCATGCTGCAGCAGGCATAAGCTTACTAGGGGAAAATTTTTAAACTAAGTTCCTTCTCAGTTCTTTAAGCTAATCATAGAAGTCCTGTAAGTAAGCCCTGATTGGTTGCTGAATGTTGTCTGTGAGCATCCTGGCATGGTTCAAACGGGGGGAAGAAAACCAAAACAAAAGTATATGCCTATGAAAAAGTGGCAGAGATAATCTTGGGCATATACTTCCCCAGTGATTTGTCTGAGTGCAAGAAGATATGTGACCCAGTTACTTAATGAACAAGAATTGATGTTGCATTTAACCAATTTTAATATCCTCAAATCCCGTGGCACACTTTTCCCACTCAGCTGTATAAGGTGTGAAAAATAATTTTGTTTTGGTTTTAGTTATTGACTACATAGTTTTATTTCATGACTTCTCTGCATAGTTTTATTTCATGACTTCTTAAGTCGGTCTCAGATAGTCTAAAGCTCAGATTACTGTGTGCCCGTTTTAAAGTTTCTTTTTCCTTGCTATTTTCACTGGATTTTTCAAGTTCAGTAGTTACCAGATTTCTCATTATAGGTCATCAAATGTGACTGCTCAAGCAGTAAGACAGTACTAAATTTGTGTAGCTTTTTTTAATTTTCTGCTTTCAGCAGATAATGGAAAATTACTGTATTGATGACTTTACACAGGATAATAATTTTTCAGGCTCTAATGGTGCCTATCAATCTCAACATTTTTTTCAACTTTGAATAGGAAGTTTTCTGTAGGGTTTAGGGAAAAGTGTAATACTGAGGTGATTTAGCCACGGCCCACAGCCAAACATCTACTGAGCTACACACTCACTGCCCCCCATCCCCAGCAGGAAAGGGAGAGAAAATAGGGGGAAAAGAAACAGGAATGGGAAAGCCTATAGATCCAGACAGAGAAATCATTTACCAATTACCTCTGTGGGAAAAAACGGATTTATTCTTGTGACAGTAACATAGTTTTGGTTAGTTGAAGCAAAAGAGACAGATAATAAAGCTGCATCTTTCCTCCTGCCTTTCCCAGGCTCAGCTTCACTCCTTTACTCCCAGCTCCCCTACCCTGTTCAAGCACCATGGAGGGGAATAAAGGGTGGTCAGTACATAGGAGCTCCTCTCTGTGGCTGCTGTTTCCTCCTGGTGGTTTTTCTCTGCTCCAGAGATGGCTCTCCACTGGCTGCAGTTCCATCAGGCATATCCATCTGCTCTGGCATTGTTCTCCATGAGCTGCAGTGTGCATGTCTGCTCCAGAATGGAGCTTTTCCTCCTCTGCTGATGATGGTGTTTCCTCTGCTGGATCTCACTCCTTTTGTTTCCTCCACTCTCTGTCTGGCTCTTCTTGCCTTTCTTCACGTACATTTCCCTGGAGATACCACCAGCTTTGCTGATGGACTCAGTTGTGTGCTGCAGTGGATCTGTGGCAGAGCCACTGACCTCTTTCCCCTGAGGCCACCTCTGCAGGTCCTCAGCTTGCCACCCATGCCTCTTGGAAACAGAGGTCTCTCAGATGGGGCTTGGGGACTGTAGTAGCTGCAGGTGGGGCTGGCTGGAGGAGAGCTATGGGGGCAGCTCTTTGTGCACAGTGTTACGTGTCTTGTGAAACCATGGCCTTGGTCCTCTGAGACCTTTCTTCAGCTATTCACAGTCCCATCTTTCTCCTGGTTATTACAAATAACTTTGTATTGTCAGAAAAGAAAATGGCCCCCATTGAACTTTTCCTGTTCAATTTGTCACTTTGCTCTAAAACCTGTTCTACTCCAACATTAATTTGTATCAACTTCTTTGATTTGTACCCTAGAATAAATAGTTTTGCATCTTCCCAACTGCTTCTTTTTGGTAGGAACATAAAGTTTCACAGCTTTTTTATGAGTCTTTCTGCAATATATTTCTTTATAACCTTCCTTTGGCCCTGCCAACTCTGTCTTAAACTCCTTGAGAACAAAAAAATCCTTTGTTTCTGTTGCTCAGAGAAAGTTATTTCTCCAAACTTTGTTTTTCATGCTTT
This sequence comes from Polioptila caerulea, assembly GCA_013397295.1. Lineage (NCBI taxonomy): Eukaryota > Metazoa > Chordata > Aves > Passeriformes > Certhiidae > Polioptila > Polioptila caerulea. The sequence goes on from VYXF01000386.1 coordinate 248,209, forward strand.
TTAGTGATTATATGCTCTTCTCTATTCCTAATGTCTGAAATGAATGTCAGGTTTGGAAAGGTGCTTTTCTCCAGTTACATATATTTGATCCTTTAGAAATGCTCTAGCCAGAGTAGATCCTGACACCTGCCTTCCTTCCCAATTCTGAGCCTTATTGGTTACTGTGATCTTTCAAATGTGAGAGGACTGAGGGAGAACAATGTTATAAATAGGTCTTGGTAAATTCCCTGTGCTTTATAGGTCACATCTGGTTTTGTTTGTGAGTCAGTCTGTCACAGATACCTTTAATAATGCCCTTTACTGCATTGAAGGGAACCCTGAGGCAGCCCAGGGCTGATAATGCTGCAGCGACTGTGGCTGCATGTCTTCTTTTACGTAATTAAGAAAAAGGCCTAGTGCTCACGGGATCATGGGCAGCTCCTACACTCTCCACACTGACAACACTCTTTAAAAGCACAGTTACAGCAAAGAGATTTACTCCAGGGGAGTAAGTCCTCATTGCTGATTTTGTAGTGTAGGGATTGCTGGGCAAAATCTGTCTGTGAAGAATGGAATTTAAAATTGATATTTTCTCTCCATATTAAAAAAAAAAAAAAAAAAAAAAAAAAAAAAAATAAAAAAATCACCCGTAGTCTTTCTGCATTTTTAAGTTATTCNTTTTTTCAAATAAAAAAAAAAAAAAAAAAAAAAAAAAAAAAAAAAAAAAAAAAATCACCAGTAGTCTTTCTGCATTTTTAAGTTATTCTTCCAGTTATTTTAAAATAACATGGAAGAATAAAAAAATCCTTCCACAGACACCACACAATAAGAAGGAACATTTGTTTTCTCGTACCATAGGGGAAAAATATGTTCAGCTTGTTAGAGGAGTTACAAAAATAGAAGGCAAGAGTTAGTGTGCCTGTTGCTGTTGTTGTGACGTGCAAATACTTTGCAAATATGTCCTGAGGTTTTCATTGTTCTAACAAGATAATATAATCAAAATCACAAGCTTTTGGTTTTCTTTTTATATCAGCTTTTTTAGGTTAAACCTTTCTTTTATACATAATCATTTGTTACTCTATTAATATATGCCTTCCTAATGAGAGTTGATTGCTTATCTTGTATATGTCCTGTGATAAAGTTTCTCTAAGTTTTCCTTATTTTGTGCAAACTGTAGGACCCATTATTTTTTCCCATATGCATTTTCTGCAGTTCTTGTAAATGAATGTGTGCCTCTTCAATGAATTTGAGGAACAAACAGTATGTCACAACCCAATTTAAAATCAGTAGCATATGAATAACATATTGCTCTTAGCTGAAGCCCCATTGATTTTTGCATATAAAATGCAATTAAATATTATTGTTGTTGTTATGTTTTTATTCAAACTCTGTGCAAGGATTCTTAATTATGCCAACAGACTATCATTAAAAAGCTGTGTAATGCTATAAATAGATGTACTATAACTTACTCACATAAATCACTGTGCCACAGTTTCTTCCTATTTTTTTCCGTTCAGTTAAAATTTTCATCTAGCCACTAAAAGACAGAAGCACGTTGTTGCATAGCATAGAATACATTAGCATTTTAAAGATATGACTGTCTGAAGGTGAATTGGTTGACAAGTATGAGCAATATGAATGATGATGCACTGAAAAGGAAGTGGCAGAACTATAGTATAATATGCCTGTAACGCAAACATGGATGCAGTAGGTGATTCTCAGGAAACTCTGATGACAGTTAAATAGAACCACGCATGTTTGGGATGCTGTAAAATGCAGGCAGTTGTAAAATCTGCAAAATTTCTGCTATACTGTCTGGGACATAACTAAAAAAAAAGAATCAAGTCAGCTTGATGCTTGTGGAGACTTGGTAAAAAAAAAAAAATGTATGTTGTAGAATATGTGTAGGAAAACAAGTATCCATTTTGAGAAAGAGAGAGACTTTTCTACATTATGATGAAAATGTAGAAGCCACGTGATAAATGTCTGTTAGTCATAGTGAGAATTTATGGTGATTTCCAGAAAAAGAATCCTATTATTTTCTATGCCAGTAGGGGTAAACTAAATACTCAGAATAGGAGTGACAAGGTAAAAAAATTCCATGCTATGGAAATAGATAAGGACTTCAGCCCTTTTGGGATCTTGTATAATCCATGAGGCAGGACAACTAGACAATTAAACTGTGGACTGTGGAGAGCCCTGAGAAATATGGTGAACCTGTCTTGAACTTGGGATAGAGGAAGCTGAAGGACTGGCCACAATCCATATCACTACATTGCAATTTTTCTGATGAGATTCAAAATCAAAAAAACACATTAAAATATGGTCCTGCTCACTGGCATCACTGTTAAAATTTAAAAAGTCCTAACAGCATTCAGCACACACCAAAGGATTTTTATCCTCCACAGATGTCCCCAAAGCTCCTGAAGATGACTGATTGTGACAGAGCATTATAGTGGATCCCTCAAACCTTATTCCAGAAAGCTTCAAGTTGGTCATGAATTGATCCAGTTCAGTGATACTTCTCAGATGTAAAAACGTGAGGATAGGCAGTCCACATTGAAAATGACTGAGACATTCAGACAACTCTATTTAAATCCTAATTAAAAGCTTTGGTTCAGGGGCAAAGAGGAAAAGGACATAATGTGTGCACACAGTAAACTTCAAAACCACTTTAGTCTGTGGTTTCAGATCTGGAAAGGCCATTGCTGAGAGCCTTTGCTGTGTATAGGATGGGCCAAACATTTAGTCCATGAAAGGGCATGACTAGAGTTCCCCCAGTTACCCACTGGTACTCATTTTTGCAATATCTTTGTCCTCATGTGTCTGCTTCAAAGGGTATTCTAGCACTTCCTTTTCTGGGAAAGAGATTTACTGTGGAATTCTCAATTTTGAGTTTTTTAATACTCATGAAAAATTCAGTACAAGATCAGCATATGGTTCTTCAGTCACTGACTTTGTCTAGTATATTACATTTTTTTAGAGAGGAACTGCACTGCTGCTGGATTCAAAGAGAGAACAATTGCAATACTCTGTCTTTTCCTGATCATAAGCATAGACTCTATGCACCATTGTTGCTCTTTAGGTGACTCACTGTCTTTCTCCCTTTCCAGACATAATATCTGAAACTTACTTTCGTAAATTAAAACTCTAAAACTCTTCACCCTAAAAATATCATAACTAGGCAATGATTATCACAACATCTGCAATCAAACACATTTTTGCTGAGAGGAAAAAACAGAGGGTAATGTAACTGAAAAATTTAGCTTTAGTTGACAAGAAATGCACAAACTTGCTTGCAGTGCTGCAGTAGGATGGCTTTTCTTAAATGATGCTGGAATTTCAACCTGTTTACATGGGTAAGCAATAAGAAACATTTTTTAAGAAGCAGGGAAATAAATAAAACTGATATCCAAAGATTGATGTATGATATAATTGATATGATATGATTGATATGAAATGATATGATATTATATGATGCAAGTTTTTCATTCCATGGAAATGTGTGCTTTAATTGGTCATGTGATTGATTAGCCCAACTGTACTGAATGAATTTGTTTCTTAGTCTGGAAAGCCACATATTAAAAAAAAAAATAAAATAAAATACATTCTGAAGAGGTTTTTACTTAGTGAGATAGGTTTGGTGTTGGGAACATTCTGGCATCAGCTGCAGGGTAGGCACAGTGTGAGCCTCTTCTGAGCCACTAACTGTGTTAACAGCTATGCAGGGTTGTTTACCCTTCATTGAAAGATGTGCTCTTGAGCAGATTAACAAACAGCCCTGCAGGGACTGCTGTAACCCCACTGTACCCATCACTTTGTGGTAATTATAAATGGTGCAGTGTTGCCATAGTATCCCCATTGCCACATGTTCCTATCTTGTCCTGTGTCTGGTATCCCTGTGCAGGGCAATATTTGTTGCTCACAAATTTTCTTTATTAACCAAAGGAAGATTTTAGCCTTTCAGCTGTAGAGCCATAGAGTTAATTCCTTTTTTCAAAGGATGTAGACTTAAAACCACAGAATGGTTTGAGTTGAAGGGACTTTAATGATTTTCTATTTCCAAGCCCCCTTCCACAGGCAGGGATGCCTTCCATTAGACAAGGTTCCTCAGAGCCCCATCCAATCTGGCCTTGACTGATAGAGGATAACTTATATTTTGAATATGTAATATCCATTGTTGAAATACACTGCATTACTCAAATGAACAGGTTTTTTTCATATATAGATAAGAGATATAAAAAGAAAGTATTTTTATAATGAATTACATCAGAGTTAGAAGATAACATGGTAGGATTTTGTTATTTTGTGTTTTGATTTCATTTTATNTAAAAAGAGAGTATTTTTATAATGAATTACAACAGAATTAGAAGATAACATGGTAGGATTTTGTTATTTTGTGTTTTGATTTCATTTTAATTTTATTGTGCAAATCACAGCTTTAAGAATTTGGAAAAATACAAATTTGAGGCATTCTCTCATACCTGTGCCCTTTGAACTTGTAAGTTGGCATACACTACTTAATTGTATACAGTACAAATAAGAGAAAGAGTTAGGCACTCACTCATGCCTCAACACACTCAAGTTACCTACTCTTGGAGGTAACTCAAGTTACTCTTGTAGGTAACCTTTGTAAGTCATCTTTGGTTCATTCAAGTACCTGTTGATAAGGGACACATACAAAAAGAAATAGTAAATGTTATAAAGGATGGCTGTCTTGTGTAGCTTTCCTGCTTTGTTTCCTTGGAAATTCATTAAAATATTAAAAATCAATCATAAGAAAGCTACTTTCCCTCCATCACTGAAAACAAAGTATTAATTTAGTTTGATCTAGACCAGCTTAAAAAAAAAACTAAAAAAGAATAGAAAGGCATTCATTCAATTTAATCCATTCCTAATGTTTAATACTTTGTTAACTTGTGTGAAAATTGGTAATAGAGTAATTTTAAATAAGTACAAAAGCCTCTGAAATATTGCTTAGATGAAAGGGATACTAAAAAAGAATTTTTTTAAAAAAATTATCTTTTTGGAAAATTAAAGTGGCATTGAGAAGACAAATGTTATTGTAAGTTTAACAATTACTAGAAAGGAACACTAAGTATTTTTTTAACTGTGCAGAAATTACCTGGTTTATCTTTTTCAGAGTGAGTTCATATTCAGAATTATGCCATGTGATTCCCGAAAGTAAATCTACTGAATACTTTCTTTAATGCTTCTGTGCTCATTGGGGAGGAAGGGGATTTTCTACACTTACAGAAGACTAATTGCAACAGTTATCTCAAGGTGAAGCATGAGGAGGAGAGGTCAAGGAATAGATAGATTAACTAAAATAAGTGGTAATGAATCCCTATGTCTGTGAATTCAGCAGAGAGGTCTAAAGAAGCTCAGGGATGAAATGCTGCAGCCACCTCTCACATGGGAGTCTGTCACCCAGAGTGGTGCTGATAGCTCAGGGCAGGAGGGAGGCAACTGTGACACCAATTTTTGCAGAGCCCCAAGGGAGACCAGAGGATACTGATTTAGAAACCCAGTGTCTGTTTGGGCATATAAGTGGAAATAGAATGTAAGGTTTGGGTGAGGGTGATAGATGAAATAAAGGTCAAGACAGCTTTTGTAGAGGAAAAAAATAAGAATTCTCGGAAGGTTTTAAATCTTGTGGCTGAGACTTACCCAATTTAACAGGCTGCCTGGCTTTCTGGAAGACAAGATCCCTCACAAAAGGGTCTTGAAGAAACTAAGCAGGCATGGGACAGGAAAATGTCTTTACATGATCAAAGATTTAAAATTTTATTACTTTTCCCCATTGGGTGATTATTTTTTTTTTTAATCACTCATGTCCCTTCAGTTTTGTTCCATGATCAGATTATTTTTAAGTAGCTTTCTGCATTGCTCTGAAACCTAAACATTTCAGTGAAAGTTGCTTATCAACCATAAAATATCTACAAGTCCCAGAAGCAATAATTTGTTGTTGGAGCATGTGCCGCCGGTCTGCAGACTGTTATTCACAGAAGTGCTGTAGTGTCACAGAGTACAGCACAATGTGAAGATCTGTCAGCTTTTACAGTGAGCTTTATGCTACCCAAAGGAAATCTGTAAATAAATTTGCTTTGTTTTATAAGATATTTTTAGATCTCTGTTCATGTATAAAATAAAGCCTGAGTATGCAGGTATACAGACGGTAGTTTATGTCCAATTCTAGAAGATGAAAAGGATACTCAAGGAGTAATTTTACTGGAATTCATAAGGGGCAGATTTACAGGGCTTTCTTTTCTTACCTTAATATAACCAGATAGATTTGTTTATGAGATAACATGGATATTGAGGCTAGAGCAAATCGCTAGTATGAAATAAATAGCAGGTATCTTCCTTGCTTCTTCATAAAAGTGTTTCTGTCTAGGGTTTGCAAGTAGCCACTATTTTTACTATTCCATCTTGCAGTGTAGCCTGGGCTCTAGCTTTTGGTGTAGCCCAACATAATCTTGTTGATGATTTTCAAAAAAGAGCATAACCATTAGATTGAGGTTCTTGAAAGTATTTTAAATCTGGGGATCTGGCACAGCTATTTTTCTGTCTCCTCTGTCACATTGAAGAAATATGATTTATTGCTGGTCTTTCAGTTCTTCCTGGGCCACATTTTGTTCCTTTCTGTTTACTCCCTTCTTCTTCACTGGGAGCAGAGACACGAAAATGCTGTATTGCATATACTGTTGGATGTCTTTACCACATACTACTGTACATCTGGGGAGTTGTCCTTTCAATATGCTTTTGTTAGATACTAGAAACAAGCACCTGAATAATGCAAATGTGAACCTTCAGATGAGGAAAGTTAGCTGAAACCAGCAGAACTTGTTATCAAAATGTCACCTTCTCCTTTGTGTTGAGAGAAAAACAAAATTTGAAGAAATTGTGCTGGAATATGCGAGTGACTGGTCTAGGTAACTATTACTGCCCTGAATCCAGTGAATTTTGCCCTGCTGGGAGTGCTGAAGGTTTGTGGAAGAAAGATTTAGCTCTTGCTCTGGAACAGCTGTCAATATTTCAGCATGCAGTCTCAGACCAAAGCACTGGGCTTCCTTGGAGACTGCAAAAGGAAAAAAAAAAGTGGGAGAACAGCTGAGGAACTCATATCTCACCAGATATGTAAGATGCAGATCTATATCTGTCAAACTTAAAAAAATAATTGCCTTCTTTATGTGTGATGTCCCTCTTTGAATAGCAGTTATGAGTTAAGGGATGAGCTTCTGCAATGGAAGTTTCTCTCCAATTGCCCAAAACCACAACAGCATTTAGCTTTTAAATAATTTATAGAATTTGCTCACTCTATGGGCTGCAGTCCATACAGGAGTAGGCACAGCTGCAAAGGCTTCACCTGCTAGATCACTGAGACAGATTAGTCAAACTTTAAACCACACTTAGTGTGACAGAGCATGACTCATAGGTCCTTGGATGGAATAGCTGCCAGTCTAAAAAAAAAAAAAAGTTTTATTTACAGCAAAGTTACTTAGAATAAGTTAGAATCACTTTACTCTTCAGCCAGGGAAAGCTCAGAATTGCTGATGAAACAGAGAAAATGCCAAGCTTGAAAATAAATCGCATTTTGAGTCCTTGCAGGGCAGAGTTTCCTATGGCCTTCTTCTAGAAAGCCCTTCAACTTTCAGTGGCTTCCATCATTGAAACAACCTCAGCAAATCCCATCAGGGTCTCTAGGAAATATTTCTGTCAAGAAATTGGGAAATGCTGAAGTTGGGTGCACTGCAGCAGAGTAATATCTCACTTCTTCATGCTTTTTCCCTGATTTCTCCATCCAGTCTTCTGAAAGGTTCTTTCTGCTGCAGCTCTAAGTGACTCTCATTTAGGTGGATCCACCTGACTCAGAGTGAAGCACTCCCTTCCGGTCACACCCCTTGAGGAAAAAAAATAAAATATATTTTTTTAATACTCATATTGCAAACTGCAAACAAGCAAGTTCTGCACTGACCCGAACCAAATATGTAGGATGGCCCCAGTCCATCAGAGCACACCCATCTATTGAGCACATGTTCTGTGGCTTCTTGGCAGGACTCAGTATTTGCATGTTGCTAAGCTGTGCTGGATGTGGCAGTGCCGGTGCTGCTAAACACAGCTATGAGGCTCCGTGGGGAGGAAACTATTTCTGAGGTGCACCTTGGACTCAGGACTGAAAAAGAAATTAGCTCCCTCTTGCTTATGAATAACAATAGCATGCTAACAATAATAAAAAATAATATTTTATAGCATTTCTTAAAATAAGTGGCTGAAAACATACAGCAGTCTCATATTTTACTACTTCAAAATTTTATAATGTAAATGGTGGGAACAACAATGCCAGTCTAAAAAGGAAGTACATAATCTGTAACTCTTGCTAATAACATACAGAAAGCATTTTTAAGTAGTAAAAAAAATTCACCAAGAGGATTGGAGCAGGAACTAAATATGAAAATAAATATCTTGTTACACTAAAGATGTACATTTTCTGTTCTTTCTTCCTTTCTAGGAATTATGGTTCCTGTAGTTTAAACAGTTGGTATTATGTGCCTGTATGCTGAGGTTTCAGTGATGAATAATAAATTACGATACTGTGAATTACATGGTAAAATATTATCAGTTAGTATATATTCCCTTCTAATTTCTTTTAATTTTATCTCTTTGAACAGCAATGCCAATTGTAAACATATATTTTTCTGATGGATATATCTGTTAGTCCATGTTTAAATTGCAGCATTTCAAAATGAATCAAATTACATAAAGGCATGGAGCATATTGATGATGTATGCTGGAAATAACCAAAACCACTGTTGGGTAAAGAAGTCACAAACTACTCCTAAATGTCTAAAAAGTTTGGAAGCTATTTAAGTGCAGTGATCATAGAATAGACTTCATTAATCCATAATGTATCTGCCATTACAAATAACGCTGCCAAAATCAATCAGCTGCAGCTGTGGTATTGTTTTTTACAGTCTGCGTTTTCACATGTACAAATGTGCAGGCATCACTGTGTAAACCAGGATTCCAAAACAATAGACACAGAGCATGGAATTGGTAAGAATTAGACCTATTTTAAACCCTTCAACATGTGAGACTAAGAATTCAGACTTAATCCCCCAAGGAGACAAAGTGGGCCTCTATATTTTGCTATGCTGAAGGACGTTTGCCAAACGTCTCCACTGGATTGCACATCCCATGACCCAGTGGAGACCTTTGTGTTTCTTTCTAGAAAGAAAGAGGAAGCAGAGCAGCCTTTGCGCAGGAGCCTGGGGATTAGGGAAGTCACCTGGAGCACTGCAGAAACAGGAAATCTAGTACTTGCTTCAGTGACTTTTAAATGGTTTCATTTTGGAGCCAATTATTTTCACCTGAAAAGACTGCTAGGGCTCTACCTCCAAAATAACCTCATGCTCACTGATAAGTATTTCTCTGGGGATGGGAAGAGAGCTGAGATCTCGTTTTAGCAAAAGACTGTATTGATGAAGGGTTGCACATGGACAGCACTGTTTAAGCTGTGGATCTCCTGTTAAATCTTGGAAAGCTCTGGAGCTGACGCCCTGTTTCTGCACCACTGGCCACTGTGGCTTGGTATGGAGCCTGTGTTTGTGGCCACAGGTTGCAGGAGGCTGAGGTGGTGAGCTGGAGGAGGGACCATTCTGAATCACTTCATGTCTGCCAAAGCTGCCTCCAGCCTACCGTGGGGCACACAAAACAGTCATGGGAAAAGCCTGCTTTGTGTACAAAATGTTTGCCATTGGGCATTAAAAAGTTACCTATCCAGGGACCAAAGGTGCTCCTGCCCAAACACAGTCCAGAAGGAAACAGGCAGCTTCTGGAGGCTGGAGACAGGCTGATCTGTCCTCTGTAGAGGACTCTCTCCACCCAGATAAGAGATCCTCACCTCTGAGGGGTTGTGGCACGTGGACAATCCATGCTGGGGCAGGGACACACCAGAGGGCCCTGCAGACCATCATGTTCAAGGTGGGATCAGAGACATGGAGGAAAAGGGCAGCAGAAACCTTTCATCATAGAGCAGCAGAAGTGGTTTATCAAACAGTGACAGAAAGAAACCATCACACATGCTGTTTCAGCTTCCTACCCTGCCTGCCACCTCAGCCCAGGAATTTTGATGGACAGAGCATAATGCATGGCAAAAATAGGGAAAACTGAGAGACTGAGACCAGGAAGTGTGGAGCATAGATGGTTGTGTAAGTGTCTGTCTCAGTGTTTATCATTTTTTTTTCTTTTTTTTTTTCAAAACTGCAATCAGCAGTGAGAGGTTTGGGTTTGTTTACAGTAAATTAATTCTATTAAAATTACCTGACTGCAGACTGTTTTGCCCACAACAGAGTTCCAAGCACAATAAAGGTGCCTCCTCCCAGCCTGGAGCTAGCAACCTGCTGGCTCTTTGTACAGAACCATAAACAGCACCCTCCCCTGGGCATTTTCTACTTCTGTGGCTTCCTCCTGCAGATACAACTTTTCTCACTTGCATTTTTAGTATTCTAATTTTCTCAATGCGTTGCACACACCGTGGTCCAGGAGGACAAGCTTTTCCTAGGTGACAAGGCACTTGAAGGCCTGGTAGTTACCTTTCCTATCTTTCTGTGACTGTCTGAGAACCTGTCTGCAAATGTACATGTGTAAGTACCTCTGGAACATACCACAGAAATCACTTCCAAAATTGTACACACAGTAACGTGGAAAATGTTCAGAAAATAAAATGTATAGAATAAAATTCAGAAAATGTTTAGAAAAGAAAACCTGTCTAATTCTGAAAGCTTTAACCCTCGCTATGATTTATGCTAAATTTTGTTTTGTGGTTAGGCCTAGTAATAACTGTTAATTATTAGTTTAGCAACTATCTGCCATACAGTAAGTTGCTTTTTTCTCTTGATCAGATTCCTCAAAATAAAGAGAATTGGTCTTCAAAACCCTGTTTATATTGCATTTTTTCGGGGGGAGCAAAGTTTTTCATTGAAAACTTTCTATCTTTAGTAGCTGGTGAATATAATCATTAAAGAGCAATTTGGAGATTTCTACAAGAAACTGTCGCTGAGATGGAGATATAATGCAAACCATTCTTGTTCCCTTTTATTTAGACCATTGTAAGGAAACAAAAGGTCTGTTTTTTGAATGCAGTAACAGCATATACCCTCCAGACATCTGCCTGTTCTTTGATTTCCACCTAGTGTGAGTCAGCCTCCTCTGTCTTCAAGGCTGTGAAGTGAGCTGTTGAATAAATAGTGGTGCTCAGAAAAGAGGCGTTAAAATGTACGGCTTGCAACATTAAAATTTATCATCACTGTTTCACAAGAAGTAGGACAGCTCCTTACTGTAGGTTCACTTCTCGTTAATTTATGGGTGAAATAAACTCTTACTTCTACTTGAATAAACTTTTATCTCTATTTAAACCGGCTGTTGTATGGGCCAAAACTATGTTTAGCTACTTCTACTCTTTAGTAGCTTCTACTCTTTAGTACTTCTACTCTCTTTAGTCTAATATAGAGATTGACTGTTTTGATTCATTTCTGTTGCTATGTGGCCCTGCTTCTCATGGCTCTGTCTGATCCACTTTTAAGTGTTCATGAGCTCCTGACAAGTACAGCTAGGTGCCTGATTCTTGATTTTGATATTTGTTCTGTGTGGTGAGTAACAGTTGATCACTCAAATGTATGCTATCTGCAGACTATCCAATAAAATATTAGCAAATCACCAGTGAAATACAGAAAGAAATCCATTCTTGCATGTTTATTTGGCAATCTGTAAGCAGATGGCTAAAACACCAGAGGCAATGTCAAAGTCAAAAACTGTCAGTTTCATGCTGTCTAGAAGGCCGTGGAGGAGTGATGCTGTCAAGGTGCTTCAAACATGATCTTTTAACTTAAATGCAGTGCTGTGCCTTAGAAATGCTTTTGGTTTTGCATTGGATTTGACGCTTTTAACCACAAGGTTTGGCTCTAAACTGGGCAGATGAACAAGATCAGAAGAAAAAGGGCTGTGTAGCTACCTTCCAAGCAGTACTGTTGAATATCTTCCCTGACATGTCTCATAAATGGTTTGGAAGAAGGAAAATATGTAAAAAGAGAGATGAGTTTGGTTTTCTTTATTTCTATTGAAAAAATAAAAAAAATTATTCTCATCAAAATGTTGAGTTGTACCCGAGTTAAAGAGTTTATTGTTTAAAAGAATGATATTGAGCAATTGCCAGCACTATAATACTGCACCATTATTAAAGACTGATATAGTAATAAACATGTTACACTCATCAGACTGATTCTTTGCAAAACGCTGCTTCTGTCTGTTCATCAGTTCTTGAAACATATGAGACTTAAAGCAGGAATTAACAGGATCAGACAGAAACAAACCTTGAAATTCTGTCAGTTGATTAAGCAGCTCTGGCTGTGAATGTTGGTGCGCTCTCTTTTACTCCATTGTTGTGCTGTTTGGTGACTCCTCACTTGAACAGCCGCAGGATAGGCACGCTTTCTGAAGGTGGAGTGAACATCGTTTGCAAAATTAGTCATAAACAGGCTGCATATGCAAACTGTAATCTATGCATAAACATTAAACATCCCCTAGGTTCCATGAAGGAATTTGTCTTTGCCAAATACGTGGTGAGCCTGTGAATTTAAATGAGCTTTCAGTCCCTTATACTGAAACAGTGGTGGTGCTTTTGTGTAGCTTTCGTGGTTTTTGGATGTGGAGGTGGCTGGTGAGATGGCAGCTCTGCATCAAACGAGCTCCTCTGCAGCAAACGAGCTGGGCACACTGAGGGTGCACAACACTGTGTATTTAGCCTGCAAACCCTTGCCTTAAATTGACAGCCTGCACTGACTTTGCTGCTCTGTGACCAAGTGACCAAGTTACACCACTGATATTTGACAATTGCAAAATTATTTGAGGACAACTGTCCCCTTTCTGGAGGCATGGCTGGAGCTCAGGGACAGAGTGGGGAGGGCAGAGTCTCTTCCCCAGGCAGAGGCTCCCAGGCAGCACCATGGGGGCAGATCCCTGTCTGGCACCAGCCTGGGGCTCAGCCTGGCCCTGGTCCAGTCCCAGCACCTGGGTGGACACAGCTCATCACCGTCTGCTCTTGTGACCTTGGCAGCCTCCCTGGGCCTGAAAACTGGCAGCCCCCACTTGGGGCTCCCATTCTCACGGGAGCAGCTCCTGGAAAGCTACAGCTTGTCTTCTGCAGAATAACTTAATGAGGGCATTTGCATTTCACGCCTGAGGAACCAGTGAGGAATGAGAGGATGGTGCTTTCATTCCCCTTCTGTGTTCGTTGAGTTTCTGGTGTTGATATTGTAGCTTCTGGCTTTGCCACACTTGAAATTTCACCAAAAGGGTCATTGAAACAAAAGGGTTTGTAGTGCTATGCTCGGGTAAAAACTCATTTTCCAAGGGGAAAAAAAAAAATCAGAAATGAATGTTGTTAGCTGTTGGGGGGGAGGGTGGCATTTAGGAGAACAGATGAGAACAGATGAGAGTTCCTAGTTCTGCCATCAGGAAAGATGTTATCTGTGTCATAAAGCCTGTACTAGCCACAAGTAAAAGCAAAAGGAGCAATTAGAAATATAAAAAAAGTTCAAAATGACGAAAGATGTGATATGTAGGAGATTTCTAAATGTAACAAAAAATCCTTGATCCTTGTCTGGTTTTATCCAGGCCAATAAAAGGGTTTTGGAAGTATTCCTGGAAAAAAAGCCATCATAACCAAGGAAGGGAGGGGGCTGCCACTAGATGGAAAAAGTATAAACAATCAGTATGAAATAAAAGATGCTGCTGTGGTGGGATTGTATTTGGAAAGAAATAGAGTGATGTACTCAACAATTTGGTAAGAAATCAAGTACGATGAAAATGTTTTTTGGTATTTAATGGGTACAGGTTTGGGTTGAGTAACTTTCCATTCCCAAAAGATTTCACTAAGATATTTGATACAGTGATGTGCAGCACAAAAGTACTGACACTTCCTCTCAAAAGAGCACAGTCTAATGGATTTTGAGTGGAGTAACTGGAAGTTATCAGTGGAGATGTTCAATGCACTGGCATGTGTGTCACGTTCTTCAAGAATCACATCTTGTTGTTTATCCTAATATGTATTTTTTATTAATGATCTAGGAGGTATGTGAAGACATTCATAGACAATAATTTTTGCAGAAAATGTAAATACTGGTCTGATAATAAATACCATAATATTAAATACTTTATAAACAATATTAATCATATTAAATACTTTATAAACAATATAAATCAAAAGAGGTTTTAATTTTGTTTCTGAAGAAACAAAATTCTTTAAGACTATGGGCCATAACTAGGATATTGTAAGGCTGCAACTTTGTACATTATTTTGGAGAAGATAAGAAACATGGAACAGCAGGCAGGGAACTCCAGGGCTGTTACAACAGAAAGTTGCACAGAGTAAGTCATGGACATACTGTGCAAAATAAATGTATGTATGTCTTTGTTTAGTGGAGCAAAATGTTAAGATTTATGTCAAAAAAAAACCTTAAAAATTCTTGAAGGTTGTTGAAGGTTTTGAGAAGAGAGTGTAGAAAATATTAGAAAAAATTAGGAGAAGAAAAAGAGAGTGTTGAAAATATCTAGAAAAAATTAGGATAAGGAGATTTTTACACCTAAGTCTGTTTACCTGATTAAAAAAAAAAACCAAAACAAACAATTATCTGTGTTTACAGGAATAAGAGTAAGGACATTAACCTTGAGCTGAGAAAGATATAACAGGGCCAAGGCTTCAAAGTAAGAAATACAGAACACATTTTTAATAGTTTTGAACAGTTTAGCTGATTAACCACTAGAGGTTGGTGAATTTTCCATCTCTTGATATCTCTGTAGTCAAGACTGAATACTTTTCTTGTTGTGTATAAGTAAAATCAATTTATTGACTTCAGCACAAGTAATGAGGTTGACGGAGTTTATTAACATTGGCTAAATTTAAGGAGATAATACCATGTAATTTTTAGGAATATTCTCACCTCTCAGTTAGGAGTCCAAGTTAGCTTTAAGAAAAAAAAATTTACAAATCTTCATTCTTGTAGGTGTATTTTAGAGGATGATCATGAGGCCTGAGTTAAAAGTACAGTAATTTAACAAATACCCTCTGGATCACCATCTCTATCAATTTCTTGACTGTTCCATCATTTTGTGATCAGGAATCAGAAAATTCATTTCTTGTCGGTTATTTCTTTATACATTTCAAGGGCAGCTGAAGATTTGATGTTATTGGTGTTTATTTCTAAACTTTGTAGTGAAGCAGGATGCATGCATAGGCTAATTGCTTCTCCAGCTCTTACTGCTGACTTACTGACCTGGTTTGTCAATCTTGCTAAATAGATGATTAGATATATGCCACAGGAATCTGAAAACAAAATGCAACCCACAGAAAAGCAGAATTTAGTATTCACTGTCCTAAATGACATTGAAAGGGACAAAAATATCCCTATATGGGATTATAGGGACAAAAATAATCCTATCGTCCTTTACTGATCTACAAATATATAGCTTTTCTGCAGACTTCTGAATATCAGAAAAAGCTTAACAACAAAGATGGACATTTCTTCCAGTAAGACCAAAATCTGAACCTGCAGTTCCCTTCCTAGACAACAGAGAGAGAGAGAGAGAGAGCATTGCTACCTCAGAGTTTCAGTATTAGATTCTGTGAATTGCCTTGAAGGACAATTGCATTGACAGCAAGGCACAAAGTTGGTTTTAATATGGTGAGTTCTATCAGACCACCTTTGTTTCTCCTTAATTACATTCTTTTACCTATATTATTCAAGAGATCAGATTAGATGGAAGAATATTTGGCCTTTAAATCTATAAATTCTTACATTTGTGCTCAGTAAAGAGTTGATAGTGGTGCAGTCTTGTACAAATGAGTGAATCAGTATTGGTAGTTTGCATAACAAAACAGGAATGAGCAAATAAATAAAGTATTACTGCCTCAGGCCAACAAGAGGTTGGTTTGTGAAACATGCACTCACATAAAAATAACCTGTATCTAGTATTTGAGGATATTTTGCTAGTTTGCTGCAGAACAACAGCATAATATTGTGTGAGATGATACTCAAGCACAATTGCCACCTTGCAGAAAACAGCACAGTGCTATGTCCTTTAACTGAGCTATGCCATACAACTTCTATGTAAGAAAGCAACAAGAGTTTATCAAGCTTTAGAGGAATGATGTGTAACTAAGAATGACTGCTAAAGTCATCTGTATGATTCAGGGAAAATTCTGAGAAAGAGATAACTTGGATGTGAGAGATTGAGAAAACAGGAACTCAAGTAACAGTTTGACATATACGACAGAAATCTTCAGCTGGAGAACCCAGGGAGTATGCCTACTTGCTATCCTTCTAGTGGGGTCCAGATGGAGAAGAAAGTACTTAAACCTTTAGTATTGAAAGGCACTTTAATGTTGTATTCAGTATAGATAGTGGGGACCATGTTTTAGCCCTAGGACTTAAAAGGTATCAGCTGGAAAGGACTTGAATGATTGAGAAGTAAGCACAGTCCCAGGGAACATGAACAGCCAGGAAACAGTCTTGTGTGCATAAATCCCCCTTGTGTATAAGCTGTTAAGGTCATGTTATTCATATTCTGGGGAAGGACATTTGTGAGGAGATTTTCATTATTGTCATAGCACAGCAGTTTCTCTTTCACCAGAAGCAGGTATTCTTCTTATTTTCAGTCTGCAGACTTTTAAATGGTATCTCTTGACCTGCATTCAGAATTATTTCAGCTTTTTTCTTACAGACTGTAGCTGAGAGTGGCTTCTCTGTCTAGTACAAATAAGGAAGATTTTCATCTAAAAGTCAGTATCCCGTATCTCAGTTCAACTACTTTTTGATGCATAGATTTTATGGCTTTTTGAAAAAATAGTACAGAATGGAATGCATTACCAAATATAAAGCCAGCATAAGCAGCAATCTTGATTTGTGAGTGTTCCTTGCATTGTTCCAATCTGCAGAACATTGTGCACTACAAGCTGATCAGTAAGTGGTTTTGATCCTTCCACTATGCTCTTTTGAGCCAACAGCGATGACAAAACCAGAAGGAAGAGGTGTTCTTATGTGCTTTGCGTTTCTTAGGTTCTTTAGCTGATCTTTCACAGCCACAGTGTTCATAAGTAGATGAGATTCACCTTCTTTCACAGCTGTCTTTTAGTGAAAGAAATGAAAATTAACAATCTACATTATCACACAAGTCATAACATCAGGACTGAAGTGTGAATGCTTGCAGCTTGCAGGATGGAGAGGGTGGCTGAAGGCTGTATGTGCAGCTGGATATGGCAAGGTGCTCTACAGTGTGTTTCACCAATTGCAGTTCTCTAAAGCAACCTCTGGTTGCAACCTTCTCTTTTGTACAGTGAAAATGGAGGAAAGAAAACATTCTTTGGAGGGAGTTCTGGTGTGGTGAATAGCTTCATTGGGATGTTTAAGTGGAATGGAATAGTGGGCTGGTCTGAAGAGAAAAAGAAGGGGAAATACTCCATCTCTCCTGGTGTCCCCTACAAAATGAGGGCATTCTGTTTTCCTTTTCCTCACATGATTCTTTAGCTTGTAGTTGACTTTATGCTGCCTCCTATGAAAACTTTTTCTCTTGTTTTTTTTACTTGCTTCCTTGAAAACATTTGTTGCTTTATGACCTTTTACCAGCCTTTCTGAGTTTCAAAGATGTAAGCAGTAACCTAGACATTGAGTGTCTGCATCACTGTGTGTCTGGAATCATAACAGTCATAGGAAGATAGTGAACCAGCTTGCATTTACTATCCATAGTACAAAAGGAATATAGTGATGTAAAATTGTAGCTAAGAGCACTCACCTCTTCATTAACTGTGTAATTATAGTTGCTTACAAGTCTGAACAATGCTGTACTGTTAGATAAAGAGCAACTTGGAAGAGTAAGTTTTCATTATGGAAAAAAATTGATTGGTTGTACAGATACTATTTACAAGTTAGCAAAATATCTCCACCAAGAAGCAGTGGAAGTGAAACATTGCCAATGAACATAAGCAGTGAAAATACACTGGTCTCTTGGATGTGAATTTGCTAAAATGCCTAAACATACTAAATTAATCGTGCCTTTAAGAAATAAATTATTAGTTCAATATTAATTAGCAGCAAAGTAAGATTCTGTCTTGATTCACTGAAATAGAAGTTTTTTGCCAAATACGTGCAGGATCAGTTTCACAGAGCCTCATGTAATTGAATGCTGTGCTTACAAGTGCACAAATGCTATGAGGAATGTGAATTTTTCATTATACTTGACAGAGATAGATAGCCAAGGTTGCTGCAAATATTAGAGGAGTCTATAGCCCCGTTATTGCCATGCTCTACTCAAGGTCATCAGACCTGAACAGGAGCAATTATCCCAGGCAGAGGCTTGGATTAATGGCTGCACTTCTGGTATCTTCATGAACAGAACTGCAAAGTCTGCAAAAATACTCCTGCGAACCAAAGAGAATGCATCATTCTGAGTAACACCTGAGGATCATGCACACTTTGAGGTCATTGTCTTTTCTGGTGTAGCTGTTTCTGACTCTGTCAGGGGCTTTTTCAGATGCCTTCCCCCTCTTCACTGGTTCAGGCTTCTGGTTTTTATCCTTATCCTGAAGGAGTCTTTCCTGTCTGCCTATGAGAAAATGGGAAATTCTTTCTCAGTTTCAAGATGGAATATGATAAAGCAAGAAGGAATTTTTTTATTTTTGCAGAATTCTTGTTGGCCTGTTTTCCAGAGAAGCAGGAAATCAGTCTAAAGCTGTCACAGATAAAATGGGCAAAATTAAAGTGTCAGAGAGCTTTAAAAGAGGAAGACCATAATATCAAATGAAGAGGAAAACCCTAACACCAAATGATGAGGAAAAATACTTAGGGTTTGGGGTTTTTTAATATTCAGTATGTTTTTAGGTTAATTTAAAAAAAAGTTTGATGCGCTATTAAAGGAGAGACTACCTATCAAAATGCCCTGCAAAAGTTCAACATTTTTAGTATGTTCTGTGTCTGTATTTTATTTTCAGTCTAAGTGCTAAAATTATGACAGAGCATTTAAAATACATGAAAGAAGAAAAAAAAATTAAAAGAGTAGCTTATTCCTGCTTGAATCAGACTGCATTTCCCTGAAAGTCCTCTTGACTGGCCTTGAGACTCTGGTTTCATTTGCTGCATCCTACTCAGATATTGAATAGATTCCTGTAGATAACTTCATCAAATGCTAAGCTTAGCTTAAACTTTTTCTGATATACACAAAACCTTGAAGAAGGCGGGTATTACTTGGAAATGTGTGTATATCTCTGTCACACTCTTCAAGGAACTGATTAACTTTGGAGCTCATACCAGGCCTGAGCGCAAGCCTCATCAAAATGTTCTGTAGTAGTGACAACAGGGCGTGCCTTGCACAGCATTGATGCCATACTGACTTTATTCTCCTTAAAGAAACTGTGGACATTTCATTTTAAATTTTAGGAACGTCTTCTACTTTCTTTACTGCCTGCTCACATTGCCATGGAAATGAAAGCAGAGATCATTCAGAGGTTACAAGGTCCAAAGGCAGGCCAGCTGGAAAACACCAACAACTTCCACAATTTATATGTCAAAAGGCACACCAATGTAAGGTATTGTACTGTAATAAAATGTCTCAACAACATTCAGAAAAAAAAAATTCAAGGAAAGGGTTAAGGGAGGAATTAAGAAAATATTTTTTAAATATGCTTTTCATCAACTTCATACGTAGCATCCCTTAATTTGATCAAATGCTGACAATGCTACGTTCTAGAAAAATCACAAAGATGTTAATACAAAGGAGTTATTGAGAAAAAGCCACACAATAATAGGCTTTTTTAAAATAATGTCTTCATTTTTCAGGCTGAAATACTAAATCCCGCTTCCATCAAAATTGTCAAAATTGTAATTCATGTTAGTGGTATAATTCTGATTTTGCAATTTTTTAAATTGGAACAATTTCTCAGGATTTGTATCATGTAAACAGAGGCAGCTGTATCACATATTTTATTTACACAGTACCTGAGACAGACTATTCTGCTGACACGTCTGATTATTTATTAATTAAAAATTTCTAGTTGCTGGAAAAATAAATCACTTTCATTTCAAACATTCTTTCTTCTTTAAAGGTTTTTTTCCCTGTTTTTGTTTTGGTTGGGGGGGGGGGGGAGGTTTGGGTGGGTTTGGGGGTTTTTTTGTTTTTTTGGTGGTTTGGTTTAGGGGCTTTTTGGGTTTTTGGTTGGTTTCTTGGGGTTTTTTTGTTTGTTTGTTTTGTGTTTTCTTAGATTGGACAAATTAGTTTGAATGATATTCTTAGAAATGGATTTATTAAACATGTTGCAGGACTTCTAAGGAAGCTCATGTTCTCTTGTGTGCACAAATCTCTTTGAAACCATTACCTGCTATTATTATACTGCTGATTTGTGACTTGGAAAAAATATTTCCATTTTTTCATTACTGTAATAGATAGAGGTATAGAATATTTATAAATACCTATAAATATAGGTATGCCTATAAAGGTTATACCTGAGAAGGTAATACCTATAAAGAGAAATATGGGTATATATTAACTGTAAACAAAACACCCATGAAGGTAAATATACGCTTACCTGTAAATGTAATTATATTTAGTTATCTACATTTAGAAGTGGCTGTTTGGGGTATGGGCATATCCCTGTGAAGCCCTGGGTGCTTGCTTTCATGTTTTGCTGTTGGGTGATGGATCTGAGTCCTGCAGAAGGAAGCTGTGACCAAGGTTCTGTCCATTTCTGCTGCAGCATCTTGTACGCCGATATCGTGGGCTTCACTCGCCTGGCCAGTGACTGCTCGCCGGGGGAGCTGGTGCACATGTTAAATGAGCTGTTTGGCAAGTTTGATCAGATTGCAAAGGTGGGTTGCTATGGGCTGCTGCTGTTAGTTTGAATAAGAAAGTCATCTTTAAAAGGTTTTGGGTTTTTTGGTTTTTTGGTTTTTTTCCTCTTGGGGTCTTCGTGCAGCATTTCTGAGACTTTGGCAGGAAGATTGGATTTGAAACGTGTGAAGAAAATGATCTGGCTCTGGTCTGAGTGCAACAGTACATTTCTGCCAGAGTGACAGTCTGTGAAACCCAAGATAGCTCTCTAATAGGACCAATAGAGACAGCTCATGGAGCCCAATAAAGCTTAATGGCAGATGAACAGTTCTTTAAAAAGATTTTTTGCAATAACAAGGATTAAGAAACTCAATATAAAAAGTATTGGTCAGTTTTTTTTTGTCTCAGAAAAAGCATTTACGAGACTGAAGGAGAAGATAGACAATATTGATCGAATCAATTTTAATTACTGACCATAGCATCTTTATTACTCAAGAAAAGATAATTTTCTCCTGCTTATTTAGGTGCCATTTTTATAAAAATTAAATCAAACTTCATGTGTGAAGGTAAAATCAGAAACCTCAGAACAGATAAAAATTTCCTGTGTTTTTATATATTGAAAAACTATTGTCCAATATTTTAAAAATTAAATTAAATCAAAATTACATTTCACTTTTTAAAAATAAAAATCTTTAATGGCTTTAGAGTATAAAATATAGAAATACTATTATGATTGCTAGCTTCTCGAAGTATTTCATAGTACATCTTCATGGATGTGTATGTAGAAGACTACGTCTTTTGATTTCATATTTCAAAGAAAAAGGCTTTATTTAGATTGAGGACATGATAGTTTAGCTCAGTTCTTTATTTTCAGATGTGAACATGTTTTGCAGTGAAATTACTTCCTGCTTTTGTCCATTAAGGACCATAACTGGTGGAGGGATCAACCATGCAAAACTCTCTCAGCATTTCTGCTGTAGCAAACCCTTCTCTACTGAAACAAGCTTTAGTAGAATGACTTTGCTAATGTAATTTAAGACAGTCTTTGTAACAGTAGCCCTTCATTTATGTATTTCAAATTGAAAGTGACTGTCTCACTTTGCTTTTTTTCCTCCAGGAAAATGAATGTATGAGAATTAAGATCTTAGGTGACTGCTATTACTGTGTTTCTGGACTACCTATATCTCTTCAAAATCATGCCAAGAATTGTGTGAAAATGGGACTGGACATGTGTGAAGCCATTAAGTAAGTACCAAACTTTTAAAAACTTGAAAACCTTTCACTGAAATTATAGTATATCTAGATGAGCAAAAGTATGTATCATGTGGATGTCTGGATATTTGGGAGTCCTCTGTGTGATTTATTTTTTCTAATAAGCTGGACTTCGATTTTAAAACCTGGTATGCTCTCCTATAAGTTTAAGTTCCAATTTTTGTGTTTTTGTCTAGATCACATTAACCACTGTCCATGTAACAAAGTAAAAAATTGGCCCATCACTGTGAGGTATATGTCTGGTGTGCACCTGATCATGAAATAGATAATTATGTTGAACTGTGTTGATCTTAATGATTAATGAAGTAGCCATACAAAATTATTCCTCTAATCCTTCCATGCTACCCTCATATGTGTGTAATTGTAGTCACAAGAGGGTCTTGGTTTTTAGTTATCTGGTCTTCTAATTCAATTCAGGGTAATTACTCTAGGTAGGTTGACTAAAGCAAATTTGGTTCTTTTCCCTTTCATGTGTTCATGAAAAAGATGTGTTATTTTTGGAAACTAGAATTTTGATCTCCTTGCTTTAGCAATATTTTGTAAAACTAACCTCAGTACAGGAATCAGGTTGTTGCATTCTCTAAAATACTGTTTTTTCATCCAAAAATGGTTGTACCTTACATAGAGTCCAAAGAAATCTGTTTTTGAAATAGTACTTGGGAGTATTTCTCCTTGCCAAGAAAGATTTGAGAAAAAAAGTCCACAGATTTGGTTGCATTTCAGTTGCTTTCGCTGGATGCTTTCTCTTTTTCACTTAGATACACTAGAACAGTATGACAATTAGGCCATTTGCTTTTTTAGCATAGTAGGAAGTAAAGCTACAAACCCTTCTGTAGAGGTTTGTAAATAGTTGGTAAAAGAGTTGGTAAAAGGGTGTCAGTCCCAAAGTTCTGCCTCTCCTTGTTGGTCGGCTTAAAAGTATTGGGATTTTTTCCCCAGCCTTTGAGTGAAAATGAGGAGTGAGTGGTTTCCATTTCAAAACATCTGTGTGCTGTGTGAGAAATGTGAGTTAAAAGTATTTGCATAAAGTTTCTGATCAACCTGTTGCTTTGTTACTTAAGAGAAGAAAGTAAAGGAGGTTACAGGGTGGTGGAAAAACAACACTAAACTTGAGCCATAAAGTGCCCTTCACAAAGAACCCAAGTATATCACACATCATAATTGCAGTGTTGTACTTGAGCTCAGAGAGCAATCTGTCAGTTCCTCACACTTCAGAACTTCCAATTTTCTCTGAAATAACTTTTTGCTCAGGTTGCTATCAAGTGTGTTCATTGTTAATGCTGTGTGATCAGGTTCTTGGTAAGAGCAGCCTTATAGACTAGAAAATTATATGTTAGTTGTAAAGCATATTCTGATCTGTATTTATTACTGTAGTCAGAAACCACAATGCTCCCATAGACAGATGCCTGATTACCACAGCCTGTTTACAGGAGTGAGGAATCTGTATCCTGAGTTTTCAAATCCTTTCACAGTATTATGTCAAGTGTTGCAGCGTGCAGGTGAATGAAAATTGCTGATTATTAATCAACTCCATATTTTGTTGTGTGACTGCTACATCTTTGTATGGAAGCATCTCCTGACATACTTCTGTGCCCTGTAAAATGAGTAGTAATACTCTTGCTCTTGGCAGTGTGTCACTCAATATGTTTGACTTGCTCTATCTGAAATATCTTTTTTGTCAGATAGAAATTATTGTTATATTCAGTCACTGAGGTGCAAACTGCCCCCTCGATGTGTAAGCTACTGAAATAGTTTGATGTTTGTATTAGCAGTTCTATATAGATTTTACCACTTGAATATGGTTTCAGTTCCCGTTCATTTTGAAGCAAAAAAGGAGGAATTCTGCCAAATTGCCAGGTGATCTGTACAACAAAGTCTTATTTAGTCTTCTTATCTTATGTTGTGTAGCTCCATTTTGAGCAATTCAGCTTCCCCATGCCATGGATTGTTCCCATTTAAACATGAATTGTAGTCCCTTTGATTAATTGCTTTGCTTCTCTGCTGTATGTTGGAGCAAATCCAATGTTTCTTATAGTCTGCAGCCAGCTTGCCCAGGAGTGGGATGCTCACTTTATAAAGCCATAAATGCCAGTGATGCTGAGAGCTGGCCACCTTAACTGAATTACTTAACTATTTAAGCTTTAAGAACAGAGCTTATCTGTTAAGGCAAAATATGTCTGTGTGTGAATAAATGTGTTGTTTCCATTCAGCTCCAACTCTCCTCCCTTGTCTGTTTGGTGACTTCCTTATTTGCATGTTTCTCAGTCACACATTCTCAAAGACTTCCTTTGATTTGGTAGCATGAAATGAATTCCATTTCAGAGGGAAGTGAAAGAAACTGTTGGACATGAGATGGTTATACCATTTTGAATGCTAGATACAAAATAAAATAATTCTTTTAGGTATGATTTCCTGCAAGTCTGATCCAAAAGGAAGCTATGCTGTTAAAGCTGGCAATTTGCAGAGAATTAAATGCCTAAGGCTCACTCAACATGTTAAAGTGTGTAAGAAAGGGCTAGGTGAGTCTTAGATACTTTGGTCCAGAATTATAGATGAAAAAAGCTCAGGTAAAGCACGTAGATGCTTTCCTAATGACCTGAACTCTTGCTTGTATGGAGTAAAGTTTCTACAGTTACATGCAGGCTAACCACGCCTCTGAAAAATGCAGAATGCTCATAAACTCAAATTTCACATTACAATAGGAAAAATACAGTCTTGATGAGTATTTTGACTGCACAACTAGGCTGGGCACAGACTCTGCTATGCTGAAGGGAACTAGAGAGACAAGGGGAACAGAAAATTAAATAAAGGTGGGAAGTTTCAGATGTGCTTCTGTAAGTAAAGCAAACATCCTCTGGGGATATGATAGCCTGCATTGTCATACCAATTGTTCAAGGAGTTCAGGAGAGAAGAAGTGGTAAACCCAAATTGGTTCTAGAGTTACATTGCTAATTTAATGTCTTCCGTGTTTTCTTTAACTTGTGAGACAGAAGAAGAGATTCAGTTCTAGTATAATTCTGCTTGCTCCCCTACTTAACTCCAGAGAGCTTATTATAAAGCAGACTTTATTCCACTTGCTCTGCAGAGTATGGAAGGGCAGCCTTTTGACAAGCACTCGTAGAGGATAAATGTTCCGCTTCCATTTTGCCCAGTTTTTTAAAACACTCTTTTCCAAAGTGCTAGGCTTGTGTCATATACCTTGTGCAGAGAAAAGTGGTGTTTGTGATTTGCAAACTGCTCACAAAGATTGTTTACAGGCAGTTCATTTTCAAGTGCATCAGCTACGCAAGAGCAGTGTAAAATGGCAATGTGAAAAGAAATACCAATAAACACTTGAGAGAGACTGAATTAAAATATTTTCAGTCATGCTTCTGTTACTTTCATTTCCCAGAAAAAAACCAAACCACTTGAGAATTACTGCTTAAATGCAGGATTTACCATATAAAATTAGGCCTGTTGCATTCTATGGTCCCTTAAAAATAAAAAAAAAAGAAAAAAAAAAAGGAGAGAGAAAACTGTCACATTAATTCACTAATTCAGAAGGTACAGAGCTGATGATTCTCATCACTGAGATCGAAGATATTGCTAGAACTATGCACCCAACTTGTATACAGGAGCCATTTGGGCTCCTCATTCTGTAGTTGTTTTTTCCATTAACACCCTGAACTTCTCCAAATGTGTGTGCACATGCCTTATTACTGTCTCTAAATTTGGATCCACACCAATTGGGGTTTAAATATGTAAATCCAGTTAAGTTATGATCTTTCCATTGCTTGGAGCTGTCTTAGCCTGTAGATACTTGAATTAGTTTTATTACTCTTTACCTATGTGGTTAGGTACCCATATGATATATACCTGGAAATGTTCCAGTTGCTTGACCTCAGTCACCCACCAGTGATTCAGAAGAACTGCTTCTGCAAAGATATTTGCCTATCTTATGTGTAAGGCTCTTCTGATACTTGGGACGGGGTGAAAAGATACTTAACTCTGTCATTGGAAAGGTCAAAGGTTTAGATGTGGTGTAGACAGTGAGGGTAGCCTTTCATTCACAGTATATCTACTGAACAGTATATGAACAGTATAATGTTCCAGAAGGTGCAACATTCGCTGAGCATGTGGAAGGTTGTTGAGCCTGTGTTCTCCACAGCCTGCATGGCACTGAGCCCATACCCCCAAGGAGTGTGAAGCCCCAGCCTGGGGAATATCCTGTGGCGCTGTGTTTTTGGTCCTTCCTCTCAGATATGGCAGATATGAGAAGGTCTCAGATGTAAACATTAGGGTCTTTAGATAGAAGGGTGTAACAGTAGTTCCAGACCTCCAAAAGCAGCCTGTAGAACAAAAACAGTCCCTAAGTTCTACCATGAGAATAAACATTTCCACTATTCATCGCAGCCCTCCCAAATAATTTCAGATGAATATAAAAGAAGGAACTTCAGACACAGACTTGAGAATTAATATTTTTACAAATCATTGCAATATATGATAATAGGAAAGGTAATATAATCATAGCATTAATAGAATGGAGGCAATGCGAGGAAGAGATAAATGTTATTACTGTTGTTACTGCTACTTTCATAGAATCATAGAATGGTAGGATGTTATGGATTGAAATGGGCCTTAAAGACCATCTACATCCAACTCCCCTGCCATGGGCAGGGACACCTCCCACTAGAGCAGGTAGCACCAAGCCCCATCCAACCTGGCCTTGAGCACTTCCAGAGGTGTACCACCCACGCAATTTGACTGGTAAATTAAAAGAAAACAAAGGGGCTATTATGTGTATTAACACAGAGGCTTTATTCTCAACCGCAGGAAAGTGCGAGACGCGACGGGCGTGGACATTAACATGCGCGTAGGAGTGCACTCCGGGAACGTGCTCTGCGGCGTCATCGGGCTGCAGAAGTGGCAGTACGACGTGTGGTCCCACGATGTTACCCTGGCCAATCACATGGAAGCTGGGGGAGTCCCAGGGTAAGAGACTTCTCTGTTAGCCTTTGGACACGCGGATTTTTCGGTCACGGAGAAATGCATAGGCACCATGTCTTAAGCCATCAGCCTTCATGGAGATGCCTGAACTAAATCTTAGGTGCTGTCTTGAGAAAAAACAAAAAACAAAACTGGAGCACTCAGTATTTCCTGTGATTTAAGGAGCATTTTTTCTTTTTCTGGATGGAAACTTTTAGATTTATGCCCAGTAGAACTTCTAAAACTTAGATTAGAGGGACTGCAAAAGAATTGAACAGCAAATAAGAGGTGTATCCAAAAGCAAGTAAAAAAGGTTGGTCACGTGTAAGTTATGCTTTTGATTGGTATTTGTGACTTTTGTCCTTCTTTTAAAATATAATTTCAGCCGTGTTCACATCACCTCAGTCACCTTGGCACATTTAAATGGAGCTTACAAAGTAGAAGATGGGGACGGAGATGTGAGGGACCCATATCTGAAAGAGCATAATGTTAAGACTTACTTTGTAATCAATCCTAAGGTTAGTAGTACTTTTATTTTGTTTCCAGTCATACTTGGTTTCGAGCAGGACCACTAATCTCTTTATTGAATAATTCACTACAATAAGATATTGATCAGAGCTGTTACTGATGCATACAAATATATAATGTTTGCAGCGCAAATGTTTCCCGCTCTTCAGAAATAAGTCTCTGATATTTCCCAGCAATATCATTAAGAATTGCAGGTTCTTAGCATCTCTCCATTTACAAGTCCCTAATCATGGAGATCTGTGGTGCTGGATGATGCACTGCTGCTTCAAAAGGTCGTGAACACAAAGGCTGATTATCACCTTTTGTCTTCTGTCAACCAGGGAGAGAAGCGAAGCCCTCAGCACCACATTCGGCCTCGGCATACCCTTGATGGAGCCAAAATGAGAGCTTCTGTCCGCATGACCCGGTACCTGGAATCCTGGGGAGCAGCCAAGCCATTTGCACACTTGCACCACAGGGACAGCATGACCACTGAAAACGGCAAGATAAGCACAACAGTAGGGGCCTACTTATGTCATTTCATACAAAATAGCAATATTTGAAAGGAAAAAGCTGCTCACTGCTAAATGCTTGGTTATTTCTGGTAGAAGAAGATACATGTAGTTGTATAGGGCATTAAAACCCGGTGAAGTTGCTGGAAGCTTTTCCATTGGAATGGGAGTTTTGGATTAGATTCTAAGAAGCCATGTCTTCCTGTAATTGCATCTCTGATTTATGCGGAGTCCAGCACACTAACTAAAGTATAAAATTTAACCCTCTGAGCTCAGCCACCCCCAAGTCACAGCAGGTACAGTGGCTGCTCTTCATCTTGTAGAAAGATATTTTGAACATAAAGCCAGAATGCAATACCTTTAGGAAGAAAATCCTTTAATATGGAGAAATTCCTTGAGATTTATTGACTGTTTAACTACATTCTCCATTTGGAAGATGGCCCAACCTGGAGCAAAGGCTGTGAAGGTAAAATAATGCCTGTGATACTTTTAGTGGACTGTATTCATACCCCAGGAACCAGACCCATACTCACTGTAACACCTATCTTCTGAAGGTGCACATACAAGTTATTAGCTGTGGTTGAAGGCCTGAGTTTTAGAGTACTATAGGTCAATGTTACATCTTTTACTCTGAACAGATTTCTTTTTAATTTTACTAACACTGTTATACTGCTGTCAGTAAGATACTGTCAATCTATTGCATGATCTTCTACTTCTTAAAGCTAAATTCTGATAGTTTTCAACATAGTTATTCAGTTTTGCTCATGTACTGATGAGACATACTCTTTTTAAATATAATGCATCATAAAGTGGATTGTGACAGGTTCATTACAGGAATTACCTAGCCATCACTATTAATCACAAAATAAATGTGGTTCTGATGTTTGCTGTTGCTATTAATTAAAAAATAATGACCATTGTCTGTATTTGGCCACTCAGTCTGTCTGAGGCCACTTGGTCTGTCTTTTTCAAAAACATTCAAGATCGGTTTTTGCTGAAGGTGGCAAGAGTTTGGGCTACATCCAAACAGTGGTGGCATTGATTGCTTTGTGGTAAAGCAAAACACTCTTGGATTCAGAATGTTGTATTAGTTTATCCTCTGTTCATACTGATAGATGAGTTTGATTCCAGGTCACCCATCTTCACTTCTAGCTGCATTTTTCGACAGTTTTAATCGAATGTTAAAAAGAGTTTACACTGGAAACTTTTCTCCTTACTTGACCCTGTTTTCAACACTATTTTAAAAGCAATATTATTAAAGTCTATTGAAATTAATAGGGGTCCTTTTGTTTGCTTGTTTGTTTTTTAGGATGTTCCCATGGGGCAATATCATTTTCAGCGTTGCAGAGAGAGGTAAATCAATGTTTTAAAATTCCATATTCATAGGAAGTCCGTATAAATAAATATACATTGGTATGCTTTCAAATATTGAGGGCCATTGCTCATGCAGACTGTTTTTTATGTTAGTGCTGATAACCTCTTACATAAAGAAGGGCTATGGGAACAGATTTGGCAGACTTGTTACTTACGAATTGCAAATTCACTTCCTGATAACAAGTAGCTTTATTCTGAATTGGTATGTTGGTGACCTACTACAAACCAAGTACCCTACCAGTGGGAAGAAAATTACATAAAGGAAAATTGGGAGGAAGCCCAGAGAGGGGTAAGAAAAGGGAAGATGGAAAGGGCTGTTAATAATTTTTCTTACAACAGTTAATAATATGTACTGAAAGAGACATTTTCTGTTTTTGTTTAATTGCTTTGTATTTGTATTGCGGTTAATTATTTTAGAGTCTTTAGTATGTTTGCAGTAGCAGATACTCAAAAGGTAGTTTGTGGTCTTTTACAGTGTTTCTGCTACACAAAACGTTGGCAAGATCACAATAGCTTTAAGTTTTCATGCTGCTGCTTGGTACCTCAATGACTGGGGCAAGATGGTGATATCATAAATACCATAAAATCATTTAAATGAACATTCAAAAAATTTGAATTGTTATTGTCTCTGGTTACTATGCAATTACCTAAAATATTGCTAAGTTCCAGAAGGTGAACAACTTTTGACTGAACATGCATGATATTAATAAAAAGAGTCTAGTTCTAAAACTGCTCATTTGTATTTGGACAGTATATCCAGAGAATTTCTGTCAGTCAGTGAAAGACCACTGAACTGTGGCATTTGGAAATAGTGCAGTTCTTGAAGATTCTGAAGTGTTCTTGATTTTGTGTTCCTAAACACCACCCCAGAATAGATTCAGAAGGCAAAAAAAAAAAAAAAAAAAGTCTTGCTACTGTATTATGGAAGGAATTTCTTCCATTACTGGTGTCTAACGTCCATATTGAGACAGACATGTAACTATTCTAGATAAGCTAGGTAATCATTCTCACAGGAGAGAGCTGCAGTGATCATAAGCACTTTGAAAATCAGTATTTTATTGAAATATGAAAATGTAGGGTTTGAAGCCAGGCTGTAGGCTTCTGTTTGTGAGTCTTAGCTCTTATGCATTACACAAGTCTTATGTTGTTAAGGATCTGCCAAGAGGATTAACTGAGGTTGGACAATGTCTCCTCATCTGTCTATGTACTCCTCCTAGACTGTTTCTGTGATTGATTTCTGTGAAAAACGAGTTTTAAGCACTTTCTTGCCTAGATTCAATAGCATTGAATAGGCAAGAAATCACTTGTGTTTTTTAAAGTTCCTGTAGGTACACTAATACAATTGATGGATTAATTTGAAGGCTGCAACAGTTATAAGTTTTAGAAAAATAACCCAAAAATTTGATGTTGAGGAAAATCCATATTACCTTCTATTGGGTTCAATTTGTAAGTTAAGAATATTTTCGTGAGGAAAGAGTCAAATTTCAGCTCTGATTAATGACTTCTTAGAAAATACTGGTTTAAGTTAGCAGTGGATTTAAGTTCTCAAATACAGACATCATCTGTCAATATTTGAGATATGCCATTTTCAAGGAAAACACAACTACTGAAAGGATTGATGATGTTTGCAGCAATTTATGTTAGCAAAGGTAAACCCATTGTTGAGTTCATCATTGTTGATCCTCTGTTGAGTTCATACTGAATTCAGTCAAAAGTAAAGAAGCTTTTTTTATTGCACAAGGCTCATAAATAGAGAAATATGACGTATTCTTGACACTCATTTCAGTCACTGCTCATTTTTCTTATTAAAAATAATAAAGTATTTCCAAGAAAAAGAGACTTAGCAGGATTTTGGTAGAGGATATCCATTATGCCTCAGTACACTAATACCTTATGCTTGTCATACAATTTTGACAAGGTTTTTTTAAAAAAAAAAAACCTGCAAAAAAAAGGAATGCTTTATTAATTTAAGCGTATTCCCATTCTTTTTCATGAATTTGTTGCGCTATGGAGGACTTTCCTTAGACCAGAATTTCTTGAGCTCTCTTGACTTTTTATGAAATATTTTGTTGTGTTTGTGTCTAATTGCTCCCTAATAGCTCAGCTCTAGATTTGAGAGTGTGTGTTTGTGCGTGAGACTGTGGCTTATGATAGTTTTTTAAGAGCTTATTATGAGGGTCATTGTCCCTGATGCCTATAGTTGCTATTGCAGTATAAATGTTAAAAATTTGTGATAGACTCAAAAGCTTATGATAGCTGTTGTTTTTGATGTAACTTCCCACATTTTTCATTCCAGAACAAAATCACAGAAAAGAAGATTTGAGGAAGAACTGAATGAGAGGATGATCCAAGCCATTGATGGAATCAATGCCCAAAAGTATGGCTCTATCCTCTATCCTTTGTTTTTATCCATTCCAACTTTGATATAAATCTGCAACAGAGGGCAGTGTTTAATATCTTTTGCTCCCACATGCACACCATGTCTGAAAACAGTAAAGGTGTCACTAATACTGGCGTAGGAAGCCCTGCACATTTTGAAGATAGGCTGTAAAGTAACATTTTCTACTAAATGAGATAAGACAGTGCCTGTGAATCACGGTGTGAAGGAGGTATTGACTTGTCTTGATCTTCCTGGCAAAGGGAGTTTGCTCTGTAACTGTTTGTGTCTGTAGACTCCTGGCTGTAACACAGATTTATTTTACCTGGGGGCAGGGAAGTAAGACACAAGAAATGACTGGCTCAGGAATCAGAATGATGTGAAAATTGATGCTTCCTGATTGTCACAGAAACAATACCTCAGGATTAGAAACCTTCCCTGAAACCATAGTTTACTGTCTCTCAATTAGTTGGCTGGTTTCTTAGAAAAGGCAGATCTTGATGGCATGTTGGAATTGCTGGGTGAGACAACCTGCCATGTATTTTTTTCTGTGTCCTAGGAAAAGCTGGAGGCAGTATGATGTTTTCTGTTTCCTGGTGAATAGATAAGGCTAGAAGGAAATAAATTCCAGTCCAAAATATGTGTTCAAGCCTCTTATATTTCTCTGATGAAATAAGAGAATTGCCATTCAAAAATATGGACAATAATTGTGATGAATTACATGTTTCCCCCCCTACTTCTGTTACTCACGATCTTAATCAGCTGAGTATTACACGTAATTATTAAATGTTCATGTCACATTTTGGGTTTTTTTTTATATTTTAGTCCTATTAAATGGTACTTGGATTTAGGAAAATGTTTTTCAGCAATTTTAGAAGAGTGTTGGTATTTACAGGTCATAGAGAGAACAAAGTGAATTAGAGTAGGTCATGTGATAGACAAAGCCTTTCCATTATACTACATTATACTAGACTTGCCTAAAACAGCTATATAAATTTTGGCAGTTTTTTGTGTCTTTAGGTACACTTGCTCTGATTAAAAGGATTTTAAAAATGATTTTTTGATGTCAAAAGTAAAACATCTGTATAAATGCATTAAAATATTGCTGTGACCCTACTGTATGTTATTTTATCTTAGACAATCCCTGTCTTATCTAATTAGTACATAAAATGCAGAGAAACTTGGGGATAAAAAAAGATTTCTGAAAAAGTTTCATTGCATATTGTGAATTACATGGGAAATTGCAGAAAGATAAGAAATTACCTTATATATCAGAAAGTCTGAATGTCACCTTCCAAAACTAGATTTTCTACCTAGCTCTGTATTGATTTGCTGAATGAATCTCTTAAAAGCTATGATTCAATTGATTAATACTCAAGAATAAGTTACAAAAAGTGCTGATTCCTCAAACATCAAGGTAATTCAATAATATCTTAACTCTGTGAAGGCTAAGCACACAAAAAAAAAGGTAAATAAAATATTTCCTGCCTTTAAAACACAAAACCAATCACATTTTTGTTTTCTTTATTATCATGCATATTTTTTTGCCTCAGTTTTTTATCTGTAAAATGAAAATAACATTATCAGCTAGAGTGAATGAGTGGTTGTGAAACTAAACAAAAGGTTTTGTGAATCAAGGAGAAAACTTTTAACAAAATCCATGAGAAAACTAGCATTTCTAAGTGTAAAGTTCGGGTATGGCAAATAGGTCTATGACTGAACAAAGAAAATGTTAAAAACATTACTGCAAGAGTGAATGAGTAACAAAGAGCTTCTGTGCCTTAGCCATCAGGGTGTAACATCACACTTTCTCCACGTGTTTCTTTTCCCCTTATCTGGAATAAAGCACTCCTGGCTCGAAGTGCCTGTCCTGCACAAGGCTGGGGATGAGCCATCCCAGGCCGTGGTGCTTAGGGAACTGCTGTAGGACATGAGATGGAGGCAGGGCATCTGTTAGCTAAATATGTACCTACAGAGGGGGCTAAAGTCAAGCCGGTTGGTCTTGGGTGAGTAGGTTGCTGTATTAAAGACACACACTCTCTTTGCTCTTTTTGTCCTTTAAGTCACAGTGCTGCTATGTTCTGTGCATATTTTCTTGCTGTACCTTGTCAAGCAGTCCAAGCCTTAAGAGACCACACACCTCTGTGGATACAGGCAGAATTCAGATGTCTGTCTGTGTTGTTCCTGGAATTGCAAAAGAATGTTAGCCAAACTTTGGTACCGAGTTTCCCAAGAGACACGTCCTCAGGTACTTGCAAATACTTTGGCAAATTTCAGACTCATCAGAGAGTCAGGCTGAAGGCAGAATTTTTTAGCCCTTATGTCTGTGCCAAAGGTGTGTGACTTTGTGCTCCCTCTTCTGTACTCAGTCTCCACTTCCATCTGTGTTGTACTGTTTCCCTCATCTCAGAGCTCTCAACGTCTGCTACGTAAAACCAGTACAGCTTTTTTCTGAACTTTTAAGAAGAACTAAAAGCTTCTGAAAACGTGAGCTTGTAATGTGGAGTATGAGGCAGCACGTGCTCTAAATGGCACTCCTGACTTCACATGCCATCAAGTGTGTAACCAAATTGGGCCCTTGGGAGTAGATCTGCAGAGAGAACTCTTTAGCAGCGTGCTGATGGTAATTAAATCAATCCGCCTGTCAGAAACCATAAGAAAAAACAGAAAATTAGTTAACTATTTGGGAAAGAGGGTTACTTGTTTAATTTTTGTAACTAAATAGAAAAAAACTTTCACAGTTTATCAAAAATATTAGGCAAACTGAAAGTTTTCTCCAGTAGATTACAGCTGAACCCAAACAAACTTGTGCTATATGTACACCAGCCTTCCAGTTCCCTTTCTTCTCAGAATCCTAACTATGATCACACATAGATGGGAACCATTGCAGAGCAAAAAGGGATTATTTTTGAATTAAGCATTCCAAGAACTGAATATGTTTACAGGGCCTTTTTTTTTTTAATGCAACTGATTGCATAGAAACAGGGACAGTCTCCCAGGCAAGGAAACAGATATTTTCCATTTCACAAATTAAAGCTAATAGCTTACACTCCACTCTGTCCACTCCTGTTCTCCAGGACTTTAATTTAGGACATGTTCCACTGTGGTTCACTGCTGCTACTAATTTGCATTACAGACTGTCAGTTGAGACATTCCCTTTTATTTAGGAGGCATTGGCTACACTACTAGTTTAGAGCCTAATTTAAAGTTATTGCTGGAAATGCTGGAAAAAAATCTCAGTCCCTGCTACTATTGTTCAAGCTCAAGTACTGCATGTCCACAGAAATAACCTGTTTAATTAACTTTTTGTTTTCAAATATGCGTTGTGCCCTTGCGATACAAGCAGCCAAACACTCTTGACATTCAAATATTCTATATATTTTTGAGTGTCTATTAAAATAAATCTAGACTTTCAAATTAGAACAGCTCATTTTGTAAAAGTTATGTCAAGCTTTTTTCAAGATTCACTTCGTTTAAAATGGATTTGTCATTTCAATGCAAGTATTTATTCTATTTTTCATGTTAGAGCAGGGAAGGTTTTATAATCAGCAAAAATATCGATATCTACCTCTGCAGTACAGGGCTATGGTCAAGAGACAGAAACAGTTCAAAGACAAAATACCTCCACCTCTGTTGATAATGTTTGTTACATTTTTGTTTGCAATAGGACTTAGTGAAGTGTAACTTACCTACTCACCACTCCTGCATATTGTAACAGTGCCCTTCTTAAAGGTGCCTTGTCAAGGCCTGTTTTGTCTCAGGTCCTCTTCTGTCCACTGGATATACTACAGTGTTTTGGACATGAGTGGAATATCACTGTTAGAATTCCATCATGTAAATTTCTCCATTGATTCTCTTTAGGTATGGTCAACTGAAAAACAATTGTTCATCTGAGCTTTTTTTCTCATGTGTACTTTAGCAATAGAAGGCAAAAAAGAGAGGGGATTTTCAGTCTCCAATTTTACTGTCAGTGGAATGCACCATATACACTGCAATACATGCCAACTTGCTTAATTTCAACTTATTTTCTTATTTTGCTGCATTTCAGGGATAGAAATGGACAGGATTATTTTCTTCCTATGTCAGTGATAATGTTCCATCTCTCTTCTAGGCAGTGGCTTAAATCTGAAGACATTCAAAGGATATCACTTCTTTTCTACAATAAGACTCTGGAAAAAGAAGTAAGTTATTTTCAATAAGTTCAGTAAGTCAGGCCTTTTCATTGTTTTACGGCCCTGTGGACCTTGAGTGTATTTCTGTGCACTGACAGAGCTTCAGCAGGAAGACTGGGGAGTTGCCTCTTTCTGCTTTCTCATGAGCATAGGGCAGCTGATGGCTGAACAGCTGTGCTGTCCTTTGGGGAAGTCAGAGGTAGGCTGGACCACAACTGGCTGTACAAATTGGTGAATTTGATGAGAAGGGGCTCGAGGAAGTATTACCATGCTGTGCTCACAATGTCCAGCAAGTATCCTGTGTCCCATGTGGTGGTTGAATACATACTTAATTATTTTTGTAGATATCTTTCCATTCAAAGCATCTAAAATGATTTTCAGATTCTTTCACAGTTCAGCAGAATAGTTGTTATAGCCAACTGACAAAGGCATGTGTTGCTTGGCAATGCATTAGGGTGGAAAAGGTTTCAAGGCTCCTTGAGCCAGTTTTGAAGACTTCCTAAGAGAGAAGAAGCAAGACCCAGTGTGGTCTCATCCTTAGTGTTTGGGGCTTCACTGACTGGATCAAAGCTGTGCCTGGCAGCACATGAGATTTTAGTGTAGGTGTTATTAACCAGTGAATTCTGAAAGAGAATTTGGGAGATAAACGTCATATGTGTACTTTGGACAATGACATGGGAGAAAATTTGGGAGATAAGTTATCTGGCTGAGTCAGTGCTGCCAGCAGAAGTCCAATATCTTGATGTAAAATGCTGTGGAACAGCAAAGAGCTAATTGTTATTTTTGGATCTGGCTTTTTAATATCTTTCTTTGCTGCCTTTTAATGACTCACCAGTCCAGTTTGACTTTAAAGAACTTGGTAAGAAGACTTCTATTGATTTAAACAGAAGCTTTTCTGGCCCTGTGGGACTTGAAAGTACAGAAAGATAATAAAGCAAAATAATTGTTTAACCTAAGGAGTGAGTTGCCTGCCTTCATTAGGAAATGCCTGGGGAAATGTGAAACACTGAAACAAACTTAAAAGTAGATTGGAATTCTGTGAAATTTTAATAGCAGCTCAAGGTTCAAAATTGTTGAACAGGACCACTACAGACATTGGACAGGTGGAAGAGCAGAACATGCTGCAAAGATACCCATCAAGCAAAGACATATTTGTGCCTTGCCTCAGTTAGATAAGTGATAAGAATGGCTTTGAATTTGTCATACAATTAAAAAATGAGAAAAGCTGTTGTGTTGCCAAAGTGAGTTGCTACATATTCATGTAAAGTTTGGTGCACAGGTTTCATAGGCAGAACTTGGCATTAAGCAGAGAGACACAGCTGTGTGCTTGCAGTTGGAAGGCACAGCTCATGCACTTTCCATTTTCTGAAGTTTGCATCTCCAGCACTTAGTGAAAATAATCTTTGGTATTTTTTTTTAGTAATTAAATCTTGAACTTTTATCCTTTGGAAAAAAAAAATCTAAGATAGGGTAAGTAACTTTAATAGCTACTTAGATCATTTCCCTTTCAGTACTTAATTGGTTTCAACATAGATATATCTATCTCAAATAGCAGAGCAACTCTGATAAATATTTCATTGCTTAATTCTCATGGTTCTAGACAGACTAATTAGAGATAAATAGATTTTTCTCATGACAAAACAGATCAAATTGACTCTCTCCTAAAAATATCAAGTGTTTAGTAGTAACAGTGGGCATATAAGGCCTTTTAACAAAGACATAAAATATTTTAATTGAAGTAATAATATAGGTTCAGTAA
The DNA here is from genome assembly GCA_013397295.1 of Polioptila caerulea. Lineage (NCBI taxonomy): Eukaryota > Metazoa > Chordata > Aves > Passeriformes > Certhiidae > Polioptila > Polioptila caerulea. The sequence continues at coordinate 286,000 of VYXF01000386.1, forward strand.
ATATGAGTGTGGTCTCTAGCTATGCTCTGTAGCACAGCTTACACTGCTATTTTTTGTGCTCAGAGGTTTCCTGTCTAAATTAATACTGCATTTTTTATAACTGTTTCATCCCATTCAATATTTATCAATAAGTGAAGATCGATTTGAGGAATTAATCACAAAGAATTTTGGAATCCGTGAAGAACACTTGACCATTCCTTAAAATATTTTAACAAATGTTTTAACTTTTTCTTTTTGGTGTGGTTTCTTTTTTTGGGGGGGAGGGGAATTCTTTTGTTAATTAAACTTTTTATGATGAGTTTAGCATATTCTGTTCAGTGAAGGAACAACGCAAAACCACTTGACATGGCTGTTCTTCAATAAACAAAAGTATTAATACTATGTCTGATAATCCCTAGCCCTTTGTGAGTGGATATGAAGTCACTGAAGAACAGGAAATTTACTGTTGCTAAAAACTGCCTATGTGTGTGTGCATCTTTAAGCTGAAAATTCAGTTGGGTGCTATTTCATCTGCTTTCAAAAATTGTGTTTCTAACATTTGCTTTTATTTTCTTCTAGTATCGAGCAACTACTCTGCCTGCATTCAAGTATTATGTGACTTGTGCCTGTCTCATATTCTTCTGCATTTTTGTTGTACAGATTCTGGTATTGCCAAAGTAAGTTATATTTAATGTGTATTTGTTTCTATGTCTATAGTTTAAGAAAAAAAAAATAGTATAAATAAATAAATTTGGAATTGTTTGTTTACAGATGTCAATTCATGGAAATTAAATTGAAAAGACTGGGGATTTCAGCCAGTTTTCAAAGTTAGGCTTGTTTCTAATTTTAAACAGTCTTGATGGTGTTATACCAAACATCTGTAAAAATTCTTCATTGCTTTTAGTTTTTTCTCTTTGCATTTAAAAATAAGTGTGACAGTTGGACATTGCAGTGAGACGAAAGGGATTGCAGAGTTGGAACTGTTATAAATAAATGTATTTAATGTATCACTATGATAAAACTGATATACTAAGAATAAAAATATAGTATTAATTACCATAAAGTGTATATTTATAAAATTAATTTTAGAATATTAAAATCAATTTCTGGAATAAATCTTTTTTATAGGAATTTACATATTATGAGATTACTTATATTTGTGCTTATCCTAGAAAGTCTGAAAACTAGAAGACAATTCCAATATAGGATGTTTTATTAGACATCTTAAAATTAAATTTTGTGGTTGATTGTTTGTACAGTGGAAAGTTGGTATTTGTTTTATAGCAGTTGTTTCTAAAGCCAATACTTCATATTCCCTTTCATACAGTAATTCTTAACTCATAGCCCTTTCTTCTGTAGAGTACTTTCAGGATTATTATTTATAACCACAGTTGAGTGATTGGTCTTTTTCTGTAGTATTTACTCACATTTTAATTCAAAGCCAGAAGGAACTGTTTGGACATTATAAATTGACTTTTCATACTGCAGACTTATAACATGTGAAAAATTTTATGGACTTCTATTCAGATGTTACAGCAGCAGTTTCCCAGAAAATTTCTGAAATGGAGGCACAAACCAAGGGACACTCTTCCAAGAATTCAGCAGTATCCTACAAATGGTTGAATGTGACTTTGGGCATTATTAAAAATACAAAATCAAGACACGTGGAAAATTTCATTTTACAAGCTCATACTGTATTTTGATAAGTAAAGGAATTAATTCAGGGAAATTCATGTTTTGCCACATCCCAAAAGCCAAAGGTAGATCTAGTTACTCCCAGAAGTATGATTTTTGTTTTTTGTTTTTATTTTAGTCATGAAAATTAATCTAGATTTATCATCTATCTTACACGTAGTCAGATATTCATTTTGCTCTATCCTTACTGTGTTGCTTAAACCAATTGTTTAGCACATTAAAATATATCAGAATATCAGTTAATTCTAGGGAGATGTATTCAGCTAAGGAAAGTGTCCTCCAGCTTGCTGGTATTTCTGGTATTTCTAACATGAGAGCAAAAGACACTGATAAATGCTTTGTCTTTTTCATTACCAAATATTAGGTGTCTTATGATTCTTTTATCGGGCTGCATATGAAATCATAAAAGCAAAAGTGTAAAATCAGATGTTATCAACGTGAAATGGTATTCAGTTTGAGATGGTCTGTGGATTATTTTAATAGATGCAAAAATGGAAGACAGAAAGACAAGATATTGTACAGGAATCTGCATCTTTTCTGGAAAATTGGGAGCATTGCAAGTTAAAAAAACAGCAACAACAACAAAAGCTGAAAAATCACCAGTGTATGTGGTCATTGCAAATGCAACTTAAATTGAACATACTCTGATACTGCAAATGTAAATTACTAAACTAAATTATTAAACTACTAAAATTCTATCCACCCTTTTTGTTTTCTTCCAAAAGTTCTCCAGGATTTTTAAACAGTGGTCTAATGAAGACAGGGAGATGAACTAAATCTGTCACTGGGTTTTATTGATTCACTATTCCGTTAATCTGGTTTTGCAGTTGTGTAATATCATTGATTTCTGTGCAGGCACACAGCCTGCTACTTAAAAGTAGATTTGGAGATATTTGATGATGGATAGCATCCAGCAAGTTGCAAGAACTAAGTAATTTCTTCAAGATCACAAGACATTTTTTTTAAGGCTGAAATAATTTACTAATAGTTTAATTTTCTTGGGGTCAGTAAAGTGATGAGGTGCTTAAGTAATAAGCTTTACACAAAGTGGTAATTATAAATTTAATCAAGAAAACAATATCTTTGGGTGAAATATATGATGAGGATTAGGTCTTCATTGGCATTAAAATGAAAGCAAATCTTTATCATTGCATTTCCTTGGAACAGGCCTGCAGTGGTTCTCTAGAATTCTTGGTTTACCAAGTGGGAGAAGTACTGCTATAAATTCACAGCAACCCTACACTCTTTATTTAAGCAAACAGAACCAGTACTAGCGTGGATTGGTAATGTTTTTTTGAAATGCAGACTGGTGAATTGATGAAAGCATATTTCTGTTGAACAGGAGACACTTCTTGTAGTATTCACTTGAGGGATTGTATTTAGATGATATTTAAGCTTCTTCCCAAGTCTTCACTCTCTGAGGCTGTTGTATTCAAGAGATGGTGTCCTCTTGTCCTGAGTCATGCCAAACTCACAGTCATGGTTTGGAGGCCTTCACGTGATATTTTTGATCAGGCACAACTGAATTTCTTTATAAGAAAGGTAGTACTTGGAAAGTTTGTCTGAAAGCAGGCACGTAAGGTACAAGATCGTGTAAGTGAAAGGAAACCATCTTAACTAGCTATTTTTCTGCTGCATTAAAACAAATAAACACCAACAATTCAAGTGGAATTATAAAACTGAGCTGATACTGTTTTAACATTGAAACTGCCATATGGTCTCCATAGCTATTGAATCTTTTGATGGCTTAGTGAAAGTATCAATTCCTTTAAGAAATAAATAGCTACTATTAGATACCAAAAAAGTCTGAATTCAGTATTGGCTTGTATAATTGTCAGTTGCAGTGGCTTCATTGTGATTTTATCACTTCAAGAGAATTTGCAGTCCTATCGTTCAGAACATGGATAACAATTATCTACAAAATAAGGAAATTGTCTTCATTAAAGGACATGTGCCAAAAGTCACATATTTTCCTAAAAGTTAGAAAATTGTAGAAAAAAAACACATTCTTTTCTGCATTTTTAAGTATCTTTATCTTCATCAACAAATTTCTGTTTTTCAGTTAAATATTTACTGAGATATACATAAATATAATTTTTTTTCCAGTCTTGTACCACTGATGAAAAAGGAATTCTTCAGAGCAGATATTTCCTAATGAAACCAGAAAAATGCAAGTTTAGCTAAGTTCATAAATTATTTAGACATGGAACTACCTGAAGCTTGAGAAATTCTCATGTTGTTTCCTCACTTTTAAACTGTCCCTCTGTCGGTAATGGTCAAGGGTTGTCCTGTTTGGGTTTCTGATGGGAGACTGTAGCAGAGAGCAGAATGAGGCCATTCCTTGAAGCATAGAAGAGGCAGGTAAAAACTTACCTGGCTTATGCAATTTCAGGTGCTCCTCTGTCTAAGTATTTTGCTTGAATCTGTCAATGTGATGCATTTGATAACTCTACACAAAAAAAGCAATGTTAGTTTACTGTAAAGACCTGTACTGGTTTTGTAACGTTTCAGTGACAAAAAATAAATCATATTATGGCTTTCCTATGGTCATTGCCTCAAACAAGACCTGTTTATGATGGAATTTAATTTTTAGCATTTTGCTTCTCTTCATAGCATTTTCAGCCCACTTCTTTCTTTCTAGGAGCAGCATGAAACTATTTTAGCTTAGCTTAAGTGAAACAGAAGACTTGCTGTTCCCAGAAAAGAATGGGGTGTAGGGAGCAAAAATACTATGAGTTTTTTCTCTGTTTTCACCACTCAGATCTGGATTCTAAGATTCCACTTTTTATTACCTTCAGTCGTTTTCTCTTTGTCCTGTTCACCTTGCTGTGTAATTCTTGTGCTCCCTCAATAACATCATTGATTATGTGAAACAGCTACAAAGACCTTTTGTTCTTGCCTGTTGCCCGGGAGATTAAGTACTCTTTGCATAAGCTCTCTTTATACCATGTTAATTTTATTTCTCTTGCTCTCCAGTTTCTCTCATAAGCATCTTCATCTCTTTTTCTAAAGGATGCACTCCAAACTTGACTGATAAGGTTATTCTTGTGCTGAGTAATTTTTTAAGGTGTGCAGGACCCTTTTTGGTATTCTTCATATCAGAGAAAGAATAGTTACGTTTTGAAATGTAGGAAAGGCTCCTTGAATGTTAATGAAGGACATATATGATTTGAAGTGTTTATGCATATATACAAAATAAGCCTGTTTCTTTTCTAACTGGCTTTGGTTTTAGTTTTCTAGTTGTTTTTTTTCTTTTCTTTCATCTCTTCTGTTGCTTATGAGAATTTCAGTTCCTAAGAGTGACTAGTTTTAATACTCTGATGTACAGCTTACTGTCTCAGTCTCAATGGGAAAATCTTGGAGAACATGTATTCATAAGCAATAATGATCTTCAAATGACTTTTTAAAGAAATATAATTCCATGATTAATATATGTTATGAATTTCCAGGTGCTTGTTTTTCATCAGCTGTGCACATCAGCCCAAAATCTGATGATTAATGCTTAATATATAACAAGTTCTCTGAATGATTGGCAGGGAAGCTCATCAATTACTCTCCAAAATGCTTTTATTGGCATCAGATTGGTTGGTGATGTTAATGCTTTTTTGTTCTTTCCTGAAAATACTTTATATAACACTGTTGTTAAAACAGACTGGAATGTTTCTTAATATTTCTGGCATAAAATATCTGATAAAGTAAGATGTTTACTGAGGCTCAAAGGAGTTGAGAAATATGTTTAATTCTGTAAAAGTGTTAAATCTGGGGTTAAACCTGAAAGCAGGTATTCAGATGAAGGCCTTTATGACTGCATTTAGCTCCCATGCTTAAACAACTCAGTTGATCCCGAGCTTCTGGTCTTCTCTTGGCATTCATTAAACATAATTAGGTTCCACTGCATCTTTCCCTAGGCAGATGTGCTGAGAAGCTCTCACATGGTGCCTGATGGAGCAATTATGCTCTGCTGTGGTATTCCTATAAAGAGATTTCCACGTTTGCAGAATGAATAATAAATGAATGAAGGAATGAATGAAGGAATGCACAGATTGTTACTGAATCCCTGTGTACTGAGTATCCAGGGATGCTACTTTGGCTAGACCTTCCTATTTACAACACACAAGAAAATGATGAGCAGTGACACTGAGTAAAGGTGATCAGCACCACAGACATGGCAGCTTCTGCTGCAAGATACTGAAAATGGACATCACTGACCTGTGCGGTTTTCTGCGCTTTAGGGGTGAATGTACATCACCAGCAAGTTTATTTTGGATGTCAATTAGGCTCTTATGTTATTATAAAATCAACAACAAAAAAGTAAAGCAATAAGGATCTTCTTTAATACAGGCTTCCTGAAGTTAAAACAAAACAAAGCATTGATTCTGTGAATGTACTATGTCTTTATACGTGTGGAAATTATTAGCTCCTCATGGTAATAACTTTGCAAGTCAGAGGTAACTTAATTCAAGCATTCCTGATTTGAAGAAAAGGCGGGGGAAATGCCATCATTCGGGTGAGGGCTGGAATCGGTTTTCCATGGTATTGATGTTTGGAAGTTGCAACTTGCATGTAGTAGTTTTCCATATCATCAGTATTATAGACAGAGAAATGTCATGTTACAAATGCACAACAAAGAAATTAATACCTATTTTCCTTTTCTTCTAGAACATCTATTCTTGGAATTTCATTTGGGGCTGCGTTTCTCTTGCTTTCCTTCATTTTGTTTATCTGTTTTGCTGGACAGCTTTTGGTAGGTATTCAAGGAAATCTAATCCATTAACTGATGGTTTCTTTGAGGTAACATATTCTGATTTTACCAAGTCACTCTGCCTTTGCAGAGTACCAGTTAAAGGAAAAAAGATTTGCATGCTCAGGCTTCTGTGAGCATTTTTTGGTCCATTGCTTGGTTTTCTGTAAAATGTCCTGATTTATCTGAAAAGCAGAAAGTGCCAATGCAGTGGTTGTCTGTATTGACAGTAACACTCTGTTTCTCATATGAAGCTGGATCATTTGAGAGGTTTTCATTATTGTTTGATAGATTGACTTTTCAAAATTTTTTGCTATTGTGCTTACAGGAGTTGACTCATCCTCTGAGTGCTTTAATTTGCAGGACTGTTTATTTGTTTAAGTATTGTATAAGACCATTTTTTTAGTTTAAAAAATATCTCACCATAACAATTTCATTTGAAATATAAAAATGTTTTAGTAAATTTCCAGTTTTGTCACTTAGTGGTCCAAGTGTTATTATAATACTTATAAGTGTATGTAATATTATGCTAAATTTGAAAATTTAATTCAATTGGACAAATCTTTCAGCCTTTTAACATGCCCCCCTTTCAGTTCTCAAATAGATACAACATAGAACTCCATCTATAATAAGGATAAGGAGTTTCAGGATTGTTAGGAAGTGAATGCAATCTGAATGTGGCATCCCCACTTCTCCTTCTCATTGTGTAAGCTCACATAGAGAAAACTGAAAGATCTTCTATAAAAGAAACACATAGGAAAGACAATTACTTCAGTATGCAGTAAAGCAGTATGACAAGGTAGTTAAAGGACGAAATGAGGAAGAAGGTTTTTATAATTTCTCTCTCTTCTCTTGTGATGCTTGTAATTAACCAGGACACGTTTTTAAGAAAATACCATTAATATACATTTCAGTTATGTTTCCAATACGTTAGAGATGCTGCCACTGCTCAGGAATAAATCTGAAATATAATGCAATAATATTCTTAAATATTTTAATGATTAGAGTGAGGTCTTAGAGGTATTGCTATTACTTAAGAGCAAAAATTAGTTTTCATGTAATCTTATAATGTTGATTGGTGTTTGTTAATGACAGTAAATTGAGAGTAAAATGATGAAGTCAGAGTACTACTCTTGAAAAAACAAACTGAAAAAAAAATCCTTCAAAGAAAAGCTAGCCTTTTCCTGTAGGAAAATTCTCCTGAGGCTTTTATTTATGGCATTACTTAGGAGGAATACAAATACATTTTTCTGCATTTAAACGGATGGCTAAGCAATATCTCAATTCAGAGTTGTAGAGTTCTGCCACTTGAATAATATCTAACACCTATGTTCAATGCCTTTCTGCCCATGTCACATAAGTACTGTAAATACTGTCAACAGAAATGGAGACCTATCATTGCATTTCTGATGACTTGCCAGTTGTCATGTTCTAACCTAAATAACTTGAAGAGGGATTATTTATGTCCATGTCTTTCATGTCCATCAGCTTCTCTAATACAGAAACTATGCTGCTAAGAAGATTTCAGAAATTTATGACCGTAGTTGATGCAGTGTTGTCTTTCCTTCATGTGCATGGATGTAGTTCTTAAGGTGACAGGTGAGAAGCAGCTAACAAAAGTAGCAGTAGGTTTTCCATCCCCTTGTTCTCTCCCTTAGATTTCTTCCTTTGTTTCAAAGTCCAAGTATTGTTTTGCGACCTTAACAGTGACACCCTATGTTATATTTTGGTAGCATATTTATTGCACTAGCTGATCCATCAAGGTAAATACTTTCTTTTTAGAAGAAGTCTAAACTTTCAAAGAAACTAATATTGATATCTCAGTTTTCACACAACAGTGACCCTGTTAACAGAAATGAGGCTTTATCATCCTAAGGCTGAACTGGTTTGCGTTTGTTTGAATTTTTTTAACACCTGCTTTTCCAAAGAGGTACATTTTGGATTCCTTTATAGAAGGCACATAGAAAATTTTCTTGATTGTACATACACTTGCACACAATTACAGAGTTTAAAATCACCAAATATCTCTCTTCTAAAAATGCACCAAAAAAGCCAAGAAATTTTTGTGCCTGTCTGACCCCGACAGATGAAATGTGGTGAGTTAGCTACAGGCCAAACACTCACCCAGCTGCTCACTCTCTCTGCCTCACTCAGAAGGATGGGGTAGAAAAATAGCATAAGAAATCTCGTGGCTTGAGATAAGGCAGGGAGATCACGGACCAATTATTTTCATAGAAAATGCAGACTGTATTTGGGGATAACTGATTTAATTTATTGCCAATTAGAATAGATTTGTGTGGTAAGAAATGAAAACAAACATTGAAGCCACACCATTACTCCTTCCTATCCCAAATTTACCTTCCCTCCTCTGCTCCAGAGTCCATTACCTCCTGTCAAGCAGTACAAGTAGGGGTGGAGAGTGCTTGGGTTGGTGCATAGACATTTCTCTCTGCTGCTCCTTCCTTTCACAGTTCCACCCTGCTCAATTTTAAGGACTCCACAGGCTGCAGTTCCTTCAGGTGCACCACCTACTCCAGCATGGGTCTTCCATGGGCTGCAGTGCAGTCATCTGCTCCAGCATGGAATGCCTGCTCCTCCAGCCTTGGAGTTCCCTCTTGTTTCTCTCTCTGTGTTCCCTCCTCCTCTCTCTGCCCAACATTTTGGGCTCTTTCTTGCCCTGGTGTGCCCAAGGTGCCCAGCCAGGGTCAGGCCTCAGCACCAACCTAAGCACCAGAACCTGGTACATAAACTTGCAGTAGCAGTCAAATATTTACAGGACTGTTACAAGATTTACAGAGTGGGACCTGAAATGCCAGTAAAGTCAGAAAATCTAAGTTCAGTTTAGGACACCTGGCTATCACTGTGTTATATGTGCTTGCCTTAGCACTTTTGACACTTGGCACTCTCAGTCTTCACAAATTACAAATGGCTGTAACCACCACAGAGTAAGTCCCACAAAAACTAACATTAAACAAATTTCTCTGTATGATTTGCGCTTCATTGGCAAAGAAAAAACAAAAAAACTGATCCAGACTGTAATGCTAAAATTACTGGCTCTTATGGAATTTAATTACAATATTGTAAGAAGAGATTTATGCTCACTGTTTCACTCTGGAATTTATTAATTGATTCTGCTGTTCTGCAGCACTGTAGTGTGGCCCAGCTCAGTCTGGGGTGAAGTGATAAGTCAGCCATTAGAGAACTATAGGAATTTTATCAACCATCAAATGACAGCACCATAGTAGCACAAATAAGGTGGCATCCTCTGCTGGTCTTGGGCAAACAGGCTGAAGGCAGATAGAGCTGACAGTTCTCACAGGAACAGTCATTTGTCCATAGGCATTAAACCTTGCTCAATTCTAGCTAAAAAAGGAATTTATAGCTTCTATGTTATAATTACCTTATTGTGACTATTAAATTTTTTGTAGGTTTTTTGGTTTTTGTATAGTCACAGTGTTCAGAGATACTCTTAGTCTTAAAGATTATGAGAGTTTTTGGTCATAAAGATCCTTTTTGTCTTATTTTTTCATATTTTAAATGTAGGCCCTTCTTTGTAATTAATTTGGAATTTTTTCTTTGCATTTTCCTTGAGGATTTTCTTTCCCAGATAGAAGGATAGAGGACAGTGATTGTCCTTTAGCTCATGTATTTTCTGTGTCTCTTCTCTTTATCTTCTTGAAGTACAGATGAGTTCATAGAATGCATGTGAAATGCCTCAGACCTGGTGAGTGTTGGATATGTTTTACCTCCTGCTGTGAAAGCAAGGAAGCAGACATCTGGCACTTAAATGATACATTGGAAAATGTAATGCATTGAGTAGGGAAAAAACCACACCAAGCATGTAAAAGAAAGATCTTTGGGGTATCTGGGGTTTCTGAGGTAGCTGGCCAAAGAAGTATTAATCTCAAGCAGATGTTCTTCATGCATTCTTTATTGCAAGTACTGTCTCAAAAATCTATTTGCCTTACCTGGGACATATATGCACTTAATTGATGTGACATTCTCTTTGTGCCAGTAACCTTCCATTAATATGAAGTGGTTTTTTTGCTGCATATGTTTATACCTTGCAAAACTATTTGACTCCTTAAACTAAATGAGAAGATAGAAGTAATATCATCTCATCTGAACATGTTGATAGTCTCTCTTAAATACCCAATTGAATCAGGGAATTAGCAGAGCACAATGCCAACAAAACAAACAGCAGAAATAACTGGCTTCACTGTTGAGAAAGATGTTCTGATTTGAGGTTACTGAACTCTCTGACAAAGGGCAGCCAGTACATGAGTCCTGTCCCTGCTAGAAGAGAGCACATTATTTATACCACATCACTGTATAAAGAGTGATACACAAGCTTTACCTCTTTTTGCAGGGGCTTGTATTTTACCCTAAAGCAATTTGCATTGGTACTTAGGTAGAGTCAGAATGACTGTGTACCCATAAGATATTCTAAAGCTCTGTAAGTAACCAGCACTACTTGGAAATTATTTTCAATCTGGAATTTTACCTTTGATATGAGTGTCTTTTAATGCAGATACAGATGAAAGATCTAGGCCCTTTAGTTTCTTCAATAGTAAGGCTATACCTGTAAATGAAGATTAAAACAGGGATGTTTAGGCTAGGAGAATCTAAAGAGGCACTTTGGCACCTACAACAGGATCCATGAAAGAGGTCATCAATCCTAAAAGTCATTCTGATGAGTCCCTAGCAGAGGCACTACAACAGCAACTCTATCACCCACTTAGAACTAAGTACCATGTTCAGACTTCAGGAATTGTTATAAGTGTACTGATTTCAGTAACAAAAATCCTTCTTCTTGCTCAGCTTCTGGAGTTACATGTTTACGACATTAGTTACATGAGTGAAGCAGCTGAAGAATTTCCTAACTTGGTGAAAACCACATTCTTTATCTCTGCTTTGCCAAAAATCCTCTTTTAATAACTTTTTAAATCCAGCAGTGCTGCCCTTTAGTGTCTTTGCCCATGATGAGATTGTAAGTTAATTTCAAATAAAGAGATACCAAATGGTGTGCAACCAATTTTTTCTATGGTATTAGTAAAGCAGGAAAGCAGAGAGCATCCAGATTGTTTTCAACAGTCTGTACATGTATTACCTGAGAGCTGATACCCATGAAGTGCTAGTACCAGAATATGGGCACAGATCAGAGCTCCTGTCATGTGAGACCATTTTTGGATGGCAGAATCTCACTTGGAGATTGAGACTTGGCCAATGTAGATCATAGCATTTGGAAATCCTTCCTCTAGTTCAGTGCCCTGAGCATCGTCCTTATGATGTCATTCAGGTTTGATTCTTCTCAAAACTAGTGGCTCCTTAAATATTTTCTGGGAAAAAGAAAAACCTTGATGGGAGGGACTGAGATCATCTTAAGGTAAAGTAACATATAACACAGTGATTGTACAGTTTCTTGAGTGAGGAGAGCAGCACAGGAAGTGCCAGGACTGAACTCTGACTGCCTAAAGGTCACTGACATGTTCTTTCCTTTGAATGACACAGCTGATGTGAACCAAGTGGCCATTTTAACATGACCTGTTTTAAAGGATGATTAACACTGTGAAGTATGGTGAAATTAAAAATGTGATGCTAACTTTAGTTTTTGCTGTTATTTCTTTATTCGGGATTCTAGATTTTGTCCAGCCAGTTGCATGAAGTAGAAATTGAGTAGACTTTTGACTTGGATGCATTTTGTATAATTCAAAATTGCTGGCTTAGATTTTCAGGTGCCACTGTGGAATTCAAAAGCTGGGTGTTACAGTACTCATTTTAGAAGTCCTTTGGTCCTTTTTGTCAACATTAGAAGCATTAATAAGTACTTAAAGTAAAAGCTTGTGTCTGTACAGCAAAATCTCCCTATCTCCAAGCTTATGTCAGTGTAATTGCTGTCAGCAAGTTCTTTGGGTTTGAACTTTGGTGTCTTCTTCAACTCTGAGTGAAAACGAGCATGTAAAATTCCTGAATTTTGTTTCTCTTGACTGCATTCCTTGAAGCATCAGTATTGATAAAATATCGAGTGGTATTTTCATGCAAAATGAAAAGAACAACAATAGAACCATAGAAAATGTGATTCACCGGCTTTCTGTAAATAAGAAGTTTTCAGTGAAGATGTTCCAACCTCAACTAGCATGTAAAGGAGAAGTGTGACAGCTCTTGAAACACTGTCTTTCATCTACGACATAGCTGTCACAATTAGTTCTCGCACCAGTTCCTTGATCCCACTCAGAAAGACAGCATTCATCTTATTAAATGCCGAAGTAGGTCTTTGTGTGTGAAAAGACAACACAGGATACATTTTAATGTCCTGAATATCAAAAATAAGTTATTATTCATTATCATGCCATGCTGTCATATCAGATTTAACATGTTCAGATGAAAAGGTAATACATTAGTCACCTCTCATACTACAAATACCTATTATTTCTAGTCAGTAAATTATAAACACTGAACCATATTCTGCAAGCTCCACTTAGAATAAACACTGTGATACTCTCTAATGCTACTGAGATCTGATGTCTTATCCTACTTGCATGCTTTCAAGAACTGGTTCTTTCTTTAATCTCATTCTCCATTTTATTCAGAAAATTGCACAGCAGACATAACATTTACAACAAAAAATGTATGATGGAATCAGCAAAATAAACCTGCATAAATCTGCTTTTAAGAGTGGTTTTAATGATTGCCCCCAACTTCACAGTTCTACTTCCAGGGATTCCCCAGATTTTCAGCTGAACTGCTGCAGTTGTACTACATATGGACTGGTGATAAAGTTCTCAAAAGTGAAATGAAGTTCAGAAAATCTGTTATTCACACAGAGAATTATTATTCAACAGTGTATTATTTCATGTTTTCCAAGGAAAATCTACTCAATGCCTAAAGATTTTTAGGGTTTTGTCACAAGTTTTCCTTTGAGGACCCTCACTGGCCTAACAAACAAGGTGGGCATGGCAGGTGTACCAAATAAACAGGGCTCTTTCCCCTCCAGAACTCAGAGCTGTGCATGAAACAGCCTGGTAAGAAATGCATCACTCTGTCGTGTTTCTGTTTGACAAGTGGAAATAACTGTCTAGAACTTCATTTTAAAAGCTGCACTCTTAACATCACTCACATTGTTCTTCTAGTTAGAGCCATCAGCGTCTTGTAATTTTAGCAAGAGAAATGGAAATAATAGAATCTCTTTATTGATTAATCACATTGACTGAATGTTACATTGTTTCCTGAAATTTATGTTGTGATAAAGTTGCTTTTTTTTTTTTTTTTCCCTAATGAGAGCAGGAAAAGATTTTTTTAAAGACATGTAGAAAATCAGTCCAGTAACTTCCTCCTTGCTGAAATATATTAGCAAGATCAGGTGATATTGTTCAAAAATCTTGTAAGCAAATAAAAATTGGAATTATTGCAAGGAATTTTAGTACAGAAGTTCCATAAATCTGTACCTGTTTTCCAGGTGCTTTGAAAACACAGGGACTTCTCAGCAGTACATGCTGTTCTCAGCATGGACATCGCTAAGTTGTCTCAGCAATTCTGTACTCTAATTTTTTTCAATTATTACTTTCAAATACGAAGAAAGTTCAGATTTAACAATTGGAAGCATTGATGTTAAAGTAGAAAAGTTTGAAAAGTTACCATCATTTGATGCTGACATTCTTTTATTTAGATACTGGGAATCAGCACAGATATTTCTGTGTGAAAGTCAATTTTATCCTCAGAATTAAGATAATGCAAATTGTTCATATGAGTAGAGAAAACTCAATTTACATTGTGTAGCACTACTAAAACATGAAAGCACCTTTTTTGCAACAATGTTTTGCATTTTTTACTGAGCCATGGTTTTTAAAGTTTTGAAATTTAAAGTAAGGGCTGCTAGAGCTTGTTGGGTCCAGTGGAATTTAGGAGCTGGGAAGTGCTCCTGACCCACTGAAGCAAAATTTGATGGAATTTAAAACCCAGGGAGGGGATCCTCCTGTCCCACTATTGAAGTCCCAAGTGCACCCTGTAGTGAGGTTGGGCATGTATTCCCAATAAGAAAATGGGCATATACCATACCCAGAGGACCAATCACACAGATCCATGGACAGAACAGCTCTCTTACAGCACCCACATAACAATTAGCAGCACTCACATAAACATGATCAGCACTGATGGTCTAGTTCCTTCTCTCTGGAGGATCAGGACTGATGGAATGTACACTTCCTGACTGTCATCATCCACAGGCACACTTTCACTCATGGGTCTGGCATGTGGAATTTTAGTCAATACAATATCCATACCCAGGCTCTGACCCCTTTACAAAGTGAATAGCCCAAACATTGGGTCTTTCCAGATGAAAATCTCCTACTTACCAACCAGTTCTGCTTGAATTTTCTTTATAGGTTACACACACACTCCCCCTCACACCCTGTGTGTCTCCTCAGGGACTGGTCTGGAACAGTTCAGCTACTGACACCCAGCCCTCAGTTGCCTCACCTAGTGATCTCTCTCCAGTGCCTGGCACCCATCCCGTGCCCCTTGCCATCTAGTCCAGCATGAAGTTTGCTACCATTCACACACATGCAGGTTCAGAATAAGGACTGCACTTCCACAGAAGATGGTTAGAGATAGAATTTAATAACAATATGCAACAGACTCATTTAGAAAAGTGTTCACCTGCATCCATTTCCTTTCATCCCTTCTTGTCACCAGCTACCTATGATCCACATCTCTGATCCACATTTATGCCTCCCTTTCCTCTCCTGTATCCTGTCCCCTAAATGCCATGTAAGTTTTCCACATACCCCCAATGCCCTTAAGATATACCATAGTGTTTTACACAATTCCAAATTTCCTTCTGCCCACTAGCTAAATTACCTGTCCTGTGCCAGCCTGCTACCTTTTTAGGTAGGAATCACCCTTTTTTGGCAGGGCAACCTGGAGAGGAAGATTTTTTATTGAAGCTTCTTGGTAGGTTTCCCATCAGAAATCATGACTGCAGCAACCTCTTTCAGTCATCTTAGAAGCAGCAAATTCAGTGGCTTCTGTTGATGATGTTACCCATCAACTGTCATTGCCCTTTTGATCATCACCAGGTCTTTGTGTTTGATTTGATTAGCCTCTCATCAGATGACATAAACCCTGTAAAATTCATAATAAATTATATCTTGTTTAGACCAGATAATTTATTTCCATCATTAGCTTATTTTCTTGGAATTTCTATTCCTAAAGACTTTCCTTGAACAGTATAGTCCCCTGTAATGTAATTCAGAAAGAACACAGTGCACAACTTTACATAAACATGTGTATTTATATATATATATATATATATATATAAAACTTCTTAGCTATTTCATATTCCTAATATTTTCTCAGTGTACTTGCCTAGTTTTTTGTGTCTGCTGCAACTTAAACTTATCCAGCTGCTTTTAAATTTCCAAGAAAATTACAGAACAATGTAGGTTAAGCTGTAGTAAAGCTCCAGGTAAACTATAATAAAAGTTAAGAGTAATTAGGGCACGACTTCATGACTGTTTTAATTTGCCATAAATCCATGCAGCCTGACTCATTGGGTTTTAGGCAGACTAGACAGATAACTAAATGATTCATTTCCACATAGATCCATTCCCTGCATTCATTGGAACACTTCTCTTCTGTAGCAACAGCAGCAATCAATGCTTTGTGCTTTTCACTATATTGAAGTGGAAGGGATGACAAAATTTCTGCAAAATCTATGTGTGGATTCAAATTATCTTGAAATTTGCTGTACTTAGGCCCGAAGAACAAGGTTGGGGAGTTCAAAAAGGCTCTTGAGCAGGAATTTTTTGCTCAGAAATGCAGAACCATTGAGTTTATGTTTTTGGGTGGGTTTTTAATAAGGGAGAGGAGTAGAGTGTATATAAAAGCTGCCTGTTTTTTCCTTTTTCTTTGTGCATCCGCAAGATTCCAGTGATTGTTTTTACCTTCCTGGAAGTGAATTCAGAATCTGTCCAATTCAGTATGCAAAACTTCCTGTCATAGAAGGAAACAATATATAAAAAAAGCTCTGCATATACAGTGGATTTTTCAAAATAATTTATAATTTGGAGAAAAACACTTATATGCAGTATGATAAAGAACTTAATGCAAAATTCTGTGTAGGGTAGTGGTGTAACTTAGCATGATGTGCCATTTGTTCAGCTATTGAACCTGAACAAATACGTCAGTACTGTAAATTAAGTCCTATGTTTGGTAGTCTTTTGTGCTTGAGTTCTCATTTTAAAACTTACTGAGCTTGTATCTCTGCTGATGGCTGGGGCAAGGGTGAAAACAATATGCAAGGCGTCTTGGATAATATTAAGTAAATAGAGAAAACATTATGAAAAAAGCAATTACTTTTGTGGGATTGTCATGTTCCTTAAATTTTCTTTGCCTTTTTTACAGAGGTTTCCATAAAAATGAATTTGACATTTGGAAAGGGCACAAGATGCTCCTAGGCAACCTTATCTCCTCATTGCTAAAGTTTTGGGAAAATTAATGTTTATTGGATGTGTCACAAATCATTGTTTATTCTCTGTGAGCCTCTTGTGCCTTAGGCAGTATGCACGTATGAATGGAGACTTTGCAATGTTTTCTTAGAAGCAGATTAAATGAGTCAGAATTTTTTATTGTTAATTTTTGCCACTATATGAGAAAACTTTTTTATTCACTTAATACTTTTCCTGTCAAATTTTACGTCCAGTTTTCTACAAAATGCTTATTTGCCTTCTAGGTAGTTTTAGGGAAGGTTGGTTTGCTTTGCTGAGTTATTTTCCATTTAAAATTAATTATCAAACAAGACTATTAAAAATATGAAAGAAAAGCCTGGAAACTCTCCTGTTTTGTGGGCTGCCAGGAATACATCTAGCCTTTATTCTGTGTCAAAGACTTTGCAGAGTCATTATTTACATTTTGAAGTTTCCAGAGAATGCTAAACATGACTCTTTTAATTCAGTCAAGGCAGGTTAGTTAATTTTCAAGGGTTTTGCTGATGTTAATGACACTGCTGTCAACTCTGTATTCAGCTATTATTAGTAACATGTATTGTATAGTTGGTAAGGTACTTGCTAATTATAATTATTTAATGGAAGTGATATTATGGCAGATATTTTAATTAAATTTTTCTTTATTTACATGTTTAATCATTATCTGTAATTCTCATGAGACTATAGTAGTTAAATAGTTCTGTACAATGTTGTAAGATTAATGCTGCCCTCAATCTTGAGATATCTTAATTCTACACTAATTAAATGTACTGAAGATCTTTTTTTTTTTTTTTTTTTTCCAAACTGTTTGCACTTAGCAATGTAGCAAGAAAGCATCAGCTTCGTTGTTGTGGATCCTGAAATCATCTGGAATAATTGCAAACCGTCCTTGGCCAAGGATCACTCTTACATTGACAACCACTGCTATTATATTAACCATGGCTGTATTCAACATGGTAAGGGAAAAAGGGGTATATTTTCCCTTTTTTTTGGTCCATTTAAGATTTTTTGTTGTTGTTATTCAGTATTTATTTAGATGTTAAATTTATAGCCTGTGGCTATGCCAGGAACCTATGTGATAACAATTGCCAGAGACAGAAATTTAAAGCAGAGCAAAAGAAAACATTCTGTGTAATCGAGACGTCTGCAAACAGGATGCTCAACAAGAGCTCAGACCCTGGCTAAATTTGTTAAAGAAAAATATCATTTATAATGAACAGAAAAAAATTAAATCCCAGGTTTGAATTGCACTACTCCCTAGTCATTTATGCATTGCTTAGAAAAACAGCATTGCTGAAAGAATGAAGTAGCTCGTCACGGGATTTATAGAAGACTTTGTGTGAAACTAAGCTTTATTCAGTCTTGTGATGCTCCTCTGCTGACCCCAAAATGATCATAATGTATACATTACTGATTTCACATGCTTGTCTTTTTTTTAAAAAAAAGAAAAAAATTCAAAGTTATGTCAAAACTTCAAAAGTACTGACCTACAAATTTTTAAGGGGTTACATCTACTTAAATGTTTTCAATCTGTGCTTTTCTGTCCTAACAGGGAAAATCCATGTAATTCTATTATTCCTTTGCAACTACAGCAATTATAGAGTAAATCTCTCTTCAGTTTGCCTAAAGCATGAATCTTAATGATCTCATTTAGTCTGAAGGGTCTGTTGTCTCATGGGATGAGCAGTATATGGGATCAAAAGTCTTCCTTTGTTTTGTCCTGCTGGCTAAGGCAGATTCTGTTTGTGAAACTGTGAAAGTGTTCCAGTTCAGTTCTGTATCTGCAAAGTGGCAACTCTAACATTTATTTAGGCAATGTTTTCATCACAACATCAGTGCATAGGCATTACTCACATTTCAAGTGAGTGAGATTCACATTTCAGTGCTTTTGAAATTGCAACTCTAATGCTTCCTTGAGTTCCTGGTACTTTTATTACTTAGGATTCATAAAGGACTTCGAGATTGATAATACCTACATTTCTTTTCTTTTCTTTTCTTTTC